>CM053786.1:308651727-309196727 GCA_028749045.1 Cupressus sempervirens | reverse complement strand
ATTAATGCAGATTTAGGGTTTTTTGCATTTGCCACTTAGGTCAAGTGGCAAAAATCAGAACTAAAATTGCCCAGTAGGACTTATGATTGGTTGAAATAGACTAGAATTGGTGATCATGGCAATGAGCCAATTTTGGGGTATTGTATTTTGCCCCTCTTAATGTGCGAGTAGCAAGTTTGATTCAAAGAAAATTAGAAAGTGTGATGCATAGATTAGGAAATAAGATCGGTTTTGAAGTTGATGTTATGGAGGCTAATTGATAAGCTTTTAAGGACCATCTCCAGAATGGAGCTTAATCCTTAGGAATCCAAGTAGAGCACCTAGATAATTGAATTGATAATCATTTTAAAGGTTTTCTTTAGAATAAAGTTTAACCTTTAAGGATCTACATAGAACATCTAGATACCCAAGATTGATAGCATTTTAAAGGTTTTCTTCAGAACAAAGTTTAACCTTTAAGGATCTAGACAGAACATCTAGATACTTGAGATTGATAAATAAGATTTTAAAGATTATCCCCAAAATAGAGCTTAACCTTAAGGGATCCAAATAGAACATCTAGATTCCTAGATTGATAAATAACAAGATTCAATCATGAGTCATAGAATCATCCTTAGAATGGGGCTTGATCCTTAGGAGTTAGGTTTTAGACCATCCCAATACTTGTCCATCGAACTCTGATAATAACTACTATGAAGTGTGATCAACTGATGACAAGATGAAATAGATGACAAAGATGTTAGATAGAGGGGAACAAGATGCCCCTAGTGATGAGATGCCTTGAGTGGTGAGGACATAAGATGGGAACAAAATGCCCCGAGCAATGAAGATTCAGATTAATTTGGAATTTTAGTTCAATGATGTAATCATCCTACCCCATAGTGGGTGCCAAAAATGTATGCATAAATTTGTGGGCCTCTGAACCTCACACACACTTCAACATGGTCATTACCTGCAGAATCATCTTGGAATAAACATGGAGTTATTTATCCAAGACACCCGACAGTGCAACCCATTGCCTTCTATCTAGAAGGATTTTTCCTATGAGCTCTCAGAGTGAGATGCAGGCAACCAAACCTTTCTAGAATGAAGGGTTTATGCAAAAGATGGATCTGCAAGTAATCTAAATGAGAATGTAATCTATTCTATTGAATAATAAAAGAAAACTAAATTATATATATGCATTGTTTAATCTAAATGATACTAAGATATTTAAGCAAAAACACATATAAGGCTATGAAAGTGAGTATTCGATATGACAACAATTGAGTAGCATAAAAATTCAACCTCTATAATGAGGAATTAGGGGTCTCTTAAATAAAATTCTTGGAATCCATCAATGGTTGAGATCAACTTAGATCGACGGTTAGGAAAGAAGCCAAGATTCAGTCCAAGTGGAAGATTCGCAATACATGTTAGAGTAATTATTTGTTCTAACTTATTAATTAAATCACTTTGATTTAATTAATTAAGTTGCCTATTACTCTAGTTTTCTTAAGCTATCTTGTAGGTGGATATAATTAATATTTTATTAATTATATTGTGCAACCCTAGCTTTCTTAGGCTTTAGTTTCCCTTTTCGGGTTTCTTGATTCCTTTATAAGGATTCACCTCTTTGTATTTTAAACATTCACTTATTGGATTATATGAGATTTTTCTCTTTGCATGTCCATAAGATGGATCTGGCTTTTTGGCCTCCATGATTTTTCCTTGCCTCTGTTCTTTGCTTCATCCATGTGACAGGTTTATGCATGCAGGTGTTCTTGGGAGATTAGTTTTTCACCTAATCTAACATGGTATCAGAGCTTTTCTATGTGCAAGAGTAGATTTTAGTTTCCTTATTTGAGAGATTCGGGGGGAGCAAATAAACTTTATTTTAGTTTTTTGAAAAATGAAGTATGCTCTTCTCTTGCATCTTTGGATGATCTTGAGAATCAGAAAAGTTTTGACAAAAACAATTTTTCTCTGGGGTTTCAATCTCAAATTTGACAACCAACTTGCATATTTGGAGTTTTCAATCAGTTTTGCAGGTTCCAGCATGCCATTGATGGACTTAAGAAGCTGATCCAGCATTTGCATGTTCATATTTTGGTTGCTGGGGTCGTTTTCTGATTTTTGGAGCCATTTTTTACTGTTAAAAGCGTCTGATTTACACTACAGCAACATCTTCTGTTCATCAGCAAGAAAAACGCTTTCTGGGTTTTGTTCGCAGCCTCGAAAAACCATCTGGGTATCTTTTAGATTTTGCATGCAAGTTGTATCTTTTTCAGAATCGAGCATGCAAAGCTACAGCCATACCCCTCTCCGTTGGTAGCCACAGATTTGAATGCAATTTTCAAATGTCTCGTTCTTGCTCATACGGACTCTGATTTTGATGATTCTTGTTATGAACTTGGCTATTTTTTTGTGCTCTATCCACTATTGGAGTTATTTTTTGATTTTCATGCATGAATTCTTCAGAAATTGCAGATTCTCAGCCGTGACTGTGCACAGTTCTCGTTTTGGAAACTTCGAAGGATCATAACTTTCTCATACGACCTCATATCGAGGCGATTCTTTTTTTGAAAGTGCATTATTTTTCGAGTAGATCGCAGTGGTGCTATTCGTTTCCTTGATTATTGTGCCCAAGTTTCACTTTTAACATATGCTCTTCATGAGGGTTTGTAATGCATTGAAATCAAGACCTACTTGTGGTTCGTGCCTTCTATTTCCATGGAGGTTCCTTTGGTTGATGGTTCGTGCCTTCTATTTCCATAAGTGAAGCTTAGGTGGATGTAGAAATGGGTCCCGGCAACGAGGCCATGTTAGGTACCCAAGTACAATGCAAGAAGATGCAACCTCTAAAAGCGGGGAAAGAGAGAAAACCACAAGGGAAAAACCCTCCCCCAAAACGAGGTAAGAACCTAGTGAAGAACTGAAGAAGTCTCCCGCTAGGAAAATTGTCCCCTAAAATAGGAACAAGGAGTGATCATGAAGAAGCAGCATCACTGAAGCATGAAGAACCGCAAAACTCTGTCAAAATGCTGATCTGTAGAACCCCCATGGAAATAGAAGGCACGAACCATCAACCAAAGGAACCTCCATGGAAATAGAAGGCACGAACCATCAACCAAAGGAGCATAGAACAACAATATAACCTCCCCTTAAGGTAGGTGAGGTGACAGGCAGCTGAAAAGATGGGCCAAAAATCTCCTACAACACAGGAGCCAAACACATCGAGACTGAGGTACAAACACAAATAAAGGCATGTGTCATCGACACTGCATGAGGAATTAGAGAAAGAGGGCCTATAAGTGGCAAACAACTATCCCCCCCATGGCACTTTATATAATAGTGCGAGTACAACGAATCACAATGATGAAAAGGATCCCGAAATGCAAGAGTGGCACTTTATCTCAGTGCGTTGCATAAAAATGCTTACAATGAATATCAACAATGATCAGAAAAGACATAAGGCTGAAACAACAGAAGGTACAGCCCAAAACGAAGCAACTGAAGCAACAAAATCTATCCCCGGACCTGAAACAAACAGGATATCCACCAGAATGCTAAAACGCAAAAGACTGAATAGGATGTGCCTGGAACAAAATCTGGAACAACCACCAGCATCACAAGAAAGAGCACAGAAAGAGATTTCTAGTGATATAAAGAAGTCCAAAATCGGAGATCGGATGCTCAAGATACGCCTCCCGGAGTGCAAAATAGAACATCCGGCTTTGACTGCCAAAATAGGCAACAAAACTGGATCAAAACCCAAAAACACCTATACTAGCATCTTCGTCTCGGAATCAGCTTTCCGGCGCATTTTTCGGATTGAAAAAATACGTCCGTATGCTCGAGTTACGGAGAAAAAACCTCCAGGGCCTCTGAAAATGCAAAATTTTTTTTTTTTTTTTTTAATAAAAAAATAAAAAAAAGCAAAAAAACTCCACCACCACCGCACCGCCGGCGGAGCAGAGGCCGGGTGGTGGGAGGGCGGAGCGGAGGCCGCCACGGGCGGGGCTGCGGTGGGGCCGCGGCGGGAACCGCCGGCGGAGCCGCTGCGGGCCGCTGGCGGACCGCCAGCGGTGACCGCTAGTGGCTCCGTTGCGGTTTCTTAACCGCGGCGGCTTAAAACAGCCGAAAAATAATTTTTTTTTGCAATTTTTTTTTGATTTTTGCCTCGTATTGTGTGCAGGGGGCCGTACGGCCCTATCGGACAAAAAAATTTGCCTCCCAGACCAACGGTGTCCAAAATGGACAAATTTTATATGGATTTTGACTGCAAACGGCCTTCCGAATCCAATGGAAGTGTCCGTTTGAGCCCAAAGTGCTCCAAAAATTTTTTTTTGCAATAAGTGCAAAAAAGTTGTCCGTACAGCCTCCCACTACTCCGAAAAACGTAGCTTCTGAAACGCTTCAACAAACCACAAATAGCAAGCAGCAAGCTGGCTCTGATACCATGTTAGAATCTGAAAAGATTAATAACCCAGAAAACTAGTGCAAAGAGTAAATATCTAAACTATGAATGCAAATGATACAAAATCAAAATAGCATCATAGAGTTAGTCTCCAAGAGAGTAATGCAAATGCTGGAAGCGAAATAGCATTAAGAGGATGCAAAAATAAGAGATGTAAATACAAGCCAGGTAGCATGCTTATATAGGCAAGGAAGAGAGAGGAGGTGGCAACACCAACCAATGAGGAGCAACCATCTATCGGACTAAAGATAGCAAAGTATCTTCCCAAGATAGCTAATGGATGCTCACATGTAGGAAGGTGACACCTCACAACCATTCACCTAATAAGACATGCCTTATTAACCTAAGCGAGATTATTAAAAGTGTAGGAAAAACCTAGCAAAATAGGAAAAAATAAAAAACTACACTAACAATACAGATGTAGTTAATTGACTCAGATCCTGAGTGTAAGAAATAGTTAACTCAGATTCACTTTAGTGTGAGAGTAAGTGGATAAAGTCACTTCTAATTTGAGAAGTAGTTAACTAAGAATTTCCATTTTGAACTAAGAAATAGAATTTTGGAAAGATATTCAATTTAATAAAATGAGATATGACCTCATAAATGCCTTTCTATTTAATTGAATAATTACATTCAATTAATTAAAATAAACATAGTTATTAAATTAAATAATTTTAATTCCTTAGTACATTAACCTTAGGGGACAATTTAATTTAATTAAAGTATAAACACTTTAAATTAAATTAAATCTTAATCAATAGGTTTAATGTGACTAATACGAGTATTAAATAGATAGTCTAATTAATGCAAATTTAGGGTTTTCTGCATTTGACACTTAGGTCAAGTGGCAAAAATCAGAACTAGAATTGCCTAGTGACACATGACTTAGGATTGATTGAAATAAATCAGAATTGGTGATCATGGAAATGAGCCAATTTTGAGGTATTATAGTATTCAAATTATAGATTTTAAATTCTTAGGACAATAGGTCAACTGAATGCATAATCTATAAAATCTATGAGCACAACAGTATGTACTACCAGCTAGGCATGAATAATAAGGATTAAACTTTGTTGCAGATTCAATTGGAGATGGAGGATAAGGGTTGGGTGAAGGAGGATTCAGTCCATTTTTTATTGGATATAATGGTTGTATAGAAATCCCACATTTTTCGTATGAATATTGTATATTTCTTTCAATACTGATATATCCATTTTCACCCCATCCTGGACCCCTTGAATGCTTTATAATCCAATAGTTCCTATCAGCTGACCCATAACCCACTAATGTCATAGCATGATCTAGATTTGTTCCACAATTACCATCAAACACACCCTGTGTCAATAAAATCCGGTTATATAGCTGTCTATAATCCAATTCAACATAAGAACATATAAAATTTTGTGACAATGAACATTGCTTCAACTCAAAGGAAAAGAAAACATACTGATTTTTAAAATTGGAAGTCTCTCTCTCCAGCTTCAATAGCCACACTGATTGGTTGGTGTGCTGTAGCCTTTTGTAGTGACTTTTCGTCATTTGTAGGTACATCTTCATAACCATCGATTGTTACTACATGGGATTTCCTCTGCAACTCATCCCATATAAATTGAAAGCATATATTTAGCAAACATAATATTCAAAACTGAGATGTCTTTGGAAACTCCATGGTTAGTTGTAAGACCTTGAGATGATAGCCAGAAGGAACGGCTTAAACATCACACACTAAGGCTTGATTCCTAGTGCAAAAGTGTTAAATAGTCAAAGTTTGACTTACTTTTCCAGGCTTAACTTCTTCCTTAGTGTGTGATGTTTAAGGCTGGCCCACACTAAGCTTAATTCCTAGACCAAAAGTGTTAAATAGTCAAAGTTGACTTTTTAAAACTCTAAACCTCTCCAAAATAGAGAAATGGTTCAAATATGACATTGGAAAAGATGCTTAACCCTAACTTTACAAAAAAAAAACTTAGCAATTTATTGTTATGACATAAGCCACAAAGGCTTGCTTTTGGTTCTAAAGGATTCCTTTTAACTTTTGATTTAAGCGGAATACAATAACAATTCAGTCATTGATTTCCAAATGGGTGATTAGTTCCGCGTTAAGAAAATCTAAACGTATGGAAAATGAAAATAAATTTGAAGAAAATAAAATCTCAAACTAAAACATTAAATATAAGACAATGGTAACTAAGTATGCCTGTTTCATGCTACAGGCACCATCTAGAGCCTTGTGAGGATAATCTGCCTCACTGTCAATACCACCATTGTCCACAATAAATTGAAATGCAGAATCCACGAATCCACCATTGCACCCCTGGTTGGTTGAAGTATCACAGTCTACAAGCTCTTTTTTAGACAAAGATATTAAATTGCCCGTCGACAAAATGATTAACTCCTTCAACAGCTGCAACTGTGGCGAAAGCCCAACAACTTCCTATAAAATATAGAAAAACGTAAGTCATCAGTATTAACCTTCCTATAAAAACACGATATTGATAAAGGAAACATAAATAATTGATTCAGGTAATTGATCGCCATTTCTGTACTGATATCGATTGCTCCAAGAGGTTTTGAAATGGTGTCTTGAAGAAGGAAAACAGTACCCAAATACATGCCTTTAAACTCATCGTGAGTGAGGTCTGCAAACTGATTGAGGCCAAGCAAAAACGAATTGCTTTTTCGATTCTGCGCGTCGATGTAAAGCAAATTGCTTTCGAATATGTGGAATCTGGTATCTTTTGAATATGTAAAGCCCATTCTCCGACTGCCGCCGTTCATAAATCTGAAAAAGTGCTTCATTTGAAACCAGATCCTGTGGGTTGTAACCTATTCCCGAAAAGCCACTGTAGCATGAACATCTGCCAATATAGAAGAGCACAAGTAATAGTGCAAATATCATCAGATTCGTCATAGATGAAAACAGAGATTTCAGATGATGAAGAAAGTAAGATTACATATTGCGTTTGTATACAAGTTGGACGGGGTTTGTAGTTATAGGTGGCGAACCATATCAGTTACATTTTTTTTCCAGAAGTGATCGATGTTTCTAAATTTTTAAAAAGAAACAATAAATTTCTCTGTTTAAAAATAATTAGTACATTAAAAGGAAAATGTAATATATTTTGTTTTTAAACAGTATATAAGTTTTAGCTTTCAAATTACAATTAGAATATGCTTATAAAATTTATTATGTGATAGTAGTTTGTAACTATTTCTAGATCTAAAAAGAATCTAGTTTCTTTATTTAAACAAATGTGATAGTTGTCATTAATTGTTTCTAATTCCTAAAAAAATTTTACACTATGACAAAATTAGAATGATTTTCATTTCTAATTTTAGTAAGAATTATTTTTTTAAAATTTAGAGAAAGTATACAACTTTTCAAGAACAATATATATTATTTAACAATTAGAATAATTTAATTGTTAAAATGTTTATTGAAAGAAATGTGCGTTTATTTTCTATTGTGTTACAATAATGTATTAATGTATTTATTTGATTAAAGTAAAGGAGGAGGAGACTATCATTTAACTTCATAAAATTATTGAAATGAGGAAAATATCATATAACATGACATAAACTTAAAGTACTACTTTAAAAAAAATTTAATTATCTTGTTTATATTATGCACATTAAAGATATTGTTGGATTTTGAAGTAGAAATGCATTATACAAATACTACATTGGGCCAAGAGTGCAAATGTGATTAGTTTAATTAGATTGAAAAATATTATTTTTTCAAAAATAGAAAATAGAAAATAAAATATTTTTTAGTTTTTGTCCATAACAATGGCCAACCAACTAATTTTAATCATATTCTCACATCCAATTAAACATTTAACCAAACTAAATGTTAATGATAATTGTAAAAAATATCTACCATAAACCTAGCACTAAATCAAACTAGAAACTACATACTTAAACCTAACTAAACAATAAATTTAATCTAATTCTAGTCCTAACTTTCATCAAAATTGACTCTAACATTACATAAAACCATCATTTTAATAGTAAACCTTAATTCTAAATGGTGAAACATAATTTGAACCTTGATTGCTAAATCATACTCCTAATGCTAAATTCTAATACTAAATTCTCAACTCTTAGGGACCGTTTAGTTGTAGGAATTGAGAATAGGAATGCATATTAGGAATAAGAATGACTATTCTAAAAACAACTATTTTTAGGAATGGACATGAGCTCATTTTAGAAGCAAAATGGGAATACATATTACTATTCCCTATTCCAATTGACATAGCAAACAAAAAAAAGAAAGCATATTATAAATTTCCTATTCTTATTCTAGCAACCAAATGTGCCCTTAATTATTCATATAACATTTGTAATTTAATCGTAATTTTATTTTCATAAACTATGATGTTAGAAAAACTACACCTATTAAATGTTAAACAATATTACTAACCCAAAGATTTACTAGAAACAAAAATGACCCTATACACTAAATAAATTAAATTTTTTAAACCTATTAAACATTACACCATGCTACTAAACATAAATGATAAACTTAATTAATTTTTAACTTTTAATCCTAATGTCAAAGTAATTTAGATTGTCATCAATGATGAACTTGCGAAATAGTATTTTCATATAGTATAAAGGAACCACATAAGTATTTCAAAGTGGTAGGTCAAATATCATATACAACCTATCTAAACAATATTATTTTATTATATTTTAAATACAACAATGAATAGAAATGATTTCATGGTTTTTTCTAGGAAGTTAGTAATAGGATCAATAAAAAGAGCACATTTAACACCTTTGCATATGTCCTTATGTTTGAGTTAGTCATATGATAACCCATCTACATAAAATGAATGATGAATATCCCTTCGCAAATCCCATTTTGAAATCTCCCTAGACATCTCATTTTACTTATTAACCATTTGTTCTAGTATATCAATGAGGGTTGGGTGGTGATTGAGACTATATGGCCTCAAACTATTGAACAATTGTGAAATGTGTCATCTAATTTGTGTAAGGCATTTGATGAGGTCCTCTTGTGTAGCATATACATGATCTAATTGGAGACACATTTGGGATTTAAAAGTGACATTGGTTATTAAGGGTTTATAGGTGGAAGTGGTTGTTGTGGTTGTTGGGGATTTGGAAGTTGTGCACCAAAAACTTGGGGGTTTTGTGCTTCATAATGCAAAGTATCTTCGAATTATCTGGTATATATTAATTTTTTTTTTTTTTTTTTTGGCAAAACCTACTTCAATAAGAAATGCAAGAACAAATGATATTCTTTTTTGAAAAATTACCTTGTTTATAAGCCACCTTTTTGGGAAATAGATTGTAATGCTAACAAATATACTATTTGGGAAAAAATGATTGCCTTATGGTGCTTTTGTAATTTCCTTAGTTTCTTTGATGATGTTTTAGGCATTAGAAATGACCAAATATGCAAGAAACAAAAATTATATAACTTCAACAAAAACCAATAAAGTTTTGTAGAGAAAAAACTTGATGATGTTTTATAGCTTATGTAGTTATTGTGTGTTTTGTAACCAATCCTAGAAACTATTTGTATTTGAATAGAACCTTATTGGGCTATTCGTATTTTCAATAACGTTTTAAACAAGTAGCCATTTTTGTATGGTCTTTTTTTTGTCCACCATCTTGGTAGACACAACCACCTTGGATAACCAAATAGATGGTTATGGTTTCTAGATTTATTGTTAATTTCATCTAGGAAGATTATGAACTTGAAATATTGAAGAGGTTGTAGAATCTAAACTAGAAATATATAATGATTAAGGAGTATACAAAGGATTTTTATAAGATGATAAATAGATCCAAGCGCTTAGAGTCATTAAAGGATAAGATGGTAAGCTATGTTAATAGTTAAAGATATAGCATTCAAGATGACTTATGCATGTTGAGGAATATCATAATTAAGAATCCTTATCACTATGCCTAAAAGGTAGGAGATAAGTTTAAAATAAAACAAGGTACCCCTAGGGTAATGGATAAAATAGTCAAATTGATATAGAAAAAAATAAACTTGTGATTGTAGAGGAACATGATGAGAGGTTAATAGAAAAATGAAAAACATTTATTTCAAATGTGGGAATATTGGTCATAGGATATTTCAAATGTTTAGTTGGTTATAACAAAGAAAAAAAACACAACTTCACATGAGGAACAAGAAAATAAAGACTCACTTATTGAACAAGAAGTCATACCTAAGATAGGATAATCTATGATATTAAGAAGATTTCTCTTAAGAATGAAGTGATTGAAGCCTATGTAAAGGTGATGGTTGTCTTGAAAGACTAACTTGTTTGAAATAGAAGTTGTACCTAAGATAGGGTAATCTATGATATTCATAAGATTTATGTTAAGAAGAAATTAATTGAAGCCTATATGTAATGTGATTCCATGATTGATAGTATAGTTCTACTATGTGTCTAGTGTTATAAATTACTCTTAAATAAAGAATAACATGATTGTGTTTTCTTAACAAAAAGGTGTTATCATGTTTATGCTTTATAAAAGACCTACTAAACTACCCAACAGCTTGGGTTGATGTTTTAACTCTATTTTCATTGCTTTAGACATTTTTGTATCTTCTAAGATCAATTCCCATCTTTGACTTCATAGAGTTAAAAAATTTGAAGTGGGTATCTCTAAAATTACTACCGTAATTTGATATATTTTCTTACCTTTCCAAAAATATATATTTTTTTTCAATTTTTATACAAGATTACAATTTTGAAGTTAATTTTTCTATATTGGTGGCTTGACAGTACTCTTAGACATACATCTGCTATATTTTTAATAATTTTTGATCTACTTAACCAAATGTAAAATAAACTACACATTATTGCTATTAACTTGATTCTATACACTTTAAAATACACAGACAGACACACACACACACACACACACACACACACACACACACACACACACACACACACACACACACACACACACACACACACACACACACACACACATTATATATACACTTATATATAGATATATATGTATATGTATAAACATGTGTGAGTGCACATGCACACACACACACAATATTATTTTGATGCTTTTTATGCCCAACACATGAAGAGCCACAAGAATTTTAGGATTGGTTCACTTCAAAAATTAATAGAAAAAAAACTACTCTTTAGAGAATTATGAAAAATTACAAAAATTATAGATCTTGCTTTTTCCTATCATACTACCAAATGATTTTTCAAATAAATAAATATAACTATATGTTTTTTGGAGTGTACAACAATTGTTTCTTATATTATTTAGCATAAAATAGGAAAAAATTTCTATTCTTTTAGGATTTGAGCCTCTTAATCTAATCAATATTTTAAAAACTTGAGTGGTTTAGAAACTAGATTCAAAGTACTATTTTTTTTGGTTTTATACATTTTCTCATTTTGAGTGCATAATCCTAAAATGGATCTTCCAAGACTAGGTTTACTTGAATTTAGAAAAAAAAGTGTCCGCTTATACCTCCTTTTGCACACCATCTTGGTGCACTTACTGAGTCATTACTTAATAACATGCCAAAGCTCAAATAAATAAAATTTTGTTTGCTCTCTAGAAAAGAAGATCGCCATCAAATCATCTACAATGGTCACATCCTCAGTATTGAATACAAAGACTCTACTCTTTCAATGTATACATGGAAGGGATGTTAATACATCCTCATTCACCTTAGTATGTAGCCCATCACATGTACTTTGGAAGTTGAGACAAATATGCTCAATGGATTGGGATGAGTCTAATGATCCATGTGATGACTATCTAGGTGACACAGGAAAGAATACATGGGAAAGAATGAACCTTATGGTACATGGGATCATGATGGAGATGAAATAGGATGTGATGACCCTATTGGCACATTGGATGACGATGGATGTCTCATATGTGTTCATGCATATATTCTCCTAGCTAATTATTTTTTGTGCTAAATGATGATATTAATCAATGATGCAATTACATGAAGAGTCTCTATCCTTACAATTCTTTAAGAATGTTTTAACCATAAAATAAGATACAATTTTCCTTACTGTATTCCTTGAAGCTTATGGTTTTTCTACCTTATGAGCCCTAAGTCTAGATTGTCGGGATCTCATCCCTCTACCTTAGAACTAGCAAAAGTCAAAGTAATTTGGTTTCTCACCAAGGATGAACTTGTAATATAGCTTTCTCATAAATTATAAAGGAACCTCATAATTTTTACAAAGTGGTAGGTGAAATATGATATACCACCTATTCCAAAAGGTTAATTTAGTCATATTATGAATATACAAATGAATAGAAAAGGTTTTCGTAATTTCTTGTAAGGAGTTGATAGTTGTAGGATTAATGAAAAATCATATTTATCACCTTTAAGTATGTCCATTCCTTTCACTTGGTCATATAATAATCCCTCCATGAACCCTATTATTTACCCTCCAAATACAACTCTTTTGCATTTTGACATTTTTTTGTAGTGTATCAGTGAGATTTGGGTGGTGGTCAATAATAGATAACCTCAACCTATTGACCAATTATGAAATGTATGATTTATTTTCTATAAAGTAGTTGATGAGGTCATCTTATGAAGTATTTGCATGACCCAATGGGACATGAAAAGGGTTTACAAGTGGCATTGGTTATTAAGGTTTTATATGTGGCAATAGTTGTTGGGGTTGTTGAGATTGGCAATTACGCACAATCGACTTGAGGGTTTTGGGCTTCATCATGAAAAGTATTTTTGTGGTTGGATTGAGTATTTTATGGAGGAGGTGGTATTTCATCTCTATAACAATATTTATGATTCTTTGAACTATCTTATCTAAATTAAAAAAAAGAAAATATAATCACAAAACCTACTTTAATAATAAATGTAATAAAAAAAATTCATAAATTTGAAAAATCACCTTGTTTTTGATGAACCATTTTCATAAATTAATTTTAATACTAAAGATTAACTGTTTGGGAAAAAAATATCATGGTTCTTTTCTAATTTCTTTAGTTTCTACTTTGGAGTTTTTAGCATTAAAAAATGGCCAAAGGTACAGGACACCAAAATATATAACTTCTACAAAACCTACTAGGTTTTGTAGATAATTAAAACCTAATCAGGGTTTGTATTCTATATATTTATTATTTTCTTGGTAACCAACTCTTAAAAATATTTACAAGAAACCAAAATATATAACTTTCACAAACATTACTAGGTTTTGTAGAGAATTAAAACCTAATCAGGTTTTTTATTTTATATATTTATTCCATTCTTGGTAACCAATTCTTAAAATGATTTGTATTTAAATAGAACTCGAATGGGTTCTTCCTAAATCAATCAAGTTACTTAAATTTTTTTTTTTTTTTTGTGTGGTGTCCACTTTTCTATCCACCATGTTGGTGCACATACCACCTAAGATAACCAAATGGAGGGTTATGTTTTCTACACATAAGGATAAATTCATCTAGGAGGATTATGGACTTGAAATTTTTAAGAGGGTACAAAATCTAAAGTGGAGTTTATCTAATTATTTTGGGGTATAGAGACAAGTCTTATAAGATGACAATTAGATCCAAGCACTTAGAGTCATCAAATGAGTAAGTGATGAGGTATGCTATGGTTCAAGACATAATAGTTCAAATACATTATGTATGTTGAGAATAAGTACAATTAAGGATGCTTATCAATATTCCCTAAAGGTAGGAGATAATTTGAAAATAAAATAATTTACTCCTAGGGTTAGGGATAAACTAGTTGTTGAAATGTGAAAAGATAAACTTGTGGTAGTAGAGGAACATGATAAGAGAATTCATGGAAGGATAAGATGATACAATGGTTAATTCAAAGACACTTATTTTCAATTTGGGAACAATTTTCATAAAGTATTTCCAGTATTTATTTGGTTCTAGCAAAGTAAAATAGAACATAGTAGAATAAGAAAAGAAAGACTAACTTGTTGAAAGAGTAGTTGTACCTAAAATGAGGTAATATGTGATATTTAGAAGATTTATGTTAAGAAGGAAGTAACTAAATCCTATGTAAAAGGGGTAGTTGTTCCAAATTCCTTGCATGTCTAGTACTAAATATTGCAAAGTGATAATGGATGGTTGAAGTATACATAACCTTGTATTTATGGACAAGGTATAGAAGTTGGGATTGAGGAAACTCAAGTACCCCTATCCATATGAGATAAATTAGTTTTAGGATGAGCATATGGTGGAATAGAAAAATAATAGTATGTGGTAAAATTGAATTTTGGACCATACTAGGATGGGATATTATGTAATTTGGATAGACCTTAACAATATAATGTTGGTTCTTTTAATGATATCTAAAGCAATGAAAAGTACTTTCCTTACTAACACAAAAACACATAATAGAATAAAGAAAATAAAAATAGATTACAAGAATATGATACTTTCTTTCTATTATCTCTAAAGAAATATAATTATAATACTTGAAAATCTAATACACATAACTACATCAAAATTTTCATTACAAAATTTGGAAAAATAAATCCACAATATACACCCTTGAACTCTCATCTATGGCAAGGGTTGAGATACCTTTATCTAACAAAAATCTCTCTAGACATTCTTCTCCTTCTAGGAGATGCCTAACCTACCCTAAAAATCCTAAATCCCAACCTAGCTATGTTCACATTTCTAAATATTTTTCTCATTTTCTAAGAATAGTAGAAAAAGCTAATCCCTACCTATGTTTTCTGTTGAGGAGAAGCTCCTTTAAATTACTCTTTATAAGAGTAAATTTCCCCTAAAATCTTGCATTTGATGATGATACAACTCAAGAAAAATTCAAAACAACAAGAAATGAGACTTTTATTATTATAAATGATAAGCTATTAGATCCATGACAGCAAAAACAGACCCAAATACACGACCTATGAGCCACTCTATCGAATTTTAGGAGGAAAAAACCCTTCTCATAGATCTTCTCCCAAACTCCACTCAAAACCACTTTTACATCTCAAGAATGTACATTAAGTAGTATGGTTTAGGTTTAGGATTAGGAATTAATTTTACATAACAGTCTAGAATACAAATTAGAGGATTCTATAGTAGGTAGTCCAATTTTTGAGAGGCATAACTTTTGATCTGAGACTTTGATTGACAATCTCTTTATATTTTCATAAATCTCTCTAAGATATCTATATCCATATTGGCTGACTTCAATTGCATTGACTTTTGGGGTCCCTACAAGACAATTTTGTGTCTTAAATTGGGCTCCAAAGTATTTTTAGAAAAAATTTAGGCAAATCAAAACTATCTCTACTTTCAAACTGTGAAACCTTTTTATGTGATTCTATTTTTGAAGTGTTTTAAATTTCTATTACAATATCCCTTCAAACTTATACCCTCGAAGTATTCATAATTATGACTATAATAAAATAACAAATTTTTTTTTTGTATTGGCACATAACTCGAGATATACAAAGATGCTAACCCACAAAACTAGTAATAGACATATGGGAGTTGGAATCTCTATTCAGCCAAAACTTTATTATAATTTTGGTTCTATAATGTATCTCTTAATGAAATATAGTTAGTATATTTTATAATTACACATAAGATTTTATAGTTTGATGAATTAGGAAAGCAATATTAGTGAAATAATGTGAGAATAGAAGATCATTGATGAAACTCTTATAAGATATAATTATAAAAAAATATGGAGTATAAATTATAAATGTTTAATAATTAAATTATTATAGTTTTTTTTGAATGCATTATTGGGTAAAAGTACAAAGTTGTGTCACCTTTCAGGATGACTTATCAGAATGACTGAATTTGAGTATTTCTATACAAAAAGCTTTTTTTCTCAAACATATGATCTAAGATAAATTCATTCTAGCTAATTTATATATGGTCTCACACTTTTCCAATTTGAAATGTCTATTAAATTCATGTTTTAAAGTAGTTTGCATCCAATTACCAAAGAAATAAAATTATTTCAGAAAACCGATGTTTCAATAACTCTTGCTATGTTTTATGATTTTTTTAGTAACATATAAACACCATTTTATAGAGCTGAATGTCAAGAATATTCTCATATAAAATTTATTGTGTTTTAATTAAATATGATATATTGTAATGAAAAAATTCTACAAGCATGTCTTTTAACAATAAAACATATGTCAATTTTGAGAAAGAAAAATAATTAAATTATACCAAAAAATTTAAAAATTATATGACATTCTAGAGGAGAGAGCCCTCTTTTAGAATGTATAAGTTTTCTTCTAATTAGAATAGATTTGTTTTGAAAATGTGGTGGGAGATGAAACCTATTGATTTCATGAGAGTTGAAATTTGAATCATTATAAAAGAGAAAATATAGGTCTAAAGTCAATTTTTATTTTTGATTGTTCTAGCTATATATTTTGTCTATAACATAGTTCGAGTTCAAATGGAAATAATTTTATTTCCATATAGTTTTGTGGTGGGAACTAAACCCCTAATTTTTAGCGTTTTTTAGCAAGTAAAAAATTATCTATAAAAAATAGAAAAATGTATCAATTCTTATTGCAAATAATTTTTAAAAATTATTATCCTAAACTTACTCCATTTCTACACATTTCATTAGTTTACTTCATTGTCAAATTCTAAATAATAATACTAGTTTTATTTCATTGAAGGAAAACAATCATACTTTTGTTACCATTTCCTTTATAAAAGGGTGACATAGGCTTGTGCTTTTAGTGTATGTGTAGGATCATGGTCAACCAAACTATGCTCTTAAGTGGCAATAAAAAAATAGAAAATCAGGGTTATGTCAACTTGACATGCAATTTTTTACTTGTTGTTAACTTTATATCAAAAAGTTGAGACAAAAGAATCTCTATAAAATTGAATCTAGTTTCTAAACTACTAGGATTTATCTCAAAAAAAATAAAATTAGTTGGTCAAAATTTTGAATTTTAATGCTATATTACAAAAATTTTAGAACAAAAATAAGAAGTAGACGAATGTCTAACCACCTTAATCAAAATAAAATGATAATATTTTTTAATAATATTTGAGATATAAGTAGTAGACTCATGCGTGGATGTGACACATATTTTTGGGTATTTTTATTCTAAATAAATAATAAATAATTAATTTTTGACTTTAGTATTTTTGGAATAAAAAAACTCTCTTGTCTAACTACCTCAACTAATTCAAAACTCTAAAAAATTCAAATTTTCATTTTTTCCCTTATAGTAGAAGAAACATAGAATGTGATGCACCTTTTGGATTTAAAAAATGTTGTACCAATTGAAAGTTTTTTTTTTTTTTTTTTCAAGTAGTGTATCAGTTAGCACTTTATACATAACTCCATTAGAAAATAAGTAATAATTACTTACTAAACTCATAATTTGACAAACCTTACATTTATGTAAAGATGAGAACATTCTTAAGAAACTCTTTTCATTTCATCAAATTTTGGTGACAAAAAAATTGTTAGCGACATGTTTGAAGTAAAAATCACATAAAAAGAGACAAAAATCACATTTTAAGGATGTTTTTAAAGTTCACCATATAGGTTTTGTACCAAAAGATATAGTAGACACTATAAAGATTTTAATTTTTTTCATTTACTATTTGTAATGCCCCGCCAAGGAATCCAAAGAATTAACCTAAAATTTCACTAAGTTTGCCAAACAAATTTTTTTTTTTTAACATGAAAGATAAACCATCCACATGATAGCGGAAGCAATAGCAACAATTCAAATGAAAGTAAACATGACATACATAACATGTTACATTCTTTAAAGATCCCTTAATGTTGAATCTCATCTAAATTAACTATTCATCTAACATCACATCCTTATGAAATAACAATGATACATCCAACATTCTTAAACCATATACAAGTGTCCTTTTAGTAATTACATTTTTGATTGCTCAATCATCCACTGTACATGTCACAGGGTATAAAAAGGCTTAAAAGAATAAACATCCATATAAATAAAGTACATCATCATCCAATGTTAATCCATGTCATACATGATACATCATCACAAAAGATATAAACATCCATCATAAAAGATCACCATACATCACAAACATAAATAACTAAGTGCACGGTTCCTCCCAACTGTAAATAGCATCAGACCATCATGGATCCTAGCCATCCCTTCGTGTGTAACATTCCAAATCACTGAAGAGATCATCGGTATTAACATAGTAGGAATGTCACACCTAAACATACTACATCAAATATAGAAAGAAATCTAACATGCAAAGTAAAACATAAGATAACATCATCTAACATATGCAAATCATCAATGTAAGAAACATACCAGTAAATACATCCATCATAAGGTATATTATCTATCATAATGATGAAGATAAATACCAACCAAGAATGCTCCAACCACAGTGTCTCGGACGGATCTCAAATGATAAGAGTGGAAAAACACTACCACCCGACCACGTGGAACCTAAATGCTCCACTCCCATCATGCTGGGGAGATAATCTCAAGTCTCAAACAGGCTATCCAAAACACATAGCATAAATACTGTTTAATTCCAAGAATCTCAAAAGTATACTAACTCAAAGGTTCCAACACATAAATCGACATCTAATTCGCAGAGGCACACAATGACATGTAGGAAACCTACTATGCAAGTGGGAAAGTGTCATTGCATACATCATGTAGAAGTTACCTTGGCAATTAGCTAAACTCCACGGGTCCCTACTGATCCTCATGTGGCCACTAGTATCCTCTCATACTGACGAGGCATACTATGGAATGCAAGGTCGCAACCATGCGTTCTTTCTACTCCCATCCTAGACTGTACAAGCACTCAAGGCATGGGCGATAACCCAAAATATTATCTTTCTAGGTTCATTTAATCCCCATTTAGTGTGTAAATGTTATCACTTATTAACAAAACTTACAATGAGTTACCCTGGTAGCCACTTAGGGCCCCAACCCCCATTGCAAGCCACTTTCCGACACTACAAGTAGATAACCTACCCTAAGCTCATGGAATCATAAAATCACCATAGTCCTGTACAAGTGACTGGAAAGAAATATCAAAAGATAATCCACAATAAGATTCATCAAATATCTACAATAAAAGAATCAAATCTCCATGAGCATCTGAAAAGCATCCATAGAAAATCATGACCACAATAGTTCTCTATTGGCAATTGAAGATATCACTGATAATCAAAAATATCCATTGGTTCTCAATAACCAAAATATATCTCAAAATCATACTGATCGAAGACTCCAAAATGGTTGAGTCAAAACATATCACAACATGACAACATCAAGAAATAAATCAACATTTTAGTCCCATCATAGAAACTAGAAAATAATCCAAGGATAACTGATCGATGACTCAAAAATGGTTAAGTCAAGTGTCTCAGATACATATAAACTTAGCTTCACCCTAGAAGATTGACGAGCAATAACAATCAGTAAATAAAAACATCTCATAGAGCATGCCATCACATTACCATGGTTGGGTTAATAAATATTGAGACCAAATAAGAATCAACATGCCATCACATCTCATAATCCCCGAGCCTCTGGTAACAACCTAAGATTGGTCAAAACTAATCAACCCAAAACCAAAAACAAGAAGCATAGAGAAAACACAATGCAAACACATGCTTTGGTTTACTAAAATCACATAGTTGAATTAAGTGTAGAGGTTTTCTATTTTTTGTTTGCAAGTATACTTCAAGTGTATATGATTTATCATTTGACCTACACGTCAACTCATTTGTTTCCCTGATAGCATTATTCTTCCATTATTTAAAATAATATTCTAAGAATAACTTAAGGGTAAATATAACAGTGCTTGTTCATTAATGATAACAACAATGGGAGTGGAGAGATCGGGTGTTTTAAAAATTTGAATTCATGCAAGTGTGAGAATTCCTTGGATGGTCAGTTTCGGGCCCCTGGACTGGAGCACAGACAGCAAGATGGAGGCTGTCTGGCTGCTCCTGGCACTGGGGACAAGTCAGAAAGCTCGGTTGGGGGTCCAACTATCCTAATCAAGGAAGCAACCAAGTTTCCTTTGGTCTCCAAAACAAATGTGCAAGGACCTACAAAATGGTCCTCACTCTTCAGGGTTAAACCCTTTGGTACATCCTCTTTCTCGCCTATTAAAACTATTCAGAATTTGGTGATTGGTTCTTGTGTGATAGCCATCCCGAATGAGATTATGGATCATAATATTCAGACTATGGCTTCTACTTTGGTTGGGAAATTTTTGGGACCTAGACCGAGTATTGATGAAGTTAGGCAGCTCATAAAACATAAATGGGCTCTCAAGGGCTAGGTCTCAGTCATGGCTATGGCAAAAGGCTTTATGTCTTTCAATTTCACTTGCTCGAAAGACCTTGCTAGCATTCTGAGTGAAGGGCAATGGGCCATGGGTCGTTCTTCCCTTGTGCTCCAGAAATGGTCCTCTGGCATGAGCTTGAACGATTCTTTCTTTGCCCAAGCTCCAGTGTGGGTAAGACTGCCAGAACTGCCACTTGAATACTAGAATGAGGAAATCTTTGGGGGTATAGCTAGGACCTTTGGGGAACTTATCTCAATGGATCCGATCACTGCTTCCAAGCGTCACCTCAACTTTGCATGCATCTGCATTGGGGTGAGAGATGGAACAGACATGCCTGAGTTCGTTGAACTTTATTCCAAACTTGGAGTGCACAACCAAAAAATCATCTATGAAATGATCCCCTTTGCGTGCTTCCTCTGTTTGAAGGCAGGTCATAAGGCCCACTAGTGCCCCAATGAAGCAAAGAAGAAGATCGCGAAACCAGTCATCCTTGATCAAACCAAGAAAATTGCTACACGCCCTTCTCGTAAGGGAAAGATGAAGATGCTATGGGGGCACAAACTTTCTATGGCGTAGGGGAGAAAAGTTGTTAGCCTAAAAGATGTAGTAGCAAAGGACACTATTCAGAAGGATCCTGCCAAGGAAAATGCCGTCTCCCCCCCCCCCTTGAACAAGGCCCTGTATTGGAAAAGAAAATCTTTGACCCGTTGAAAGACCCTAAGGTGCGGGTTAGCTCCCCCTCCTTAGCCACAGGTCCCATTGTGGAGTAGAATCTCCCTTTGGAAACTATAGTATAGTTTTCTCCCGCAGGGGAGGAAGTTCCTCTTTTGGGAGCTACTATGTTGAATTGCCTGGAACGGGAATCCCTAGCCCAGGATGAGGAAACCCAAGCTAAGTGTCTTCCCCTTGAGAACACTCTAGCTTCTCCGGGGGTCATCTCTGGCAAGGGGGGAGATTCTGCAGCCCCTATAGGAATTGAGGTCAAGCTTCATCTCCTCATTAAGAACACTGATCCATCTTAGCTTGCCCTTTGGGAAGATAGATTAGATAACAGTGCGATGGATAGCCTTGATGATTGGTGCATGGTCAAGAAGAAAAAGAACCAAAAGAAAATTCCCCCCCCCCCCCCCCATCTCCTACTTCAACCAGAAGTAGGGTTAAAGCTGATATTGGGTCACCCCCCAAGGGAGCAGGAAGAAAGAACTTAAATCAGATACTGCAAGAAGAAACAAGAAGGAACCTGGCAGATGGAAGCTAGAGGTCCATCAAGGATTTCTCAGGAAGTAAAAAATGAAAGTCATCTCATGGAACATAAGGGGCCTTAATGGGGCTCACAAATAGGAACTCATTAGAAATATGATTAGAGACCAAAGACCCGACTTTTTGTTGTTACAGGAAACTAAGATGAAAAGGGACCTGGTAAGAAGGATATCTTTCAGTAAAAATTTTTGTTGCGAAGCTTCTAATTTGGATGGAGCTTTAGGTGGTGTCCTAACCTTGTATAACACCAGAGCTTTCAAGTTAACTACTCTTTATAGCTCTACTAATGCTCTTCTTTGTAAGGTTTTTCACATCCAAAGCAATGAATCTGGGATAATCCTTAACCTGTACGCCCCCAATACCAAGAAAGAAAGGAATTGCTTCTGGACTAAGCTCCTTGGCATCTTATCTAATTGTAACTTGAATAAAGGGATTATAATGGGGGACTTCAACTTGCCTCTATTTGATGCAGACAAAAGGGGGGGTCATGCCTCGGATTAGGATAGCAAATGTGACCTTGCTTCTTTCATTCAAAATCTTGCTTTCCTAGATTTGGACCTTCAAGGTGGCAGCTTCACTTGGTCTAACAGAAGAATTGGGGGTGATAGTATCCAAGTTCATCTTGATAGAGCCCTCATATCCCCCGAATGGTTCCTCTCCAACTCTTGTAGATTATCCCTCCTCCCCAGGGTGGGCTCTGATTATTCCTCGATTTCTCTTTCCGCCTCCCCCCTTTCCTGCAACAAGGCCTTCCCTTTCTGCTTTGAGAAAATGTGGCACTCACACCCTGCGCTGGAAGATAATATTTCCCATTGGTGGAGCATTGAGGTTGAAGGCACTGTAATGTACAGAGTTGCCCAAAAGTTGAAAAATGTGAAAAGAAACATCAAATCATGGAATAGAGCTGACTTTGGCCACATATTCCAGGAGAAAGATGAGGTTTCTAATCAGCTCTCTTCTATTCAGGATGAAATCCAACATTCAGGATACGATGCACATAATAGCCAGCAAGAAAAGGCCATCCTTTCGAATCTACACAACATCATATCTAAGGAAGAGCTTTTCTGGAAATAGAGATCAAGAGTCAGTTGGTTGAAGGAAGGAGACTGCAATACCAGATTTTTTCACCTGACCACCCTTAAGCACTAGGCTAATAATAGAATATCCAACATTGTTAAGGGCCAGGCTCAAATTACCAAAGAGGATGAAATTGAGAAGGAAGTTGTCTGCCACTTGTCATCTCTCCTCTCTGTTGATTCTTCCCTCTCTGGGTTTGAACAAGAGGAAATCCTAGTGACCATTCCCCCAATTCTTCAAGATTACCACAACTCCATGCTGAAGGCAATCCCCTCCTTGGAGGAAATCCATCAGGCCCTCTTCTCTCTCCCAGGGGATAAAGCTCCTGGCTTGGATGGTTTCCCTACTTTCTTCTTTTAGATCTTTTGGAATGTTGTGAAAAAGGATGTGGTTAAAGTAGTTCAGGAGTTCTTTGGAGCCAAGAATTTGCTTAAAGAACTTAATGCTACCTTTCTGGTTCTCATCCCTAAAATCTCAGGTGCTGATTCTCTGGATAAATTCAAGCCCATTAGCCTCTGCAATTCCTTCTATAAGATCATTGCCAGGGTTCTCACTTCCAGGCTCCTCAGAGTTCTCCCTCTGATTATCTCTCCTCAGCAAACCAGCTTTGTCCCTAGTAGGCAGATCCTTGATTCAATTGTTTCAGTTCATGAGGTCATCCACTCTCTTGAGGCAGGCAAAAAGGAAGGATTCCTTCTTAAGCTGGACCTGTCAAAAGCTTAGGATAGGGTTGACTAAAAGTTTCTCTTTTCTTTTCTTCGTACCTTTGGCCTCGATGATCAAGTTTGCAAACTCATCTCTTAACTTGTGTCTTCACCCTCTTTGTCGGTTCTAGTCAATGGCCACCCCTCTCCTTTCTTCTCCCCCTTTAGGAGTCTAAGGCAAGGAGACCCCATCTCTCCGGTCTTGTTTGTTATCATGGCAGAATGCCTTGGCAAACTCATTTAGAAGAAGATCAGGGACAGGTGTTTAGTGGGTTTGAGGCCTTCTTCGGGTCCATCCTCTTTCACTCATCAACAATTTGTGGATGACACAATTTTGGGGGGTGAAGCTTCAGTTCAGGAGGCCAGAACCTTCAAAAGCATTCTTAATTCCTACACCAGGGGTTCTAGCCAAGTTATTAACTTAGACAAGAGCTCTATCTTCTTCCTCAACACTCCTCTGGAGAGGCAGAGGAAAATTGCTCGAATTCTAGGTTGTGGCATTGGGTCCCTACCGGTGACTTATCTTGGGCTTCCTCTAGGCTCCAAACCCCTCGACTCCTTTTGGACAAGCATTATCGACAACTTCAACAAGAAACTTGCTAGCTAGAAAGGGGCCACCCTCAGTCAGGCAAGTAAATGCACCCTAGTTAACTCGATTCTCTAGAACCTCCCCACCTATGCCCTCAGTCTCTTTGGGATTCTGGCTAAGTTTGCGAACAAAATGGAGAGGATTTAGAGGGACTTTCTTTGGACTAGAACTGATGACCACGAGAGATACCACCTGGTAGCCTGGGACCAAGTTTGCTTGCCCAAAAGCTAGGGAGGTCTTGGAATCAGGAAAATTTCTCACCTCAATCAATCCCTCTTAGCTAAACTCCCTTGGCGCATCTTTGAAGGCATAGGGGTCTGGAGGGACATTTTGGCTGAGAAGTACCTGGGAGGCCTGTCTCTCTCCTCCATTTTCCAGGGGGCCGAGCTGCCATTGGGTTCTTACATTGGAAAGGTATTTTGAAGGCCCTTCCCCTTGCCAAATCCAGGGCCAAATGGAAAGCTGGAATGGGAGACAAAATCTTTTTTTGGTAGGATAGCTGGCTTTTTCAGGAACCTCTCATTAATCATCCTTCATTTGGCAGGTGGGCTGATCAGGCAATAGGCATATATGGTATGTTGGTTAGGAACTACAGAAATGAGAATGATTGGCACAATCTGGCAGAAATTTTGTAGGATCTCGAGCCTTTGATGGCCTCTTTGAATGCTATTAACATCAACTAGATAGGCGACGCCTTAGTCTAGGGAGACTCTTCTCGAGGCCATTATACTGTAGCCTCAGGCTATCTTTCCCTAATGGAAAAAGGGGAGAAACCTATTTGGGCCAAGGCCTAGACCCCTAGATTAACGCCCAAAATCAACATTTTCTTTTGGCTCCTCTTGCAAAACAAGATCCTTACCCTGGATGATTTAGCCAAAAGAGGCCAAATCATTCCCAACAGATGATGCCTCTGTAAAATTGACCTAGAAACGGTTAATCACATTTTCATTCACTACCCCTTTTCCTCTAGAGTTTGGAGTCTTTTGACTTCCAATATGAACTCCTACTGGTGCCCGCCAACCAGTATCCAGAATTTCTTCATTCAATGGAGAAGCAACCACGAAGGCCTAGAATCCCAAATTTTGAGTTCCTGGATTATCCCACACTTTTGCTGGGGAATCTAGAAGGAGCACAACAATAGGATATTCAGAGACAAAGAAGCTCCTAAGGGTATTATAGCAGAGAAAATTGATAGCCTCATGAAAGAGAACTATTCCACAACTAGAGATGGAAACATAAAGGACAGAGGGAAAATTAGGACAAGGAAAGAAGACAGGATCAAAAGAAGACAGAAGGCTTCTTGGTCCTTCCCGCTCAAAAATTGACATAAAGCCAATTTCGATGGAGCAGCTAAGGGGAACTTTGGTCCCGCTGGATGCGGAGGAATCATAAGAAATAGCTTGGGAGGGGGCATTGCTACTATCTCCTCCCCTATTGGTCACCAAACCAACCATTTGGCTGAAGCCAGTGTAGCCAGACTCACTATTAAGCTGGCCTTAGACTCAGGGATCGAACAACTATGCTTGAAGGTGACTCCCTAAATATAATTAATTGTAGTTTAGGAGTAACCAAACCATCATGGACTATTGAAAGCATAATTGAGGATCTAAAAATGGACTTGAGAAAATTTAAAAATTACTACGTCAGCCATGTCTACCGTGAAGCTAACGTGGTTGCTGATTGGTTTGCAAACATAGCGGTCACATTAAATTTGGTGATGATGTGGGGAAACAATAATCATTTTTTGACGGTGGCTATTGAGCTCATCCGAAAGGAGCAAATTCAAGGTACCAACTCAAAATCTTTTTATGATGATGACACATGCTAAATCATGTTTTAAAAAGGGAATCAATAGGAGTTATGCGGAACCCCCACCATTTCATAATAACATGTACGAATTACACGAGCAGAAGAAAGCCAGAGTTAAACCCAAAAACATGCGCATTAATGCTCTCGTCCTTAGCGATTTGTCCATCTTTGAGCTTTGCAATTCTGTTCAAGGTTTAGGGTTAGAGTGGCATAAAATTACAATGGTGGGAGAAAGGATTAGAAGAGAGCCATGGGGAGAAATAGAGAGCTGGAAAGAAAAAGGGAAGGTTTGGAAAAAACTCCAGAAGGGCGGCATAACTAGCTTCATGGAGAGGCTCCATGGTTTCGACGCGGGGGTTACCAAGATAATGGTTGAAACCTGGCACAATGGAAAGGTCATAATTGATGGTGTCTCCCACCAAATCACAGAGGGTCTCATTACGGAGGTGATAGGCTTCTCCCAAGAAAGCATTAGCTTCTTCAGGGATAAGAAGATGTCCGCCAATGCTGTCAACGCTTTTGTCAAGAACGACAAGGAGAAAAGAAAACTGGTAAAGATTGACACCTTCTACGAGATAGAGTCCATCAAGAAGTTCTGGGGGCTTGTTCTAAGGATCATCATAGAGTATGTAACTTTGGAGCCCAGGTTTGATAGAGTCAGAACCCATCATTTTGTTTTTTCTTAATCATTTTAGACATAAAGTGAAAATCTCCTTTCCTTTCTATATTTTTACTTCTATGACTAAGAATATAGAGAGTTACAAAAAATGTCCTATTAAGAATCCAGCCCTTCATGAAGGTCTTCTGCTCCTCATTTTTGAGTTTCTGAAAACCCAAACAAGAGTCAAGCCCATTGGGGCTTCGGGTGGCTCCTCGGAGGACACTGCTAGCTCAGAATCAGGGGAAGTGCATGTTGTGAAATCTGTCAAGTCTGAAACCCCGAAAGCCAAACCCTCTCCCCGCTTCCCTAGTAGGAAGAGCCCCAGGTGCCCTCCCCCTAACCCCCCTACCCCTCATCCTAAGGAGTCTAGTGAGGAGTCAAATACAGAGTCGGAGGAAGAGGATTCGGTGGCAGAGAAGGAAAGTGAGTTGGAAGACAATAATGAAAAAGATAATGACAAGAAGGAGGCGACCCCCTTGGTAACCCAAGATAACCCCAAGAAAAGAAAATTGGACCAAACCTCTACCCATGATCATCTCAGCGATAACGATGATTTGCCCCCTAGCCCCACTGCGCCCACCTCCCCCTTGGAGATCCCCATTTTCCCCCAGAAGAGATGATAGAAATTATGGTTGAAAAGGGAGGGGAGGCCATCAGGAAAAATAAGAGAAGAGCCTGGTGAAATTTCAATATGGATAGTGTTAGTATTGGCATTGTTAGAGAACCTGCTAAAATCCAGGTGTTGGGGGATCTCGACAGTAGCACCCACTATGACGAGCTCCTTGACCCGACTCTTCTGGTTATCTCTGAAAATGCCCATGAAATAGGTTTCAACTTCCTCGACAATGCAAAGAATAACCTGATTGACAATTTCCGCTCCATTAAGTGGCATTTTTAGGAAACTGAGACTCTGAAGGACAAGTCCAACTAGACCAAGAACAGGAGGGAAGTCAAGGATCATGAGGCCAGAGGCAGTAAAGACCAGGTGGGCAACCAAGAAAAAGATAGAAGCAAGGACCCTAGTGACAATCAGGAGGACAGAATCACCCAGCTCAAGCAGAAGGTCCAAAGGCTTGACTCCGTCCACCATGTTGTGACTAAACAAATTGTGGATACCCTCCATACATTGAATGAAAACATTGTTAATCTGGGGGACTATCTGACCAATGCCGATCTTGTGGGGAATGTGGAGTAGAGTACAGAGAACGGAACCAGCTAGGAGGATCCTCAGAAAGAGACTGGAATCCAGGAAAGCCAGGAGGACCAGTTGCATTCCCCCCCCGCGACCCAGGAGGAGGAGGCCATCCAGAAGGAAAGCGACGCTGCAAAAATCCTGCAGGCAATGGAGAAGAAGAGACACTAGTCTGCCCACTAGGCTTGTTTCCTAGCCTTTGTTTCCCTAGCTTTAGGCCTTTTTGATTCTGGCCTTTTGAGGCTGTTCATGTTTTTTCTGACTTTTATTCTTTAAGTTGTTTAATGCTATAAAACTTTGGGTTTCAGGATCCCTGTATAACCTGTTTTCCAAATAAAAAACTTATGGGTAAATACTTTACTCATTAAACTAATCATCATTGACCCTTAATTAACTTGTTCGATTTATTTAACTATGATCCATATTCTAATTGATTAACACTTCTTTAATGTTACTTCAACTTTTCAACATAATCAAAGGATCATTATTCGTTAAATTATAAGAGAGCCAATTATCGATCTTCGAATAAGAAGATTATAACTTTATTAAAATGATCAATTAGATCAATCAATTAACATAGGTACACAATCCATGACCTTTTAACATTCTAATAGTTCTCAATTAAATATTACTAAGTCTCACCATTAAAATATCTAAGGTTATTATTCAAGTCATGAGAGTACGACTTGTCAACTTCGATGTAAATACTTAACAACTCCACTAAAAGAATCGATACTAGCATATCAATTAAAACTTTATTAAATATCTTAATTATTAATTAAATCTAATTAACTCTAATTAATTAATTTAATTAATAATTACATAACCATACCAACATCCCAATGAAAATTAGTTGACTAATAACTAGCAATAGTTTATAAGTAAAAAGTCAACTACAACCCAATACACAAATAATTATATTAATAGTTCAATAATAATAACTTGTTAATATTTAATAACAAGCTATATTGGGAATCTTATTAATAAATCTATAATGACCACATTCGTCTTTCTTTTATGAATACTAGTGTTTCCTTAACAAACCCGTATTACCGATAATCATTTCAATTAAGACTATTGCACAACTTCATTATTGAATTAATTTCTGGGGAAGATTGTGTGAGAGTTTTTTCATCAACGTTTCGGATCATACTGTATGATCCATCATCAGGATGCCACTGAGTCACTGAGAGCAAAAAATGGAATGCAGATCTAAGAGAGGGGATAAAAAGAGGATGGAGAGGAGGGAAGGGGCACGGAGACTGAGGAGGCACGAAGGACGGAGAGGGTGAGAAGTCTCACCCTCTCCGTCCTCCGTGCCTCCTCAGTCTCCGTGCCCCTTCCCTCCTCTCCATCCTCTTTTTATCCCCTCTCTTAGATCTGCATTCCATTTTTTGCTCTCAGTGACTCAGTGGCATCCTGATGATGGATCATACAGTATGATCCGAAACGTTGATGAAAAAACTCTCACACAATCTTCCCCAGAAATTAATTCAATATTCATGGATTGTGGAAATCTGTTTGCTTTGAACTTCATTATTAATAACATAGTTATGTTATCAACTCAATGAATATCAATTAAAAATCAAGCATACTCCAAATCCAAAAATTACTATCTTTTACAAAACTTTAATCATTAAATAATCTCCTCTAGATTAACTCTGATCGGATTAATTGATAACTATTTAAACCATTTATACTATTATTTATTAATAGTTTGCTAACCCTAACAAATATTAATAAATAATAAACTCAGAGAACCCTTCCATAAACTTTATTAGTTAATATTTAACTAACTCTTAACACCATTAAGGTATATAAATAAGTTATTTAATAATGCATGATAGTAAACATAACAATTCAAATTATAGCAATGTTATTAAATGTTATAACAATGATAATGACCCCTTGTCAATTAAATCTTATTCCAATATCAATTTAAGTCTCTTAATTTACATCATTATAATAATCATCATTAAACAATTATTATCAACATAATATAATTTACCATCTCTTAATAATTAATATCAACCATTTTCTACTTCCTTAATATTCAAATTAATAATTCAATATTTCTTCTTGATTAACAATAATTGACAATTCGACATTTCATATCTAACAGTTATCAACATAAATATTTATAGAGTATCAAATGTTAAAATCAATATATATATATATAATAATTTATAATAAACGTATATTAAAACTTTAATTAAAAATTTACATAAAACAAAATCGAATTTCCATACTTTATAAGGGGCGTGTGATAGAAGTTTTGGGAAATTAATAAATCGCTGAGCACATAATTTAAATACCAACCCACCTTATATAAGCCGTCAAACTGTCCAAAATAGCTGTGCGGCCACGCGACGTCTGCAGTGCCGGTACACTACAAAGCCTAGGTACCATACGCATGGATTGCACATGACTATATAGTCAGAGGTTGGTATAACCGCCCCAAGTTATAATTAAATTTATTTTATATAACATTTTTTTAACAAATGTTTTCCCAATGCGGATCACAATTCGAATTTTAATAAATATTCTTCCACTGCGATTTAAATATATATATATATATGTAGATTATTATTAATTATAACAGCATATATGTATATACATATATGTATGCAAATTTGCATAAAGAGAACATATACATAGTTAATTTTAAACAAACAAGATTAAATGTATAAAATTAAGAATTTCCTCTCTAAAATAATTGTTCTCTAAATTTAACCATTAAATAAAAGGGTTTGTTCATACGCATCTAAAAATATAATTTGATAGGAAGATTGCATCTAACCATTCGAATTTTCAACCTAGAATTTCTATTTTAATTTCAAATTTTGTTTATCTAATTTCACAATATAAATTCGAAGCCAAACCCGATTCAGATCTAATTTCTTTCTTAATTGGAACTAGGGTTTTCTATTGTTTTCTTTGCAACCAAATAAAATTAACATACATATCTAGATTCCGGTTTCAAGATTAAATATTCATTCATGAAGTATATTTAGACACATATAACATACATGATGAAGATAGGAGGAGAAAGTGTGCAAATAGATTATGCGAAAATCATGAGTGCACCTGGACACTGATGCTAATTTGCCATCCCTCAGAAGTCCATAGAGAATCCCTTCCTTTTCCAACATTCACAATTCCTCCAAGATCCAAGCCAACTAAAATTCCCATGTGACTAGAAGTGCTTGAAGAAGCATATGAGCATGTAGAAACATATGAGCATGTAGAAGCATATGAGCTTCTCAAATGCATGTAAGATTTGAAGCTTGTCCAAACACACTAGGAGAGCCTCTATTTAAAGGCCTCTAAGATGCATCTAAAATGTCTCTAGAAACAACTAGAAGATAAGCATTACAACTAAGCATGAGTCAACTCCAACATTCTAGATGAGTCATAAGGTTGTAGACACCATGTGCTCAAATAGTATGCTAACTCCTAAATGTAGAAAATTTGTGCATAGTTAGAGTGCAAACTCCTGTGTTGTCTACATGACAACTTCCGAGAATTTGCAAACTCCTATGTGAGCAAATATTAAAATAATGCACATTAATTAATTTAATATTTACTTTACTCTTTCCAATTTAATTAATTTATTAATTAAATCTCATGCACTAACTTTAATAATTCCACTTGTTTTATCTTAATATATTTATATTTTAAATCACATGCACACATCATGCAACCTTTAATCTTTAATAATTTTAATATATTTTCCACTTTTACATTTATTTTTGAAACTTTAATTAATAAAATATTTATTAACTTAAATAAATATTATCACATTCCAACTTTATAAATAACTTTTATCTTCAAATTTAATTATTTTGTTTAATTAATTTCCTAATTAATTAAATAAAATATATATTAAAATACCATATTAATTTTCCATTAAATTAAACCCTTAATTAAATCTTTTAATTAGGCTTAATTAATAAAAAATACACCAAAGACTCACAAGGTAAAATATGAAAACCCATCATAGCCAAAACACATACAAAATTAAACCAAAAGGGTTAATATCACGAATTATGTCATTTGATGCATTCAGAGGGTACTCAACTCAGATACTTGTACTAATTTCCAATTAGGAAAAATGGCTTAAAGGATTGGGATTTGGACTTCAGAATTTATCTCCCCTCTCTTACCATTGAGATAATGTGATAGGGTACGCTAATCCTGGCAATTCAGGGAAGTCGATACCTAGTACCTGCAACCTGCATAAAAATCATGCATGTACATACAATATATACTAAACTAATCAGGCAATGGCAGGAAGTGGTGCATCGTGTAGATCTCGACTAGAAGGTGACTACAACTCCCTTCCTTAACCACATCAGACACACCATACATAAGAGCAAACACGTACACCATACACATGCAAGTATGGGGTAAGTATCCATAAGAAAACACATGTGATAATAAACCATCTAACTAATCATCATCAATAGCTAAAATCATAATATATACATGAAATGTAAAGTCTAAGTGATCTCATCATATAATAAACTGAATTTGAAACAATATCTGATAATCTCAAAACAATGCTTCTAGCCATCAACATAATACTAGCCCTAAAAGAGTTGGACAATGATAACAAAATGCGACCTAGGCGCAGACACTACACTATTAGGGTGGGTGAGAAAAAAGTTGGAATAGATTTTGAAATGGTTTGAAATTTTTCAGATCACCACTTTTTGGCACACTGAGATCTTGCACATACCTTTTACCTTGTTATAATTTTTAGCAAAACATAATGACATAAAGGATATAGAAATTATGAATTTTCTTTTGGATAAAAGGTAAGTATAACAACCTTCTAATACATAGGATACAAAGTGCTGATGGAGAAATGTAAATATATTAAATTTAAATAAAACAAGGCCCCTATAAGATCAATTGTTTAGATTAGTAAAGAAAATTTCTTGGTAATATATGAAATCTAGTTTCTTTCTCACATTTCCTATTGTAAGCCTTTGCATGGTCCAACTACCATTCTGCAAAGATTTATAAAAGTGTTGGATCATATCGTATCACCAAATATCCATTATAGCATATGAATTAACAAGGTAAAATATAGAGAACAAATAGTAGCTTAAATATCATCAAATTCCTCATACATGAAAGAAAATATTTTAGATGATGGAGAATATAAAATTGCACATTACCTTTGTAAACAATTTCAAAGGGTTTTGTATTCATACTTGTGGCAAACCATGACAAATGTGAATAATATGCTCTTGTGTTCAATAAGGTCGACCCCAAAATAATGTTTCATATTCTACTTTTTCATGTCTTTGCTATGTGATATCTTTTTTTAGTGTTTTTTTTAAAAGATGCTTCTAGTGTTTGAGGTATAGGATGAAGGTTTTATTGGTTGGCTCTACTTATAGAGAGTTGGGTTTTGATCATTTTTTAAAATTTTAAATAATTAAGAAGACACAAAGTACATTAAATTTAGAAAATTTATTATGATGTATAAAATTGACTATATTTACAAAATTTATAAAATATTTTCAAACAAAGAGCAGGTTACCAATAATGTTTATCTAAATCAATCTAGTAGAAAATAATAGCTCAGAGTAATTATGGAGCTTTTTTATTATTGTATCTTTGGTTTTACAAATATTTTTGATTAATGCTAAAACAATATTTTCATATGATACCCTAAGTTTCAATTATTTAACAAAGAAAGAGAAAGCATGGAGTCCTCAAGCAAAACTATGTTGTGAATAGAAGAAACGCCACAACCATAACCTGGCTAAATCCTGCATCAAAATTAGCAACAATAGAGAAGGCCAATAAAAGAAAATAAAAATAGATAAACAAACTAGGCCAAAAATTCAACCTTATCTTTCAACTCTTATTGAATACATTTAATCTTCACAGTGACCTACTTGATGTCATGTCGAGCACTCTAAATCTCCTTTTTAAAGTTTTTTTATAGTGTTGGAGTGAGTATGTTTTTTACATCTAGGTTTGCCTCATCCTTATCGAGTCCCAACAAATCCAATGCCTATTTCAGTGTCTTTCCCTATTCTATGAGACTCCTTTCCCTATTCAAACAATCAATAGAAGAGTCCAACATTTCCTAGCATTTTGTTAGCATATCCTTGATGGCCTTTTACAATCAAAATGTAGAAGAATAGTATCTAAATATAAATATTTTACACCTTTGTAGAATGAAGAAATAAAATAAATGATACAAGATGACTACTACTTCACAAATTGTTGGTAATTATATAAATGAATTCAAGACCAAATTGTTATTTTCACTAAAGAAGACTAATGTTAAAGTATGTCTTCTTGATAGTTGTAGCTATAAGAAAAACCCATTATAAATATGTCAAAGCTAGGGAGTCACATCACAAATGACAAGTGACATTACCATGGAGTCATGTCCCATTGGGCATGTGACTCCTGGCTGGTTTGATAAACAAACAAAACTTAATTTATATATCGTCCATCAAACTCCCAATAAAGTAGTTACTTATTTGTCAATCAACAAAGTGATTTATTCAATTGGTATCCCTTTGTTATGAATGTAAAATATTTCATATAATTCTTGGTGAATTTTACACACACACACACACACAATTTAATATATATAATAAGATCACTACATTATCACAAATATAGATTGAAATATCTTCAATGGTATATTTATCCTAACCAAACTAATGCATCAACACTCCCTATTAGTTAGAAGGATAAACCCATCTAAATAAAATACCACTGAAAATATTTAGAAATCACACATCAAAGAAATCTTTGATCAGAACACTTCCATTATATTACATCATATGGGTATTAGCCTATCAGAATGTTAACACATGACATTCATCAAATACACTTTTGATATCATATTAGGTAACATGAGTATTTTTCTATTAGAACATCAATCAAATGATATTTACCAAGTACTCTAAGTAATGGCCTGTAAGAACATCAACTAAATGATATTCAAAAAGTACCTATCATATATCTATACAAACAACCAACAGTCTATCAACTAAATGACATATAACACTTAGTTGTTGATTTATATGATAAAGCCTTTCACAATCTATTTTAACATTTACACAAAATCTATATCATGTTTTATATTATTGTAAGATCACCAACTTCCAATAACTTCTACATATATAACTAGAAATCATTTGAAAGTTGTCACTTTACCATGATGTACATAGGGGGTAGGCCCATACACATATGACATCAAAGGTTTACATGAATTCACCATGGATATTGACATGTGGTATTGTCACCACACCTGCCATGAACCATATAAGAGAATAAAGTTTTCATCTCAAATTTATCTCTCATAGATAAGAATGTATTACAAGATACTACTTGGAACTAATCCTACATGAAGAAACAAAAACCTTCCAACCTCCTAATCCTAGGTCACCTTTGATGGATTGTCAAAATCCATCTAAATGTGAATTCTTCCTCTTCAAAGAAACTATTCAAGATATGTGCAACCAACTCAACCTCATGGCAATGAGTTGCATCTTCGTTCTTTAGATTACATGATGTTTACATAGGATACACCAAGCTCTTCTCTTAAATTCTCCTTGATCCAACAAGTATTCTTCCATCTAGGAGTATCATGACCTAGATATTGGCATGAATGCCTTCCAACCTAGTCACTAGAGAAACCATCTTTATATGGTCTACTCCCTCTAAATCAATATCACCAAGATCCATGGATGTCAATTTAAGTAGATCCTCTAGTTGTTTCCTCTATTATAGAAGCATTCCTCTTACTCCAAGGGACTCTCATCATTTGGAATGATTCACATACAACTATAAATGCTTGATCCAAGATCACCTTAGACTTGCTATCATAAGATTGAGCCCTAGACCACACATAAATTTGACTATCTAAAGATTAAAACCAAATTATCTTACAATTCTCTCAATGGGAGAGCCATCTTGTTTTGACTTTGTATTGTAAACCCTAATGCTACCATTACCCACACAAATGCCTCAACAGTCCTAATGAATCATTCTTCCTTTCTTGTAAGAATATCCATAAGAACCAAAGATCCAACTTTAGCTGCAGAGTTCGATGTGAGAGACAGAAAAGCTAAAAGTCTCATTAGATTATGTCTTATAGACTCTATATTTATTAATGTCCATAAAGAACCTACCATGAAGAAGCTAAGTGTGATCTATCAAGAAAAATCAGCTGTGGAAAAGATTTTCTTGGAGAAGAAATTATATTCCTTGAGAATGGAAGAAGGTGGATAGATTTCTGAGCATCTTGAAATTTTTAATATGTTGGTGACTCAGTTGACCTCTTTTGGGGTGTGGATGGATGAAGAAGAAAGGTAAAAAATTTGCTATGTTCATTGCCAAACTTATGGAATAGCCTTGTCATGGCCATAGGGAGCACTTCAGTTGTCTTGAAGATGGAAGACATTGTTGGTTCTCTACAATATGAAGAGATGAAAAGGAAGGTCTCTCTAAATGCCAAAGAGGCTTTTAGCATTCAAGGAAGAAGAAATGAAAGAGGCAAGAATGAGAAGCAACATGGTTGTTCTAAGTCTAAGAATAAGGGGAGATCAAAATCTCATGGTAAGTCCAAGGTGATTTGTTGAAATTATGGAATACTTGAAAACTTCTAAAATGATTGGAAAGAGGAAAAGAGAAAGAAGAAGAAGCAAGATTGTGATTTTGAGTCTAAGAAGGAATATAGAGATGCTTTCATCATAGCCTTGGCCACTCTTGCAAGTGATAATGCATGAGTGATAGACTTAGGTGCATCTTTTCACATGACTCCTAATAGAAACTAGTTTAGTAAGTATGAAAAGTTTGATGGTGGCAAGGTGTATTTGGGTGATAACTTAGTTCTTGATATTTTTGGTCATGGAAGTATTCATGTGAAATTTTTTGATGGTAGAATTAGAAGATTTGATGGTGTCTTTCATATCTCGAGACTAGCAAGGAATTTTTTATCTATTAGTAAACTAATAGATGTAGGTTTGTATGCATAGTTTCTTGAAGCTTGTGTGAAAATAGTAATAGAAAGTGGAAGTAGATTAGCTACATTTTACCAGCTTGATGCATGAACAATTGAGTGCAATAGTACTTCTGATAATATTGTGAAGATGACTACTTTGTTGGAGAAGGAGAGGGTTTCTATTTTAATAGATGGTCATGGTTTTTGGGTACTCAATGGTGCTTTATCTATTAAATCAAAGTTACCTGTAGAGAAGACTATGTTATGGCACTAGAGACTTAGCCACATAGGTGAGAAAGGTCTAAAAACCTTAAAGAATAAAAACCTTGTTGATGGGTTGAATGACTACAATCTTGATTTTGATTTTTGTGAGCATTGTATCTATGGTAAATAAAACCACGTTTAGTTTTACTCAAGTTCTCATAAGTCCTCATGTATTTTGGATCTAATCCATTTAGATGTATTTGGTCCATTTGATGTTCCTTCTATTGGTAGATCAGTTTATAATGTTTCTTCCATTAATGATTTTAGTAGAAGAACATGGTTTTCTTTTCTTAGAAGTATAGCTAAAGTTTTTAGTTGTTTCAAAGAATTTAAAGCAATGGTTGAGTTGTAGGTTAGAAAGAAGATAAAGTGTTTGAGAAGTGATAATGATGATGAATATTGCTCCAATGATTTTGAAACATTTTGTAAATATTATGGTATTAAAAGAGAGAAGATAACTCCATATTCCCCACAAAAGAATGAAGTTGCAGAAAGAGTGAATAGGACCTTGATGGAAAAGTCTAGGAGTATGCTGAGTGGAGTTGTACTGGAATAAAAGTTTTGGGCCGAATCTATAGCCACTACTTGCTACTTGATAAATAGATTTCCTACATCAGCTCTTGTTGATAAGACACCAATGGAAGCATGGTCAGGCCACAAGCCTTCACTTAGACATCTAAGAGTTTTCAGTTGTAGGGCATATGCTCATCTGCCAAAGGAGAAGTGGAAAAAATTGGACAACAAAGCTATCAAATGTATTTTCATCAGATATAGTTATGGTGTGAAAGGAAAAAATATTTGGTATCCTATTACACAAAAGGTGTTTTATTCTAGAAGTGTTATATTTAGAGAAATTAAGCCTTCTTCTATTAAAGTGTAGCCAGAATGGATAGAAGAAAAGAAAGATGTGATTCAACTTCCTACTACACCTGAGAAAGTTGAATCAAGGCCCTTAGAAAGATGAGATGTTGAAGAGAGCTCTACAAGTTTTAAATCATCAAAGGAAGAGGGAGAACCTAATCATGAACCTGAACTAGATCTTGTTCGAAGGTCTAGTAGATAGAGGAAAGTACCAAAAAGTTATGGATATTATCTTGGTGATTGGAGGTGTATATTTTCTTTGAATGCTAATATTGATGAAACAAAATCTGTAGAAGAGGCTCTTGGTATGAATGATTCAGAGTCATGGAATATAGCCATTGAAGAAGAGATGGTAGCTCTTAAGAGGAATGGCACATGGGACCTTGTATCATTGCCTGAAGTACAAAAGCTTGTTGCTTGTAAATGGGTGTTCAAAAGGAAAATGGGTTCAGATGGAAGCATTAAGAAGTATAAAGGATTATTGGTTGCAAAATGTTCCTCCCAAGTTGTAGGAATGGATTATGGTGAAATTTTTTCTCCTGTAGCAAAAATGACATCCTCTCAATTTTTACTTTTTATTGCAATAGCCTATGATCTAGAAGTTGAGCATATGGATGTGAAGACAACTCTCCTTCATGTAAAATTGGAGGAAGAAATTTATATGACACAACAAGAGCACTTTGTGGTGAAAGGTAAAAGTCATTTGGTTAGTAAATTGAAGAAATTCTTGTATTCATTAAAACAAAGTCCTAGGATGTGGTACTAGAAGTTTGATACATACATATTGAGTTTTGGATTCGTGCGATCCAAATCTAATCACTGTATATACTAAAAATATGATGGTGATTATCTCTTTCTTATTGCATTATATGTTGATGACATGTTGTTTATTGGCAAAGGAAAATGTTTGATTATAGAATTAAAATCTTGTGTCTTAGGAAAGTTTGAAATGAAAAATCTTGGTATAACAAGGTACATTCTAGGAATGGAGATTATAAGAGATAGACAAAATAGAAAGCTTTGGCTAGGCCAGAGTAAGTATGTTGGTAATATTCTAAGAATATTCAATATGTAGGATTCTAGACCATTGAGTGTTCTTATTACTATGGGAACAAAGATTTCTAGCTCATACTATCCTTCATCCCCATTGGAGATGGAAGAGATGAGTCAAGTACCATATCAAAGTGCTATTGGAAGTTTGATGTATGCTATGGTCTATACAAGACCAGACATTTCCCAAGTAGTGGGAGTACTTTCTTGTTATATGTCTAATCCAGGAAGAGCAAATTGGAATACAGTAAAAAGAGTTTTTAAATACTTGTGGGGTACATTAGAGTACTCTATATAATTTCATGTAATAGGATATGAAAATTCCTTGGATATTCAAGGCTATGTGGATTCAGACTAGGCTGGCAATATTGATAGAAGAAGATCCACTAGTGCATATGTGTTTACATTATTCAGTGGTGCAATTAGTTGAATGAGTAAGCAACAATCTTTGATCACTTTTCCACTACAGAGGCAGAGTATATGGAAGGTACTCATGCTTGCAAGGAAGCCATCTCGCTTAAGAAATTGTGTTCAAATATAGAGTTCAAATAGGGTGTAGTGACAATTTATAGTGATAGTCAAAGTGCAATCTGCCTAGCAAAGAATCTAACATTTCATGCCAGGACCAAGCACATTGATGTGCAATATCATTTTGTGAGAGATGTGGTTGAGGATGAAAAGGTGAAGCTTAAAAAAGGTGGAGACTTTTGTGAATGTTTCTAATGCATTAACTAAGCCCATGAACACAAAGAAGTTCAGATGGTGTTTAGAGTCTATGGGCCTCTCAGCCCCTAGCAATTAAGTCCATGACACTTTGGATTCCTTGACTTTTGCAAGGTGTTCGACAAGTGGCAAAATGTTGAGAATTATGTCTCAACCTTGCAAGCTCTTTCTGGAAAGCACTAGGGTTTTTTTAGAAAATTATAGAATTTGTTTATGGTAGTTTTTCACATGTTAATGAGTTGGCAAAGGGTGCATGAGTTGCTAAGAATGTGTCTAGTCACTAGAACAATGTAGAAGGGCTATTTATAGAGTGTAAAAAACTCATTATATGACTTTTATGGGGGTCTATACTAGAGGAAAAAAATATGGATGAAAATGGTATTCTTGGAGTTACAAATGACAAGTGGGTAATATGTGGCATGATTGTTTTGCCCATGGTTTTGGCCCATGGTTTTGTAAGACTGCAAATGGTTTCCAAGTGGCAAATCACTATAAAAGGAGGGCTTGGGGAGGTGTTTGAATCATCAAGTTTAGTTTGCAAGACTGGGTGCTAGAAGGAGTATCTCTCTAAGTTTGAGTTTGAATTTGAGTTGTGGTTATGTGCCCCTGTAAGAATTTGCATTGCAAGTGTATTGTAATCTTCTAAATTTGAGAATACATTGTGTGGGTTTTAGAGGGCGGGGTTTTTCTCCTAGAAGGGTTTCTCTATGATAATCAATGTATTATGCATTCATTATTATTTTGATTATATTATTATATATTTCTTGAGATCTCTACAATAGTTAGTTGAATTTTCATAATTGTCCTCTCAAAGATTAGTGCAAGAAGCAATTCTACGTACCTTAGCTTCCTTACATAAATCCATCTGATGGGCACATGAATGAAGTGATGAATTCATACATATGAAACTCCTTAATGGTCTAAGTGCCATTTGAAATACTAGTACTACAATAAATATCACACACCATCATGAAGTCATAGTATTGTAGAGATGTGCTACCGAATAACACTTGTGATTCAAAACACAATTTTATAACTGCATTTTATATGATTCAAATATGGGCTGGTTTCATTGACTCTTCTTTATAAAATTTCTTTGCCTAAATTTAATGTATTGTTGACTCAGCATAAAGATGATGCTAAACTGTCTACATGCTAACTCAATACATATACATGTGTTCTCATAAGATTTATTAGCTATAAAAAATAATTACCCTCAAAAACCTATATTACATGGTGGTTAATAAATTTGTCTACTACTATTTGGAAAACCAAAACACAATGGACATACACTGAATCGGTCCCTTGTCATTTATTCATACATGATTTCTATCATGTGCAAACAATATTTAATATATTGAGCCTCTTCTGAGCAACATAGTCATTTAATAATGAAGCAATAAAGTCTACCAATAATGGAGTTTTCAAATAATAAGTTTAAGAATCCATGAAGAGATAGCTATGCCTTCTGTTATCAAAGACTAGAGATTCAAATACACTTAAACTTCTATTAAAGATTACATGTGCATGCATAACGTCTAGATATTTATGTATGCAGATCTTATGAGTTATACAAATGTTTTCATTACAAAGACATTGATGATGAAAACCTTGGAACTAGAACATAACCTTTGATGATGACTTTTTATGTGTATTGAACATCACATGAATGAGACATTGATTACAAATAATATGTACCAACAACATGAGTGACTCTACTGGGAACTTTATTTCTTCATATTTAACTCCATATATCTATCAACCTAATTTTGTGACCTTCCTTCCCCTTGTATTATCATTGACTATATCCTAGATACAAGAATGCCCACACAACTAATATTTGTTAACAAGTGCAATGTGGAAATGTATTTGAAACAACAATTTTTGAGAAAGAATAATTTAAGATGAAAAATTTGAGTTCTTAACATTTCCCTACATAGTTCATCAATCCCAAGACATTCATTCCCTCTCTATTAGCATCTCAAATATTGGACTCCATTTATATTGGTTTCTAATTTTTATATATTGTTGGGATATGAATTCCAACAGTCACATGACTATTACTTCTCCTTCTTGTCTCTTTGTATTCCTTACAATTTTTATAAATGACTTGTGCAATCATGTATTGTTTATTTAGATGTTGTGGACATAGGCAAGTTTTTCTGAAGCATGATAAATCTATGTTATTATGTGTTTTATCTTCTTTGATTTAATTTTTTTGCTTGTTATTATGTTAACAATTGGTATCAAAGCCATGCTGAGGCAAAAGAAGAGATGGAAGATGGTGAAGTTGATCTTATCCTCAATGAATTTCTTAGAAATTTGGGTTTGGTAGAGGTTGAGGTTATTGTTAATCTCAGATTGGTTTTGATATACGAGTGACAATATACTTAAGTTATTTACTTAGTTCATGTTGAACAATTAATACATGTTGAGCATAAGTTGTCAGATAGTATATGCTGAGCAAGAGATATTTAGTATGTGTCGAGTAACTAGTAAGTGCCGAGTCACTCAAGTGCCAAAAAAATAGTATGTGTTGAGTGATATAGATGTCGAGTGATCAATGGATGCCTAGTCATTTAGAGGCCGAGTTATAGCATTGAAGTTGCAGTTGATAATGAGCATTAGGGACTTTAGATGCTGAGTTATACAATTTTGACATAGTTTTTTGTAATGACACAAATGACTATGTAAACCATTTCTAAGCTGACTTAAGGATCTTTTGTGATCTTAGATGATAAGGACGAATCTTAATTGATGATCCATATGTAGTACATACATCCAATCTAAAAAAGGGATGGATTAAGTGTCAATATGGGTGAATCATAATCATTGATTCATACTTAACCCTTAGTCACCTAGTTCTTCTTAAGGAGGATAAACCTAAACTTTTTATGTGTGTGGAAGGAGAAAAGAGAGAAGCTTGCATGTGCAAATAGAGCATTCATGGTGACTAAGGAGATGTGAATTGAGATACATTTCAATAATTAGTTAGAGGAGAACATAGGAAAGGAATCAAAAGACAACATAGATACATTTGATCAAAAAAAGATCAACTACACATCAAAAAAGAGGTGATCTATCATCAAGTGATAGAGTGCTAACCGAAGGATCATTGCTAAGACATTCTAATAGGTAAATTAGTTAAATCTCTTAATAAATTAGTCTTAACAGGCTATTGTAAATTCTTTAATAGGGTTCTTACTTCATTGTGAGCTGAAGTCCTTTAATGAGGCACACTTCTTAATAGGATGTTGAAATCCTTTAATAGGGTAAGATCTAACAATGTTGTAAGCCTTTAACAAGATAGACCTTTCATAAGGTAGACCATGTTTCATGATAAAATGTTGTAACCTTCTTTGGATACACTTTGTTATTGAATTAGTGGAGATTTTTGGGTGTAATCCCCATCCTAGATTTACCTTCTCCTTAGAGGGTTTCTGGGTAACCAAATATCTTGTTTAATACATGTGTTGAATGTTTTTACTTAAATCATGTTATGAATATATATGGTTAATCTAGTATTTGAGTTTTTATATATAAATTGTGAGATGGATGTGTGGTGAATGTTTTTCAGGTTGAAATTTTAAGTTTTGATTCACCCCCCTTGTTAGAGTTTAATTTTCCTATTGTGTTTTCAGCTATTGGTATCAGAGCATAGTTCTCTGAAAATAAAGCTTTTTAGCTTTAAAAAAATATCTTGGAGATGGAAGTCTACAAGTTGGGAAAGACTATTGAGAACCAAAAGATTGAAATATATCTTTCCCTACATCAACTGAATGAAGCAAGAAATGGGTTAAAGAAATCACTGAAGAGAAGGAAGGAAATAGCTATTGAAGAGAATGACACACATTACAAAGAGATTGACACTATTGAATTGTTTGTAGATGGAAACACAAGTGAAGTTGATGTAGTAGTTGTAGATCTAATTGAAAAGAAAGGAGCCCTAACTGAAGGGGTCAAATATCTCAAGAGAGAATAAGAAGTCCAATCAGTATTGTTGTGTGAGGTGACTGAGTAAAAGAAGAAAGCTGAAGAGGAAAAAGTCATGATTGAAGATGACAAAAGAGTATTGATCAATAGACTAGAAGAGAACATCAAAGGTAAAAAGGATTGCTCACATGCAATTATAAACATTGAATTAAACGATGATTGCAAATTATGCACTGATTGAAAAAGATATTGATAATCACAACAATGAAGTTGTGAAATGAACAACTGAGAAATTATCTAAAAAGATAAAAAGAGTTTTCTAAAAGCTTCAATAGACCTAGTGAAGCTGTTAAGTACTTTGAGAAATTGATGATATCTCCAAGGTCCAATATTGATACTTCTGGTTAGGGTTAAACACTAGTACCAAAGAAGGAGAATCATCTAAAACTGGTGAAGAAAGAAGTAACAAAGGTAAGAACTCTAAACCTTCTTATCATAATTGTAGTAAGATAGGTCATACTACTAATATTTGTAGGAGCAAGACTACAAATCAAAATCCTAAGAAGAAGTTCATGGGTCATTGCCATAAATTCAACAAACCACGACATCAGGCACATGAATGTAGAACCAAGACCATAAGCACACAAAGATTTAAGGATATTTCTATAACCATTAGAAGTATGGACATAGTGCATATGAGTGTAGATCCATGCCTAAACAGTTATCAAACAAGCATACAAAGGTAAAACACAATGGAGACTCCAATATTTGGGATTATAATACTAGGTATAGTTTTCACTATTATCAAGAGTATGGACATGTTGCTAAAAATTGCATAAGAACACATTTTAGAAGTTACTACAAAAGATGATTGAGTCAAACTACATGTTTTAGTTTTTTAAATACTGGTAATGTAAGTAGGAATTATCCAACAAGGTAAAAGTCACCAAGCAATGAGTTCAACATAGGAAAAGGAAACGCATATGTTGAGAATGTCAAAGATGAGATGAACAAGACATGGAAGAGAAAGGAAGATTGCAACACATCAAGTTCAAATGGGATCACTTCACCCAATGGGTCACATGATCACACAATCTCCAATTAATAAATCAAGAGGTATGTGTGGGATTGATATTTAAAGGACATACTATACATTAGTTGTAAGGATTTATTTCTAAAAAGTTTATATTTGTATGAAGAAAGATGCAAATTATTGTTAAGAATCTAGAAGAAATCTATAATTTTTTCAGTTTTCATGTTAGTACCAAGCATGAAAATTTTCACTGAGTGCCAAGCTATCGCAAGTGATAGTGTTGACCAAGTTTGTAGTAGTTTCTGAGCATAAAGGAAACTTCATGGAAGTTGAGTGAGTTGAAATTTGTATTCAGGTAGAGTTTACAATTGTGTATGCATAGAGCATTAAATGCAAGGTTTTAAGGTCTATATGATCAATTTCTGCTCATTTGATATCAGTCAAAACTAGAGAGAACATGAAGAGATAAAGGAAAATTGAAGAGATCATTCCAAGAATTTGCAAATAGGATTCAATAGTTTCCTGACACCATCTCAACATATTTATAAAGGTATTTATTGTGTGCCAAGCTACGCAGTTTGAATTTTTGCAAACCTTAGGTTAGCTACTATGGTTAAAGAGGATAAGGAAATTTTGAATCTACAATTGATAAGCAATGAGATCTAACAACCAAACTTTAGAGCTATTTTTGATATTACTTACAAGCAAGATCCATCTTGTGCATTATCAATGATACCACCACAAGTTTTAATGATTGAAGATTTGAGATGTTGCTACACATGCAAGTTGGGTAGCATAGGTGACATAGAGATTAGAGAAACCTATGGAAACTATGAAAAAATGGACTATTGAAAGATGAATTAAAAATTGTAGAGAGAAAATTGTTAACATGTGCCCTAGATTTCCCTAGCATCTTCAAAATGGAATGGATAAAGATAGTTATAAGAAAAATTCATGATAATTCTATATGGTTGGAAAATAGATCAATGAAGATCACAAAGAAGATTGTATATAGAGTAATAGGGTATCTAACCCTACACTGACCTAAAACCATGAGGAGTGAAGGAAAATAAGTTATTGAGAAGAATACAGGGGCCGTGTGGAACAAAAGAGGAATGTCAATTGATACTTTCTTAGATCCCCTAATTGATTTTGTAGTAAATATTATAGCACACAAATTTAGTCATTCTAGTAGGCTCAATAGTGTACCTTGTATTGTTGTTGACATGGGGTACAAGATAGTTAAGAAGGATCATACTTATGCCGAGTTGTAGTTGCAACAATTGTTAGAAAATTTGGTAGTACAATAAGGAAGACCATGAGTGCACAATGCAAATTTGGTTCATTTCTTATATTTATATTCTTCTATGTATAGAATATATTCCCTAATTTTGGTAATGTTGCATGGAAGACAAATAGATCTATTGCAGTCAATTTGACTAGAAAATTTGACAATTTTAAGCAGTCAATGAAGAAAAGATTGAGTATCCCCGTTTCACTAGTTGAGAAACATCTTAGAATGTTTTCTTTCTAGTTGACACCAACTTCACATATGTATAGGTTGTAGTTCCAAGAGTAATATGGTTAAGGTCACTAGGCTATGAGATTAATGTGGATGATGCCTCAACAAAAGTTACAACATTACTTGCAGAAGAAGTAGATACTAAGGCTATTGCCTTTGGAAATTATGATGTGGCTAAATCTAAAATTACAATTGATTTAAAGACCACCTCAGTTATAAGAAAGAAAAATAAAATGGTCAAGAAACTTAGAGAAAAATTTGGTGAAGGAGTAGAGGAAGAGGAAGAAGAAGAAGATGAAGAAGAATAAGATGTTCCTATTCAAGCACCATTGGCCATTACTCAAGGTAAAGGTGAAGACCAAGACAAGGAGGTAGAAATTGAAGAAGGCGCTAAGGGAGAAGAAGCTAGTGAAGCACCTACAACCTTTGAGAAGAACAAGAGGAAAGCTGAAGCCCCAATAGTTAGCAGGACAAAGAAGGTTGTAAAACCTAAGCCTGCAATTCAAGCTACTCGAACCAGCACAAGAGCTACTGCTAAGAAGGCTCAAGAAGAAGAGAAGCCAAAAGAGAAGAGGGCTAGAGAGACTAGTGAAGATGAAGAGTCTGAGAAGAAACCAAAGAGAAAGTATATAGCTCCAACCAAATTTGATGAAGAGAGGAAAAAATATGATGAAAATAACTAATTTAAAGTGGTAATCTATAGTCCTTCCTTAGATTTAGACAACATGTGTGAAAATATGAAGAATAATGCAGATTTAAATGAATCTTCACGTGTTGATTTTGATAAACTTGGAAAGTTAGATAAGGATAATGTAAAGAATTTAGTATACGCCATGATGGAAACATTTAAAATGACTCCAATTGAGATTGCTAACTCTCTAACAAAGAATTTATATGATAGAGTTGAGAAAAAGGGACAATATCTAGTCTAAATACAGAAAGACAAATCAGGGAGATTGCACTTGCAAAAGTGATGCCAGAATTGGATAGGGAAATAATGATAAAGGCAATAAAGAAGCATGTAGGGGAATTTGCACCTAAATATAGAGCATTCAACATATTATAGAGTAATATTGAGGATGCTACATAGAAGACCACCCAATTGTGGAAATCATTATTTGGTTTGTCAACACCTAAGGCAATAGTGCAGACACCTATTGAAGTAGGAGAGGAGAATGATGAGCAACAACAAGTAACTAAGGTTACCAAAGAAGACACTAAAAAAGATACAATTGTGGACAACACTGAAATGAATATTGACACACAGACACTAGCTAAGATTGAACAGTTGATAGAAGAGAGTGTACTATATATGCTAGTGTTAAGTGCCAATCCTCAACATGAGTTGAATATAGATACCAATACTGTAAATATTAAGAATGTTTCTGATACTATCACTTAGAACACTAGCCCCCTTATAGAGGAAGACTTGAAGAAGATACTGATAAAATCTACTACCAGGCAAAACTTTGTGAAAACCCTATACAGGTTAGTGTCAATGAGTTTGAGAAGGTAGACAAGGCATTTATAAGGGAGGAAATTCAGACAAAAGAGACATCTACAACCCCTCCTCAATCCACCACACTATAAGCTACATGACCTATTGTAGTATATCAAAGGAAAGAGACAACAACTTCTACTATTAGTACATTGGTACAAAAGGCTCTAGTCTTAGGTAATGAAAAGGAAAAAGAAATTGACAAGGATGAGATAAATGGAGAGAAAAAAGAGGAAAATGAAGAGAATGAAGGAACACAAGCACAAAAAAGATAGGATGTTACTCCTGCACCTATAACACAAGATCAAGGTGCAACTAAGAATGTAGAACAAGAAAAGAATAGGATTAGAGAGCTAAGTTTGACTACAAAACCAAAGGAGCAATTAGCAATAAAAACATTGGCAACTTTTCAAGAAATTGCTATTCCTCCAATTCGAGCTCTTCATAGGCTGAGTATAGAAGCTATACCTTTACAATCATCAAGGCCGAGCCCAAGCACATCCAAGGTAGATGAAGTTACATAATTTGGTGATGTGAACATGCATGAAGTGATTGAGTTGCCAAAGTTTGATCTTACAACCATCACTATTGAACAAATGAGCATACTATAGGATGCTCTTACAAAGAAGAAAAACCAAGAACTACTTAGAAGAGAGCATAGCTAGAAGAAAGCTTTGCTAAATATAAAGAAAAAATTTCTTGATGTATTTATCCTACCAGTACTACAAGAAACAAAGCCTATCATAGAGTAGTTAACCAGCTTAGTTGATAAGATTAATGATAGATACCTAGATTCAAATGTAAAATTACTTGAATGGTTGGAAAGAAAATTTCAAGATAAGGTTAATGAAATGATATCAAGTTCTATTTCACTATCACAAGTTGAGTTAGCAACCAAAATTGACAATGTGAAGAAGGTACCAGAGAACATTTTCTTTTTACAAATCAAAATGTGCAATCCAACACTCTTCATACAGAAAATCATGAGCCGCATATTGCGTTTGGAGAGTCATATGCATACATTTGTCATAACACTTCCAAGGTCTCCATCCTAGAGTGAGAAACATTTTAGGTATCTCCTAAACTCCCAGAGTTAATTAGTTGTGCTACATGTAGATGGGACAAACATAAAGGCTAAACTAATCAGCATCTACTGTTTGTTGACTCCACATATGGAAAAATTGCACAAGGAACTAGCCTTTGCTAAAACACTCATGAAGAAAGATCCACATTTTTCTACTCATGGAGACTTAGTACACCTTTTTGTTGAGCTGGCCATCCAAATCAAGTCATTAGAGGTAGCTTGTGATAATTGAGATGCTGCTTTGAAAATTATGCTTGATGTCCATAAACCATTTTTGGACAAACACACTATAAGCCTATAACCCTTTGACATAAGTGTCAAAAACGGAGAAATAAGAAAAAAAGTATGGGATAAATATTTTTGTGGGAGCTACTATTTTTGACAAAGGTGGAGTCAATAACAAAAATAGAGTACAGAGATCAGCTTATGCAAATATACTGAGTAGGAAAAATGATTTCATATCAGATACAAAACAACACAATTAACTTAGGGGGAGTTATTAAATTTTGAGGTATGATTGATGAGTCATAAGGTTTTTCAAGATTTTAAAGTTTTGAAATTTTGTATGTAAGTGGATATTCTCTGAGTTATGCTTGAAAGGATATGGTTATTCATGCATGACCAAGTATTTTTTCCACTCATGTCAAATGGGGAGATTGTTAATCTTAGATTGGTTTTGACATATGAGTGAAAATATAATTTATTCATTTACTTAGTTCATGCCAAACAAGTAATACATGTCAAGCATAACTTCTTAGATAGTATATGTCGAGTGAGAGATATTTAGTATGAGCCGAGTAACTAGTAAGTGCTGAGTCACTCAAGTGCCGAGTAGATAGTATATGCCAAGTTATATAGATGTTTAGTGATCAATGGATGCCGATCATTTAGAGGCCAAGTTAGAACATTGAAATTGCAGTTGATGCTAAGCATTAGGGACTTCATCTAATGAGTTATATAGTTTTGACATAGTTGTTTGTAATGGCACAAACTACTGTGTAAACCATTTTTGAGCCAACTTAAGGATTGTTTTGTGATCTTAGATGATAAGGTTGAATCTTAATTGGTGATCCCTATGCAGTACATAAATCCAATTAGAAAAAGGGAAGGATTAAGAAACAATATGGGTGAATCACAATTATTGATTCATACCTAACCTTAAGTCACGTAGGTCTTCTTAAGGAGGACAAATCCTAAATTTTTTATGTGTGTAGAATGAGAAAAGAGAGAAGTTTGCATGCCCAAAAAGAGCATTCATGGTGACTAATGACTTGTGAATTGAGATGGATTGAAAGAATCAGTTAGAGGAGAACAAATGAAAGGAATCAGAAGACAACAAAGATACGTCTGATCAAAAAATGGATTAAGTACACATTAGAAAAGAGGTGATCTATCATCAAGCAATAGAGTGCTAACCAAAGGATCATTGTTAAGACATTCTAACATGTGAATCAATTAAATCTCTTAACATAGTAGTTTTAACGAGCTATTGTAAATCCTTTAATAGTGTCCTTACTTCATTGTGAGTGGATGTTCTTTAATTAGAAACACTTCTAAGAGGGTGTTAAAATCCTTTAATAGGGTAAGATCTAGCAATCTTGTAAGCCTTTAACAAGGTAGACCTTTCACAAGGTAGATCACGTTTCATGATCAAAATATTGTAACCTTCATTGGATACACTTTATTACTACAATAATGGAGACTTGTGGGTGTCATCCCCACCCTAGTTTTACCATCTCCTTGGAGGGTTTTGGGGTAAACAAATATCTTGTGTCACACATGTGTTTAATGTTTTTATTTTCATGTTATAGATGTATATGGTTAATCTGGTATTTCAATATATATATATATATATATATAGTGAGGTGGATGTCTGGAGAATGTTTTTAAGGTTAACGTTTTAAGTGCTAATTCACCACTCCTCTTAGAGTTTACTTTTCCTATTGTATTTCCAATAGTTATGCTTGCTAAAAGAAGAAGAATCCTCTATGTGCATTGGTGGGATGGCTAGGAAGATAAGCCAGAAACAAAAGTAGAAGAATATTCTAAGGCTCTTAAATATGAGCTTAATGCAATTCTTGAGTGCACAAGTAATGGTGATGCATAAAATGAGAAAGTTGTCATGAAAGAATTGTAGAAGTGAACAAGAAAAGATAAGATTGACAAGTCTATAAAATGCATGGTATTGGCATATTATAAAATGACTTCTCTTATCTCTGGTTCAGACCTCAAAGACACAAATAATTTTGCATCCAAAGTTTATAGGATGTTGCAACTAGAATACTTTGAGGAACATGGGAAGTTTCTAGTAGATGAAGACAAAGGAGAAAACCAAAAGTTTTCTATAGAAGTGGATGAAGAGGTAGAAAAGAGCCCCTTTGTAGATGAAGATGAAAGGATGTGGGAAGTCTATTGTGGAAGAAGACAAAAGAACAAACAAAAAGTTTTTTGTGGAAGAATATGAAATGGTAAGTCATGAGAAGTATATAGAGAAATGGGCACGAGAGAGATTCATTGTAGAAGAAGATAAAAGTTGAAATAATAAGTTCCCTCTGGAAGAAGGTGAAAGTATAGAGGAAGGGCAAGATAATTTTGTAAAGGGACATACATCCCAATTTCAAGGGCTATAGAAAATTGGAAGCCACATTTGCTAGTAGAAAGTAGTATCCCTAAGACAAAAAAGTATAGAAAGGAATGATTCATCCTATGATAGAATGATGAGATTAATGTGTATGTATATATGATTGTATAAGGACCCTTGTTGCTAGATAGAGAAGAGCGATTTGGGGTTTTTAGCAATTGGCAAAGGAAACCCATGCATTTTCTAGTAGATTAAAACAATGTAGAGGCAGTGGAAACTTCTGTAGATACAACAAAGATAATGCTTCTTGCCAATGAGAATGTTGGTAAGGACTCACCAACCATTTATTTTTGTCAAAGATGAAGGTCTTACCTTAGAGAAATTATGCCATGAATTTATCTATTGGAGGGAACTAGTCGTAATAGTAGAAATGATTGCTAGTGTCTGGGTGTTTTTATAAATCCAAAAACCATTTCATGAAATACCTCCCTACCCACTTCAAACATTGTGTTTTATTGTATCGATAGCTAAACAAGTGTTGAAATGAACACTTTGCAAGTAGAATGTGCATCTGCAAGGGACAATAAGTCTCTTGGGAGTTTTTGGTTGAATGGGATACCATCTTCTCTTCATGAATTCCTATGATTGTTGTATAATGTAAAATTCAAAGCTATATTTGCAATGACTAAGAGAATTGAGCTTTCAGATAATCTGCTAATGATTTCAGATAAGGGGGATGTAGGAGCATGTGAATTTGTGATGACGGAAGATATCTACAATATTGATCTAATTTGGAGAAGGTTCATTCAAAGTGTATTGGACCAAAGTCTAGCAACCTTGAGATCATTTCAAGGTCTTATTGTTCTCTAAGATGTAGTATAGGAAGTAGAGGATGACATGATGCATGGCTATGTCAAGTGGACATCATGGGGGAGATTGTTGGGATATGAAGTCAAACAGTCATGTGACTGTTCCTTGTCCCTCTTGTCTCTTTGTATTCCTTGAGATTTCTATAAATGAATTGTGTAGTTATGTATTGTGCATCCTGATATTATATCAGCTAATTAATACAAGTAATTCCCTATTGGATTGTGGATGCAAGAAAGTTTCTCCAAACCATGATAAATCTTTGTTATTGTGTGTTTTGTCTTCCTTGATTCAATTTCTTCACTTGTTATTATATTTACACACACACACACACACACACAAACACATCATGAGATATATAAATACTTTACAACCAACGTGCAAAAGATAAGTCTCTAAAGAAAATTGTTTCTACACCTTTATGGAATGAAGAAATAAACTAAATGATACACAATGATCATTGCAACACAAATTATCTACTATGATATAAATGAATTGAAGACCAAACTACAATTTTCATTGAAGAAGACTAATGGAAATTTAATTAACTACCATTGGTAAAGTATATGTTCTTGATAGTATTAACTGCAAGGAAAATGACTTATAAATACAAAGGTAGAGAGTCATGTCCCATTGTGAATGTGACTCTTAGTCCATTTAATAAACAAACATGACTTAATTTATATAGCATCAACCAAACTTTCAGTTAAGGAGTCACTTATTTATTTTTCAACCAAGTGCTTTTGTTCAACCAAGCTCCATTTGTTATGATTATAAAATATTTCATATAGCTTTTGGTGACTCATGTATATGTATATATATTGAAATGTTTTAAATATAAATATAGATAGATTTATTGGTAATGATATATTTATCCTAATTGAACTAGCACATCAATGGAAAGGTCTATTTATCCAGCCTTAGGGAATACAGGGATATAGCTTTAAAAAATTTCAACACCCCATGGGGAGGGTCAATAGCTAGGCATCTAATGCCATCTTCAGTAATTTTTTCATTAAACTCATCTTCATCAACAACATTCACCATAGGGATTCTCTCCATCTTCTGTTCTTTCTCTTCATAGAAAGATTTATCCCTTCACTTATACTAACATTGAGTACCCTTCCTCTTAACATTAGTTATGGAAATATACACATCATGGTCTATCAACTCATCATAGTCTACCAATATAACTACTTCTTGGTTTCTTGATGTAGGATCATGTTGGGTTCCTTTTCTATCCTGTTCATCCTTGTGCATTCTATCAATTATTTTTGAGTTTTATTTGTTGCTAAGTTCCTACAATATTGGCTTGTTTCCTTGTGTTGGAAGAGTTCCTATAATTTTGGAAAAGTTCATTTTTTGGCCAAGCTCTATGGTTACCAAGTTCTTGAACTGTCGAGTGAGCTTGCTAATTTGTAGATGCTTGGTTCCTTCTTTGGTAGAGGTTATTTGTGATTGGATCCTAGTGTGATATGACTTGATCATTTAGTTAGAATCATGAATTAAATGTAAGGTTTGCACATTGGGCTCCATGAAAACTATTATGAAGTCAACCTTCTCTTATGTAAAGATCTAGAATCCTCTATAAGTCATTTTGGTAAGTGTAAGTAGAGATTGTCAACATAAATTAATTACACTCCAGTATGGTGAACACTAACCAAGAAGACTCTAGAAATAGTCATTTTGCATGTGCAACTGCATCCACTCAAAATACCAACTATAATAATTAATACACAACCAAATTTTTCTCTAGAATGCTTGTACATTTATTATTAATTCAATTATAAATAGAATGGCTAAGGGTGGGACATCAACACTCATTTTATTGAGTATTCTATTGTGTTATGATTGAGTTTTTGTTCATGGTATTAGATCCATTACTGAGGATTGGTGAATGTTTTGTTTTGCTATGTGAATTGAGAGGAGATGGCTAATAGAATGAAACTATTGATAGATGAGCAACCCCATGTTGGAGAAGACATCTATTGAAGGTTTGATGAAGATTATTGTTGTGAAGCTTGTCCCCTTTACAATGTGGATTGGAGGTTAATGCCAGTTTGAATAGAGCAAGGAAGTGTGATAGCTGTCCCAAGTAGTTGATGTTAGACATCTGCCAGCTACTACAACATTAAATGGTAAGTTTTCTTCATTTTGACTGTGGTGAAGGAATAGAATATATATGTAGAGGTGCAACTAAAGAATTCTTATTCTCATTTATGAAATGATTTGTATACAAATTCTGAATATAGATAAAAAAATCTTTGAAATATGAAATTTTAAGGGGCAAGTCAATGTGTGGATAGATTGCTTTTATATTGACATAAGTTATGGTGAGTTTTGAAATATCTTATCATTTTATATGATTGAGAAGTGAGAGTATCTTTGGAAGATATCAATTGTGTGTGTCTCAAGGTGTGTTGAGATATTTTATGAGATTAAGAAGTGTTATTGAAGATATATTATGAAGTGATTGACAAAAATAGAAAGCCATAACTTTGTGAGGAAACTAAAAGTTTGATAAAGTTTTTTTGAAGTCTTTGTTTGTTTGGTTCATAAGAATGTCAAAATCAAGGCATGATATTACCAAGATCCTTGATGTTTGTGTAATTATGTGATTGTGTGTTTGAGATTTGACTATGGCTAGTGAGATGTCTAGTCTTGTGGTTAGTGAAAAATTGGATGGTTCAAATATGATAATTGGAAATGTGAAATGGAGTTAATTTTACAAATGAAAGATTTATGGGAAGTAGTCATAGAAGAAGAATCTACAGATCAAAATAAACTTAATAAATGGAACAAAAAGGATATGAATGCACATGCTACACTTCTATGGAAAATTAGTCTAGGGATTAAGCCTCATGTTCAAGGTTAAAGAAACAACAAAGAAAATATGGGAAACTCTAAAAACAAGGTATGAAAGAACTAGTAAGCTACAAGCAATGGAAATTAAAAGGCAATTAAATCATTTGAAAATGAAAGTAGGAGATAGCATGAATGATCATATTGATAAATTAAAAAATTAAAGAAATCAGCTTGCAATGATGATAGTTGAGTACAAAGATGATGAAATCATAGAATTTTTAATTGAAATGCTTCTAGAAGAATATAATAATTTTATCCATTCTTTGCAATTAACTGAAAAATTTGAGAATATAAAAATTAAAGAAGTGCATGGTGCTTTGTTAAATGAAGAAGAAAGGCTTAAAAAAATTACAAATGAATCTAACAATAGTCAATCTTTTGTAGCTAGAGGAAAATACAAGATTTACAATCAATGATCATCATATCAAAACTAGAGAACTAATCAAGGGAATAAATATAGAAATAATCAAAGGCAATGGACTCAACATAAAGATAACCAAAATAGGAAAAATTATCAAAGGCCACAAAATGAATGGAGAAATTACAATAATAATCTTAAGGGAGAAAGTCCTATTAACTATTTTAAGTGTAGAAAAGAAGGGGATAAAAGTGATCAATTTTTTAAGAAATGGCAAAGGAGATTTAACCAAAGAAGGTAATAAAAATTTATTCAAGAACAGGGTGATCATCATATGATGATAGCTTCTTTGGCTTTTCAAGGTGATTCAAGTAATGCATGGTATATTGATTCAGAAGCTAGCCAACATATGACTCACAACAAAAATATCTTTAGCTCTTTAGAAGCAACAAGAGGTGAAAAATTATTTCTTGGTGATGATAATTCAGATGACATAGAAGGAAAAGGTACAATTTTAATGAAAGGTAATGATGGTAAGAATTTGGAAATAAATAATGTGAGTTTTGTACCTAGGTTGGCCAAAAATCTTCTTTCAGTGAGTCAAATAACACAAGATAGTTATAAGGTGGAGTTTTATTCAGATAAGTGTTTAATCAAGGATATTAATGATAGATACAAAATGTTAGAATTCTTTAGAATAACTGAGAGGGGGAGGGGGTGAATTAGTTATCCAAGGTCCAATGATGTCCAATACAACTTTTTCTACAAATCCTTAATGGCACTTAACAAAAATTATCATGCATACAATTGAACATTAAATAATCATGAAAAGTAAATATACATCACACCATAACACTATGAATTTGATGACCCAGAAACCCTCCAAGAATAAGAAGGTAAAACTAGAGTGGGGATGATACCCACAAAACAACTGCGCAATTGATTTCAACCACTTCTGATGGTCTACCCTATTAAAGGCTACAACACATTGTTAAATGTGACCTTGTTAAAGGATTTAAGAAAATTAAACTTGGAATGTCACCTTGTTAAAGGATTTACATAGAGCTATTAGGCTCACCCTAGTCCATGGGATTTACAGTCACCTACTTAAAAGAATCTTTCATCCCTCTCTAAGGGTCTCCTATCCTCCTCTTAAGGATCTATTTTATCCTACTTATGAGGATCTCTTTATCCTTCTCCTAGGGATCTTCTATCCTTTTCCTAAGGCTTATCCACCTAGCTATTAAGCTAACCTAGCAATGTAGGATTTCAATATCTAATACAATGGTAAGAAAGTATTAGAGGGGTTTTGACCTGATACAGATTGCAACCCTAACTATGCAGATTTTAGATCACTCTTCAGTCCCTTTCTTTGCTTGGCTTCTCTCCCTTGCAGTGCTGACAGCTTGTTCAACCTTCAAGATCTATCTCCTTGAGTTCTTCCACTCATTATGCTAATGCAATCTCTGGTCACTTAATCAACTTAGAGTCTTGATGCTCTGTTCTTACTCCTCTAGGCTTCTTCGCATGATCACACTTATGACCAATTCCCTCTCTTGCATGTGCGTTTGATCTCTTACCTATAACTCCTTATAAAGAAATTTTGTTCTTGATTTCCCACTCAAATATCCCTCTCCAACTTGAGGGTTTCAATGGATTAGGTAGGATACAATGTATCTATGCCATATCTTGTTTCTATCTAGAAACTTCATGATAAATCCATTAGCATTTGCCAAAAACATTTTACAAAGTGTTCTGTGCCACCAGCTCATCATTCTCATCTTCTATCTGGTTCACAAAATTCTAGATAACTACCATGTTGGCTTAGATCTAGTGAATCTTTGACTTTTCAAAATAATGCAGCAACTCGGCATCATTGGTTTACTAATGCTTGACACCTTCTATGTTACTCGGCTTCTTAATATTATTTACTGGTGCTTAGTACCTGTATCTTGCTCGGCACTTGATCTTCACTCGACACACACTAAAGTTGAACTTGCTTGGCTTCAACTAAGAATCTGTTCGGCACTAACTAGAACTTAGTTAATCCTTACATCATGTGTCTTAGTGTGTCCATCATCTCTGTCTTAGAGTATGTCATCAATGCACTATTTCATCAATGGCTTAGTTGATCCTTATACTTCATTATATCATCATAACTTCAACCTTTCTCTAGGTACTCTAGTTATATCTTATTGATTGCCACCTCCTTGTCAATCAACCAATTGATAGTATTTGGATCACTTAATAAATTGTCATTCCTGCAAATAGAAAGTTTGACATCAATGAAAAAACAATGATTGAAACATTCTTTACCAATTCCATTTCTCTTCATTCATGATCTTTTCAATCATTTCCAACAATCTCCCTCTTTGGCATTGATGGTAAATGAAATTGATCAAATGATTAAGCTAATCAACTTAGTTACCACCAAAATCTAAATCCTTTATTTTGCTTCTTCGTCTAGACTACTGCATCCTTATTCTATATTCCTGATCCTTCATATATATCTCCTTATATATCTCCCTCTTACTTTTTATTGATCAATTTCTCCTATATCTCCCTCTTTGACATAAATTTCAAAGATGTAGCATCTCTAACATGCTAAATATAAACTTTGCATCTTGTGTTTTCTCCCTCTGTCACCATGCTTGTGATTGATCTAGAGTTTCTACTCCTATTGTCATCCTCGGCATAACTCTTCTAATATTTCAATGATATACTCCTGTTGATGCAGGGAAACTTCTTTGTTCCTTTAGACTGCTTGAGTTAGGGGCATTACCCCCAACTTACCTCTAAGATATTCATAAGCATCCTTGGGCAATGGTTTGGTGAATATATCTACAATTTGTTCCTTTGTGTGAATGTATTCCATCTTCACTTGTTTGTCTTCCACCAATTCTCTGACATAGTGATACTTGATTGCAATATGCTTGATTTTGGCATGCATTACTAGATTCTTGGATATGTTTATAGCACTTGTATTATCACAATATAGTATCATAGGTTTGGTTACCTCTTCTTTCATTCCTTTCAATAGATGTTTAAGCCACACAATGTTTGTGTAATTGACTGCTACTGCCACATTATCTACTTCTGCAGTGGACTGAGATGTGCATGTTTGTTTCTTGCTAATCCAAGTAACTAGCCTTTTACCTAAGAATAATGCTCCTCCACTTGTGCTTTTCCTGTCATCAATGTTTCCTCCCCAGTCTACATATTTGTATGAATTGAGCTCAAACTTCTCATTCTTTTTGTAATATAGGCCAAAATCATCAGTTCCTTTGAGATACCTCATTATCCTTTTTACTGTCATGAGATGATTTTCTCTAGGATTGGCAGAGAATCTGGCCACTATTCCAACTGCTAGTGCTATGTCTGGTATGCTATGTACAACATATTGTAGTTTTCCAATCATGGATCTATACATTGTTTGATTGACTTTAGCTGATTCATCATTTTTAGATAGCTTATGTCCTTTAGCCATTGGTGTGTTGACAGGTTTGGAGTCTTCCAATCCAAACTTCTTGAGTATCTCCTTGATGTATTTTGATTGTGTCACAAATATACCATGTTTTAGTTGATGTACTTGCAATCCTATAAAGAACTTGATTTCTCCAAACATAGACATCTCAAACTCATGTTTCATTTTGTCAGCAAAACTTTTACATAGTACTTCATTTCCTCCAAAAACTATATCATCCACAAATATTTTAGATACAAGAATATCCTTACCTTTTTTTGATTTGATGTACATGTTGTTTTAATAATCAGTTCTTTCAAATCCTATTTGCACCAAATACTTGTGAAGTCTCTCATACCAAGCTCTAGGGGATTGCTTCAATCAATAAAGAGCCTTATGCAGTTTACATACCTTATTTTTGTTCTTTTCATCAACAAAACCTTCTGGTTGCTCTATGTAGACTTCCTCTTCAAGTATACAATTCAAAAATGTGGACTTTACATCCATCTGATAGACTTTAAATCCTTTGAAGGCTGCATATGCCAGTAAGGTCCTTACTCCTTCCATTCTGGCAATTGGAGCAAAATTTTCTCCATAATCTAATCATTCTTCTTGTGCATATCCTTTGCAGACTAATCTTGCTTTGTTCCTTGTGATTTCACCATTTTGAACACCCACTTGGTTCCAATCACATTCTTATCAACTGGTCTTGAGACTAAGGTCCATGTCTTGTTCTTCTCAATTTGTTCTATTTCTTCTTTCATAGCATTATACTAGTCATCATCTATTATGGCTTCACTTACTATTTTTGGTTCCATTTTGCTGAGCAGACATGTTTCATTTCTGAGTCTATTCCTTGTCATTGGTCTTGCCTCTTTGTTTCCAATAATTTGATCTGCAAGATGATGTCTTTTCACATACTTTGCCAATACAGGTTCTTTCCTTGTTTGCATGTTGTCTCTTTTAGAATATGTATCCTCATGCATATTTTCACTAGGTATTTGTTCACTTTCTTCTTGTTGGTTGTTCTCAAAATTTGAATGAATATTTTCTATATTCTACAGCTCAGCTTTTGAATGTGTCTGTTGTTCGACATTCATTGTTTGTGACTCAACAGATACTAGATTATGTTGCTGATTGTCATTCTGAGTTGCAACTTCACCATTGTTAGGTATACCTTTATAAAAGTATACAAAGGTCTTGTATTCTTCTACTTTCTTGGTGTTCTCACCACTTTTAACTTTTGCAAGATCATCAAATTTCACATTTGTGCTTTCTACTACTTTGTTAGTGTTACCATTCAAGCACTTATAAGCTTTGCTTCTAGTAGAATAACCAAGAAATGTGCCTTCCTCACTCTTTGCATCAAAATTTCCATTCCTAGACTCTTTATATATAAAGCATTTGGATCCAAATATTTTGAAATTTTTTACTTTAGGAGAATGCCCATACCATAATTCAAAAGGTGTTGCATTTGTACCTTTCTTGACTTGAACTCTGTTGAGTGTGTAGACTGCAATACTTACAGCTTCTCTCCAGTACTTGAGTGCAACATTTTTCTCCATCATTAAGGTCCTGGCATAATCAATAACTGATCTATTCCTTCTCTCTACTATACCATTTTGAGGTGGAGTTTTGGGTGCTGATGTCTGCTTTTTAATTCCTCTTTCATTGCAAAACTCTTCAAATTCTCTTGATGTGAATTCACCTCCTCTATCAGATCTGAGACATTTTAGGCTCTTTCTAGTTTCTTTCTCAACTCTAGCCAAGTACCATTTGAACATTTGGAATGCATCTAAATTTTGTTTTAGGAACATGGCTGTCATCATTCTTGAATAGTCATCTACAAATAGAATTATGTATCTCTCACCTTTGTAGATTTGTACTTCAATTGGACCACACAAGTCAGTATGAACTAGCTCTAATACCTCTTTTGAAGTATAAGTCTTGCTTTTGAAAGTTGACTTGGTCATCTTTCCTAGTTGGCATTATTTGCACATGATGTTATCAAGCTTCTTCAACTTTGGTAGACCTCTGAAATTTCTCATTTTGCTGATGCATATCAGATTGTCAAAATTTACATGACATAGCCTCTTGTGCCATAACCATACATCATTAATTTGAACAATAAGACAAGAAGCATCTTCCATATCAATGTAAAACAAATTACTCTTAGTCTGATCACCTTTTCCTAATAGACTTCCTTGAGAATCATAAATCTTGGCAACTCCTTTTTCAAATTCAACCTTACACCCTATGTTGCCTAACTGTGAGACACTTAACAAGTATGCATTATCACATGATATCTTTTCAGTAAACTTGATACTACCTTTCCCTTTGATCTGACATGGTGCATTGTTACCAAATCTAACACTATTTCTTTCATATTGAATAAAGGTAATGAACTTACTTTTATCTCCAGTCAGGTGATGAAAGCATCCGCTATCTATGATCCATCTATCATTTTTGTTCATGCAAGTTACCAGAGTAGTTGCTTCATCCTCATCTAATTCATCTTTCATAGACACATAGACTACTTAATCATCATTCTCATCAAAGTCTTATTCAACAATATAGCATCTTTTTCCTTTTCCTTTGTAGTCCTTGTTTTCCTCTTTCTTGTTCTTAAAGTTGCCTCCATCCTTGTAATTTTTCTTTTGTGTGCATCTAGCTTCAATGTGACCAACTTCATTATAATTAAAACAAAAGATTGGTAGCTTACCTTTGAATTTTCCTCTTCCTCTATGAAATCTTCTCGCTAGTAATGCCTCCAATTGGTCCACATCATCTTCATCGGTGCTGCTATCACTGGATACATACTTTCATTTTCCATTCTTTTTCTTTGTTTGCACCTCCTCGTTGTCTTTCATTGTTATCTTAGCTTTAAATGCAGATTCAAAATTTTCTAGTTTGTAATTGTCAAAGTTGGATAGCTCAAAGGTAGTGAGTCTTCCAATTATTCCTTCAAATGTCACTATGTTGCCTGGTACACACCTTAGCTCTTGGATGGCCGATACTCTTATAGCATAGATGGGAAGCAAGGTTCTCAAGTATTTGCTACATACTATTTCTTCTACTAACTGTACTCCTAGGCTTCTTATGGCACTGACTACTTCCTTCATTCTTGCACCATATTAAGCAACATTCTCTCCTTCTTCCATCTTCATGTCATCAAATTTTCCTCTTAGGCTTTCTCTTTTGGCTCTCTTGACATTATCATCTCCTCCATAGATTCTTGATAATGTTTCCCATATTTGATGTGAAGTATCACATCCTTTGATGTCATCATACTCAGCATATCTTAGTGCTGAAGAAACATCTAACATTTCTTGATTGTGCTCCTTCTTCTTGCTCATGTCATCTACAATGAGGGGTCCTACAGGGTCTACATGGTCAATTGTGATTGAGGTCTGTGCATAGTCACCTATTGATCTGAGGTGTAGCTTCATCAGACTTTGCCATGGAAAAAAGTTAGCTTTGTTTAACTTGGGAAATTCTCTCTTGGACATCTTGATCTTCCTGCTGCTAGTACCTTGAAACAAATCAGCAATGAGCTCTGATACCAATTGTTAGAATTCTTTAGAATAACTAAGAGGGGGAGGGGGTGAATTAGTTATCCAAGGTCCAATGATGTCCAATACAACATTTTCTACAAATCCTTAATGGCACTTAACTGAAATTATCATGCATACAATTGAACATTAAATAATCATGAAAAGTAAATATACATCACACTATAACACTAAGAATTTGATGACCCAAAAACCCTCTAGGAATAAGAAGGTAAAACTAGAGTGGGGATGATACCCACAAAATAACTGCACAATTGATTTCAACCACTTTTGATGGTCTTCCCTATTAAAGGATACAACACCTATGACCTTATTAGAGGATTTAAGAACATTCAACTTGGAATGTCACCCTGTTAAAGGATTTACATAGATTTGTTAGGCTCACCCAAGTCCATGGGATTTACAGTCACCTACTCAAAAGAATCTTTCATCCCTCTCTAAGGATCTCCTATCCTCCTCCTAAGGATCTCTTTTATCATTCTCTTGAGGATCTCTTTATCCTTCTCCTAGGAATCTTCTATCCTTTTCTTGAGGCTTATCCACCTAGTTGTTAAGATAACCTAGAAATATAGGATTTCAATATCTAATACAATGGTAAGAAATTATTAGAGGGGTTTTGACCTAATACAGATTGCAACCCTAACTGTGCAAATTTTAGATCACTCTTTAATCCCTTTCTTTGCTTGGCTTCTCTCCCTTGCAGTGCTAACAACTTGTTCACACTTCAAGATTTGTCTCCTTGAGTTCTTCCACTCATTATGCCAATGCAATCTTTGGTCACTTAATCAACTCAGAGCCTTGATGCTCTGTTCTTACTCCTCTAGGCTTCTTCATAGGATCACACTTATGACCAATTCCCTCTATCGCATGCGCATTTGATCTATTACCTATAACTTCTTATAAAGAAGTTATGTTCTTGATTTCCTTCTCAAATCTCCCTCTCCAACTTTAGGGTTTCAATGGATTAGGTAGGATACAATGTATCTATCCCATATCTTGTTTCTATCTAGAAACTTCATGATAAATCCATTAGCATTCGCCAAAAACATTTTACATAGTGTTTTGTGCCACCAGCTCATCATTCTCATCTTATATCTGGTTCACAAAATTCTAGATAACTACCATGTCAACTTAGATCTGGCGAATCTTTGACTTTTCAAAATAATGCATCAACTTGACATCATTGGTTTACTGATGCTCAACACCTTTTGCATTACTCAACTTCTTAATATTATTTACTAGTTCTTGGCACCTATATCTTTCTCGATATTGGATCTTCACTTGGCACCTAAAGGCTTCTCGGTAGTTGATCTTCACTTAGCACCTGAAGGCTGCTTGGCACTTGATCTTCACTTGGCACACACTAAAGTTGAACTTGCTCAATTTCAACTGAGAATATATTTGGCACTAACTAGAACATAGTTAATCCTTACATCATGTGTCTCAGTGTGTCCATCATCTATGTCTGAGAGTATGTCATCAATGCACTATTTCATCAATGACTTAGCTAATCTTTATACTTCATTATATCATCATAACTTCAACCTTTCTCTAGGTGCTCTAGTTACATCTTATTGATTGCCACCTCCTTGTCAATCAACCAATTGATAGTATTTGGATCACTTAAGAAATTTTCATTCCTGCAAATAGCAAGTTTGACATCAATGAAAAACAATGATTGAAATATTCTTTTTCAGTTCCATTTCTCTTCATTCATGATCTTTTCAATCATTTTCGACACAAAATAGTGGCAAGATGAGTTGATAATGATGGAATATAAAAATTTATAGCAAGTGTTGGTAAGAAGGCTTATGTTACTACAAGATAATCTATAAGTGAGTTATGGTGTAAAAGATATGGTCATTTATATTATCAAAGTTTGTCTATGCTTTGAAACATGAATATGGTTGATTGAATACCTTGGATAAAATTAAATAAAAATGTGTGTGAAGATTGCATGGTTGGTAAACAACATAGAGACACTATTGAGAGGTCTACATCGAGAGAAAATAAAAGTCTAGAACTTATCCATAGTGATTTGTGTTGTCCAATGAATCCAACATCAAAGGGAGGTGCTAGGTATATCTTAACATTTATTGATGATTTTTCAAGGAAACTTTGGGTTTATTTCTTGAAACAAAAGGATGAACTGTTTACCAGATTTGAAATGTTTAAAGCTCTTGTGGAAAATGAAAGTTGAAATAAGATCAAGAGAATTAGAACTGAGAATATGTAAACAATAGGTTCAAATAATTTTGTGAGCATCATGGGATCAGAACAGATATGACTATTAGATATAATCCTCCACAAAATGGTATTGCTAAAAGGAAGAATAGGACTTTAGTAGAAATGGTGTATTGTATGCTACAATCTAAGAATCTTCCTTTGTTTCTATAGGCTAAAGTTGTTAATGCCACATCTCATGTTTTGAATAGATCTCCCACAAGTGTTTTGCAAAACATTGTTCCTAAAGAAGCTTGGAGTGGGAGGAAACCCAATGCTAAGTATTTTTAAATTTTTGGATATGAAGCCTATGCTCATATACCAGATGATATTAGAGAAAAGAAATTTGATAAGAAAAGCATTAAGTGCATCTTTGTGCGGTATGATGACCAAAGGAAGGATATCAATTGTATGATCCTAGTGTTGAAGATGTGTTTACAAGTAGGGATGTCAAGTTTAATGAGGGGTTTTATGATGTGCCAAAATTTTCTCCTATTCCACAAGTGGCTATAGAGAATCATGAATCTCCAAATGATTTTGAAATTGGTAAAATTTTTAAGGAACCCTTTGACATGGATGAAGAATCTAGTCCTCCTCCAAAGACCAAGAGTATTCAAGATATTTATCAAAGGACTCAAAAGATTAACTATGCTTTAATGACCATAATAATGAAGACCAATGATTCTCAACCGTATGAAGATGCTAAAGTAAAAAATGAATAGGAAGAAGCTATGTAAAATGAGTATGATTCCTTGATAAATAATAACACTTGGGAATTTGTAGAGTTGTCAAAAGGTAAAAATGTGGTTAACAATAAGTGGGTCTATAAGAAAAAGTTCAAGTTAGATGGGAGTATTGAAAAAAAATAAGGCAAGACTATTGGCCAAAGGGTATTCACAAAAGAGGGAATTGATTACACAGAAACATTTGACCCAGTAGCAAAGATTAGTACTATCAAGACCATTATTACATTAGTAACTCATTTTAAGTGGCCACTACACCAAATGGATGTAAAAATGCATTTTTGAATGGTGAAATTGATGAAGAGATTTATATGACTTAGCCACAAAGATTTGAAATTCAAGGGAAAGAACATTTGGTTTGTAAATTAAGGAAGTCTTTATATTCTCTCAAACAAGCTCCAAGGGCTTGGTATGCCAAAATTGTTGAATATTTTCAAATTCAACACTTCCATAATAGTCCTGATGATCCAAATTTGAATGTGAAGGAATTTGATGGTGGTGGTATCATAATAATTGTGCTTTATGTTGATGATCTCATTATCACATGAGATAACATGGATCAAATTAGCAACATAAAGTTAGTCTAGAAAAATACATTTGAGATGAAAGATCTTGGTTTTCTACATTATTTTTTTGGCATACAAGTATGGAAAAAGGATGATGGTATTTATCTTTCTCAAACAAAGTATGTTCTAGATTTGTTGAAGACGTTTATAGTGGAAGATTGTAAGAGTGTTTCTACTCTAGTTTCTCAAGATTAAAATTAAGAAAGGACATGGAAGGTGAAGATGTTGATCCTACCTTATATAGCCAATTGGTTGGAAGTCTCATATATTTGACATACACTTAGCTAGAAATTTCTTTTCTAGTTAGTGTGGTTTCTAGATTTCTAAGTTCTCCTAAGGTCCCATATTGGATAGAAGCTAAAAGAATACTAAGATATGTGAGAGGGACTTTAACAATAGGCATCTATTATTCATTTCATGGATATATTCCCCTTATTGGCTATTCAAATTCTGATTGGGAAGGATGTACAGATGATCATAAGTCCACTACATGTTATGTTGTGTTGCTTGGTGTAGGTCCAATTTCTTGGTGTAGTAAAAAGTAGTCTACCATTGCTCTATCCACTACAGGAGCTGAATATACTATAGAAAATGAAGCAATGAAAGTAATCACTTGGCTATAAGCTATCCTGTTAGTCCTCAAGCAAAATTATGTAGGGCCTGCTTTACTTCATTGTGACAATCAAAGTGCCATCTCATTGTCAAAGAATCTAGTATTTTATGCTCCCATCAAACATATCAAGGTCTATCATTATTATATCAAGCATCTCATCCAATAGTAGTGTTTGTAAACAAATTGTTCTTTCCTTTTACTCTTTGGTTACCCAATATTTGTGAACAACAACTGATTACAATAGTTGGAAAGTTGTTACTAAGTGACTAACTTCCCTCTGAATTCTTAGGTATATCTCCCTTTCATATTTGTAATTTGCAATGAATAATGTTTATTCCTAACTCTAAAATGGGGTATGTTGTTAACCAAAGAATAGGAAATGCAACCCAAGTTAGGCCTAAATAGGAACTAACTTAGGCAAGGGATTGAATTTTAGGATTAGTCAAATTTGTGAATTCACACATCTTATAAACTTGTAAAGTTTAACAATTCCAAAATGAATACTATCTACAAATAAACTGATATCAACAAGACTCTAGTTCTAGGAATAGAAAAGACTAGCTTGAAAGAAAAGTATGGAAGTGAATCTCTCTTGAACTTCTAATAAAAATATTATTATCTTTAGCTTGCTATTTCAAAATAGGGGAAAAAATTTGTTCATTTCTTGATTCAATTAAGACCAAAAGAGAAACATAGAATTAAAATGGGAACCAATGGAATAGAAAATGATTGATAGAAAATTCCATCAACTTGTGTCTGCAACATTAAATACTTCACACCAAAAATTAGTTGACCTTCTATTAATCTTTCAATTAGATACATATAGGATCCTGAGATAACTGTTACAAAATGTGATTTAAATTGGTTCATCTCCTCAAAATTGAGAAATGGAAAGGAGCCAATTGTTAGTCACAATCATTACATCAAAATATGAAAGGGAGGGATAAGAATCACTTCACCTTCTTTCCTTTTTTTGACTTCACCCTATAGGTTTTGGCAGTGATAATGATTAGAATTAACTCCTCATGTCTATGAGCATGAATGCTAGTGTATCTTAAGAGCCACTTGGAATGCTCTCTATCTAGATCTTTGATGGCATTCAACTACTCCTATATTTACTCCATAGCCATGTGTATACATCTACCAAGTTTTTGGAGCTCAGACACTCTGTTCTAGTGATTAGAAGATATCTTTGTTAAGCTATCTAGATAATCGAAGAAACTCTTTTGCTTGACATCCACTCCAATTCTCCCTTTTCCTTGTCCACTAACATGGGAATCTATATGTAGAACTCTTAATAATTCATTGTCTCTATCTTGATCCTTTTTAACTTTAGCTTCCATTTCCTTCAATCTTTCTTCTACTACTAGGATCATTTCAGATTTGAATTGCATGCTCTATAGCCATTAAAATAAGGGCTCAACTCCCTTAGGTAGAATATTTGCCTCCATAACTTCCTTAGCCTTCATGTGTATGATCATCTTTAGTAAGGAAATATAATCTTCACTCTTGACTTTCTCTATTGCTAGGGTAGCTCGATTAGCTGAGATATTATCCTTCTTTGTTTGAAACCTCAGTACTAGATATGTGTATGATCATGGTCAACCAAACTATGCTCTTAAGTGATAATAAATACTCAAAAAAATAGGGTTATGTCAACTTGATGTGCAATTTTCTACTTGTTATTAAATTTATATTAAAAAGTTGAGACAAAAGAATCTCTAGGAAATTGAGTCTAGTTTCTAAACTACTAGGACTTATCTCAAAAAAATAAAATTTGATTGGTCAAAATTTTAAATTTTAATGCAATATTACAAAAATCAAATGATAATATTCTAGATATAAGTAGTAGGCTCATGCATATATGTGACACATATTTTTGGGTATTTTTATTCTAAATAAATAATGAATAACTAATTTTTTATTTTAGTATTTTTTAGAATTAAAAAACTCGTGTCTGACCACCTTAACTAATTCAAAATTTGGCAAAGTTTAATTTCTCATTTTTTTTCCTTATAGTGGAAGAAACATAGAATGTGATGCATCTTTTGGATTTAAAAAATGTTGTACCATTTGAAAGTTATAGTTTTTTTTCAAGTAGTCTGTTAGTCAACACTTTATATGTAACTCCATTAGAAAATAAGTAATAATTACTTACTAAACTCATAATTTGACAAACCTTACATTTGTGGAAAGATAAGAACATTCTTAAGAAACTTTTTTCATTTCATCAAATTTTGGTGAAGAAAAAGTTGTCAGCTACATATTTGAGGTAAAAATCACATAAAAATAGGCAAAAAACACATTTTTAGGATGTTTTTAAAGTTGACCATATAGGGTTGGTATCAAAAGATGGAGTAGACCTTATAAAGATATTAATTATTTTCATTTAGTATTAGGGTGGGTGGGAAAAAAGTTGGAATAGATTTTGAAATGGTTTGAAGCATTTCAAAACTACATATTTTCTAGATCACCACTTTTTGGCACACCATGATCCTACACATACCCTACTGCATTGTAAATTTTCTCTATGATTGCAAGTCCCTTAGACTTTATTTTTCCACTCCACTCCCTACCAATTTTTCCAAAGTTCTTGTCTTCCTATAACTGGTAGATTATAGCACGAATGTTAGTAGCTATAGGATCACTGGTGGTTGACATTCCTAAGATGCTTGCCAACAGGGTGACTAATTTCTTGATGAAGCAATTAAGTTCATGAATCTCCACCTTCATTCTAACTTTAGCTAGCTTAAGGCTTTTGACTTGTCCCTCTATCACATCATTTTTTGAATTTAATAGGCCCACCTTGGTGTCATGTCTAACTTCTTTGAGATCCACAGAATGAAAGGCAAAATCATAAGTAGACATGTCCTCAATCCTCACTTCTTTAGTGGGCTTGGAAATCTCCATAGTAAGATACCTCGTGTCAAGATCTTGTCCAAGAATTGATAGGGTCTTCTGCTTCTTTACTTTACTTAATGTTGATCTAGAGTGGATAGCCAGAGATAAGCCTATTTATTGGAAACTCCCTCTTTTTTCCTCTTCCTTTCTCTATCCAAGGTGTCCTCTAGCCACAATTTTATACCAATCACCTTGGTGTAGTCTTGATTGTGTCTATACTAAACATTTTTATTTTGAATGGGGTCAATGTATTCATAGTTGAAGATAAAGGATTCTTCAAGACTTGTGAAATGAGCTTTGATGATTTTAGACTTTTCTTTGCTTCTATAGTCTTCCTTGCAGCTTCATTAGACTTAGTAGACTCACCCTCACTGCTTCCACCATCTCCAAGATCCATCACTTGTACTTGGGTATTACTTGATAGGAGTAGTGCAACACTCACATATGGGATCAAACTATTATAGGTAGAAAGAGCCACTATGATTGTGCTATCTTTCAATTCCTTTGCCTTCTTCTTCTTAGCTTTTGTAATTGTTCTAATTACTAGTTTAATGGTAGAGAACCATATTGGAAAGTTTTTGCAAGAGGAATGTTCTTGTCAGGAGCTTGGTCACCTCTACCTGATGGTTGTGTGGGCCCTTGAGTAATAGATAAGGGTGTACTTGATGCACCACCTTAAGAAGAGGAAGTCACTGTTGCTTTTGGGCAAACCTGAGCATATGTGTCTTTGCTCTAAATTCTTTGAGTTGTGTTCCATTCAACCCATTTTCTAGTCCTCCTATAGATTTGATCCATCATTATATCTAGCTCTTCCCTAGTGTCTTTTTAAGGCTCCAAGATTATTGGAGTTCTTTTGAGCTTGGTCATGTAAGTGTTGTTATACATGTTTTGGCTATCATCCTCCAACTCTTCTACATCAATGTTAACTTTGTAAATCTTCACCTGATGAATTGTTAATCCAGAAAAGGTTTGATCACGACTCTCAAAATCATCCTTGCAGTCGCTCAGTAATCTTCAATGGGGGTCATATGTTCTATCAAACTTCCTATTTGCAAAACATCCCTGGCATACCCATTTAGGTCAAACATGGGCCTTAGGACTTCGTACATTTCCAGCTTATACTTCTTCTCAAATACCCTCAACATGTTCTTGGCATTGGAGTGGGTATTGCAAGTAAAAGTCCCCACCTTCATGGGGAATTTGTATCCTTTCTTTTTCAAGCTCTCGCTCAGTCTGTTCACTTGAAGGGCTTACCACACAATCTCAATCAACACGAGCATGTCATTGGGATACCTTGGTAGCTTCAAGGGGAATCCATCGAAGGTTGTAAGACACAAATAAGAGAAAAATGAGAATTGAATGAATTAATTCCCAAATTAGATGATAGTGACAATGGCTTCAAGATTGAATCTCCTCTCTGGGCATCCTTGTAGCTCCCTATAGATCCTCATAGTAAATGCATCATTTATTTTCACATAATCTTCATAACTATTCTATAATTGTAAGCATGGATAAAGCTCATAAGATTGCACATCATTGGGAAAATTCTCTATTCTTGGGAGGCCTATCCATAGTTGCAGTAGGCCAACATATAAATTAGGAAAGAGGACATATATAACATATTATAAAATTTGGCTACTTAGAGAGCATTGGACATATTTTTTCTTAACTCTTTAGCCCAATCAATATTTTGAGTGTCAGAGAAAATGACTTGCATTAAAAAGAGATACTGCTCAACAAAATTCAAGGCTTCTACGTCACTTTTCAACCTATGTAGGAAAACCATAATATCAATAATCTCTAGTTTGCAGATGGTCCCAAACAAGGTTTTAGGAACTTTACTCTTAGAACTCCATTTATGGAACCATGTCTACATGATTTCTTTCCTCTAGATCATCTTCTTTGCAAAGAAGTTAGAAATGGCTCTATCGAAGGTCAAGTCCGAGAATTCATCCTATTCTAGAACACAGAGGCAATTCACCACAATTTGCCTATCAATCAAAATTAACACTATATCATCATGTAGCACAATTTTCCTTGTCTCCAAGTTTTAATGATGTATGCACTCATAGATTAGCTCTAGGGCTTGGACTATAACTAGGAAGCCAACAACTTCAACTAACTCACATCCTTGGAGTTTGTTAGTGATGGGGTGAATCCAATTAGACTTTACCCTGTTTTGGAAATCCTCTATGTCATAGGAGAGAAGAGAAATGTCTATTAAATTTTGCAAATAAAATTTGATTCTAGTCAATCCATCAAAACTTGCAAACTTGGGTACCATGTTTTAAGAACAAGATTTGAATAGGACTAATGAAAGGAATGACTAATGCAACAATCACTAGCTTTTCAAAAAGCTATGCATGTTAATAGAATAATATTTTAAAGAAAAAGTTGTAGCTCATTCAATTTTTTATGTTTCTATATATGAGAGCCTTGATTCATCCATTGATCTTTAGAGTTGACACCACATGAATGAATTTAAGAAGATACCCATTTGATAGTAAATGCAAGAGTTTGATGGACAACTAGAGGTCTTTTCACAATTTTTTTGAACTCAATGGTAACTTTCTATATCTTCATTACTTAATTTCATGTTTTCCTTTAAGTTTTAGAAAGTTACCATTAGGGTACTCCATGGGAGATTGTCTGCCAATTGAGATTCTGACTATCATTTCTTTTGTATAATAGTTTTATTTGCTTTAGTATCATTCTAAGATATTCTAAATAGAACATGTAGATTCATCCTAATCATTAACTTGATTTTTCTTTGAAATTTGGGAAACTATCCTCATGGGTTGAAAACTTGGCGAGGAGAATATAGTTTTCATTTATCTGGTAATGTTTCCTTTTTAGTTAGATTTTTGACAATCACCCCTCTTAAAATCAGACAAGTCTAAATGAGGGGCAGTGACTTTCTTGAGGACCAATTAACATTCCCTTTCATTCCAAATTGCATTTTTGAAAAATTGACTTCATGGGTTGAAAACCTACCTAGGAGAAGTTAGATTTGAGTTTTTTGTTGAGGAAAATTATTAAGGCCAAAAAAAATCTATACCATACTTGGGAGTCATAATAATAAATGAAAACATTATTTTTCTACATGATGGCTTGTTACTTGCATGTTTTCAATGCATGCACATCATTTAGTGCCCTTCGTGGGAAATTGTCCTCATGGGTAGGAAACCCACCGAGGAGAAGACAATTTTCAAATTTCTACTAGCATCGGTGTTTCAAATAGTAATAAGTCATAAATAGATATAGCATGTAGTTGATCTTTGAATGAGTAAAATGAATCTCCATCGGACTATGCACTAACCTACTTGTAAGATCACTTGACAAAATGAAAAACTGCTTTGCTAAAAATGAGGAGAGGGAGAAAAGGGAAAGTCTGATTGAGATTCACGTAACCTAAATAGGCGTAGACTTAGACTCAAACAAGATTGAAACTACACTCCTTTCAGTAATACACAACATTTTCCAATTAGTTTGGGAACAAAAAGTGGGGCAACAAGCAGGTGATTCATCTTCAACATTGCAAGTCAGTAGACTAGATTGTTTATTTATTCACTGAGGCCTTAAGTGAATCCAAGTTTGTATCTCTTTGACATATTTTGGGCTTAAGATTAGTGACATAACTATCTCATGGTTATCATTCAGGGGGGATTCTTGTGAATTCCAACCATTGTATTTAAAATATAACTTATTGTAAATGGGTACCTAACAAGGCTTTAGGCTGAGACCCATCATATGTAGATTATGGGGGGATATTTAGATAGTTTGTATAGATATTTAGCATATTCATTTTAATTAATTTAGGGGGCATCTCAATGTAAATTAATTAAACTGTAGTTTGGTCAGCATCAACCAAGAAGAATCCAGAAATAGTCATTTTCCATGTTCTAGTCAAAATACCAACTATGATAATTAATACACAACCAAACTTTTCTCTAAAATGGTTTGTACATTTATTACTAATTCAGCTAGAAATAGAATGGCTAAGGCTAGGATATCAACACTCATTTCCTTGAGTATTCTGTTGTGTTATGATTCAGTTTTTCTTCAGAGATGTCTATGCTTACATTAGGTAATGCTTAGATAGTTTGGAGTAGATGATCATAGAGGAGCATGTTTAGCATTAGAATTTGTAGAGATCATGAATCTTGATGTTCTAATCATTCTTGTATTGGTTGATTATGAATCTTGATGTGATAATTTGATGAATCAATAGAGATAGTGTTGTTTTCCTCTCTGCTTGGCCTTGTTGTTTGTTGATTGCTTCCAGTATGTTTACTTTGGAAGGTGTTAAGATGGTTAGGTGTTCCTTTGGCCCTAATTTGTAACCTTCCTATGTTAGGTGGTATTAGTGCATGATGTTCATAATGACTATTTGATACATAGGTCATGTATAAAGGATATAGATATTATGATTTTTCTTATGGATAGAAATTAAGTATAACAATTATCTAATGTATAGTTCACAAACCGGTGATGAAGAAATGTAAATGTAATAAATCTATCATTTAGACTAGTTATTTTATTTTAAAAGGGTAGGAACAAAGATCTATTGAACATATTTTACCCTTTTAAAAAGAGAATACCAACATTCATTTAAATTTGGAAATTATATAAGAAAAATAGCACCTTTGCAAACAACAAAAATAATAATAATGAACTATTTATGACTCTAAACAAAAGTAATAATAATGAAGTATTTAGGACTCTCAAAACATTAGTGTACTTATGTAAGATGAATTAGAAAATGTTAGCGTACTTATTTAAGCTGAATTCAAAAGCCTTTTGAAGTAAAAAGTTAATCATTTAGATAAAACCATTTGGCACCTTCAAAGCCATCCCAAAATTGCCGTGCCATTAGAAATGGCATTCTCTTTATTAAATATCATTGATTTTTCAGAGTAAAGATATATTTGATGATTAGTAAGATTGTGTTTGAGGTTGAGGTAAAGAGCTTGCTAGAGTAAAATGTTCTAAAATGAATGGGACTTCGCTTGAGTGCAATTGATTATTCTTTCTCCAAATCGATCATTCCAACTCTGCAAACGTAAATGAATAACTATTAGATCATTTAAGAGAATTTACAAAGACTTGAAAAAAACAAATCCTAAAATTATCGTTAAAAAGTGTGTAATCAAATAAATGTCAAAAAAAAATATGGGAGACCATTCAAGGAACAGTTAAAGGATGTCTAACCTTAAGAGAGTTCCTTGTATTCAAAATACAGATTTGAAATTCTTAAGGACAACAAGCCCACTGAATGCATAATCTATAAAATCTATGAGCACAACAGTATGTGCTACCAGCTGGACATGAATAATAAGAATTAAACTTTGTTGTAGATTGAATTGGAGATGGAGGGTAAGGGTTGGGTTAAGGAGGAATCAGTCCATTTTTTATTGGATATAATGGTTGTATATAAATCCCACTATTATATATTTCTTTCAATCCTGATATATCCATTTTCACCCCATCTTGGACCCCATGAATTCTTTATAATCCAGTAGTCCTTATCAACTGACCCATAACCCACTAATGTGACACCATGATCCAGATTTGTTCCACAATTACAATCGAACACACCCCGTGTCAATAAAAATTGGTTAAGTAATTGTCTAAAATCAATTCAACATAAGAACATATAAAATTTAATGATAGCCAACATTGCTTCAAATCGATGCGAAAGAAAACATACAGATTTGTAAAATTGGAAGTCCCTCCCAACAGCTTCAATAGCCACAGTGATCGGTTGGTGTGCTACAGTCTTCTGTAATGACTTCTCATCAAGTGTAGGTATATCTTCATAGCCATCGATTGTCACTACATTGGATTTTTCGTGCAACTCATATCACACACATTGAATGTTTATATTTAGTAAAGATCATATTCAAAATATAGAGGTCTATAGAAACTCCATACTTAATTATGAGACCAGCTTGGTGTGTAATGACTTTTCATCATGTCTAGGTACATCTTCATAGGCATCGATTGTTGCCACAAGGGAAATTTCTTCTGCAACTCATACCATACAAATTGAAAGCATATATTTAGTAAACATAATTCTCAAAACTTACATGTCTGTGGAAACTCATTGGTTAGTTCTAAGACACTGACATGATAGCCACAATAACTCTAGACCTCTCCAAAATAGAGAAATGGTTCAAATATGATATTGGAAGAACATTATAAAGACGACACTACCAAAATTGAGCAAATTTCAGACCCAAATGTATCTTTGAGTTTAGATATGACGGCTACTTAACAAAAGTGATAAGAGGTTGATGAGTCTCCTAATTATGGAAGAACATGTGAAAAGAAGGCATGTGGCATCTGGTAAGAATCTGCAATTTGGATGACAGAAATAGAATAGAAGTATTGAATCTTTAGATCCCATTGAATACAATTTTGTTGGAATATTAATTGTGGTTGGTCATTTCTCCTTGGAGCCAAACGCCCACCTACCTCCTTGACGGCTTGCAGAACGATCAAATGAATTTATTGAATGCGGTAGGTGAAATTTTTGAATTTAGAAATGAGGGGGAAAATATTTTGCAAGTATAACAAAAGGAATGATTGGATTCATTTGACCAAGCAGAAGGAGGAGAAGTTCAAGAGCTCAGAAGTTGCAAAGTAGAGAGCAAAGAAAGTGATCAGCAGATCCAGTTTGTTGCAAGGACAGAGGAAGTTCATTTCATGCCTATAGATGCACGTGTTTCTTCTATGATCATTTTGTAAGTTGAATATTTTATTGTCTCATTCGTCCTGTTGAAGCAGTGATTGCTCTAGGCATTATTGTATGCAGCCATTAGAGCTGTAAGTTTAAAGTTTTTAAGTATTGAAGTAGTTCAAGTTTTACCAGTTTAGGGTTTTCTAGTTGAAGCCAAATGCTCCCAGATTTTGTAATAGTTTGAATCTAAGTTGAATAGTAAGCAAGCAGGCATACATGATTCTATTGCTTCTTGTTCATTGTATCTGTGAAGTTTATTGTTGAATATTTCAAGCTTTGGGTCTTTGGTTTTAATGGTGAACATATTCACATCATAAGTTTGCACTCAGTATTGTCTTTGGTAGAAGTTGCAGTTCAAACCGATCTCACTCAGTAACATCTTCTACCGAGCTCCTCCCAGCAGTGGCTACTGACCTCACTCGGTGCTTTCTTCTACCGAGCTCCACCTTCCTATGGTTAGCGAGTTCACTCGGTAATCACACTACCAAGCTCACTCGGTATCCTTTAGCTACCGAGTTGTTTGTCCTTGATTTACTGAGCACACTCGGTAAACTCTCTTGCCACTCAATTTTTTAATTTACTGAGAAAAATTTTGGCACTCGGTAATAGTTGTTGCCGAGTAGATTTTTAGATTTAGGGTTGTTTTTGTGATTGAAATTTTTAATATTTCTCACATTGTATCAGAGATTTGAGGCCCCACATCCAAAGTGAGTTAGGGCATTTTTTTTCTGGGATATTTATCATGGCAGGAGATGCAAGAAAGATATGGCAGCAGCCATTATCATTTAATAGATAGAATTATGATACATGGGCAAAGAAAATGAAAACTATTATGGTTGCAAATGATTTGTGAGAGTTTGTGACAAATGGGTTCAATGATGTAATAGACCCAACTTAGGATGCTACCCTCACAAATGTACAGAAGAATCATTTGAAAGAGTCAAGAAAGAAGGATTCTAAGGCATTAAGTCTTATTGAAGTAGCAATGATAGAGATTATATTCCCAAAGATTGCAGTAGCAAATTATGCAAAGGAAGCTTGGGATATCCTTGAGATGAACTTCAAGGGGACTGATAAAGTCTGTATAGTAAAGCTACAGAATATAAGGAGGGAGTTTGAGAACCTTTAGATGAAGGAAAATGAATTAGTTACAAACTTCAGTTCAAGGACCTCCAATGTGATTAACCAACTGAAGTCAAATGGAGAAGACTATCAAGAGTAGAGGATAGTGGAAAATATATTGAGTTTACCTCATAAATATGATAATTTGGTCATGACCATAGAAGAGGCAAAAGACCTCACTATTTTGACAATGAATGAGTTGATGGGTACACTTCAAACCCATGAGCATAGGATCAATAGATCTACTTCTTCATCTTCCCAAGAGCAAGCATTCAAGGCTAAATCAAATCCAAGAGGAAGGGGGAGAGGAAGAAATGGCTCAGGCAGAAACTCTAGAGGTAGAGGCCGAGGTAATGGAGGACAAAGGAATACTGCAGTAGAAAACTCAGGAAGAGTAGATGGAGCAAGTAGCTCACAAAATACTTTAAGAGGAGGTAAGAAAAAATACAACTCAAATAAGAGTAATGTAGAATGCTACTACTGTCATAAATATGGGCATTATGCAAGTGAATGCTGGAAGAAGCAGAATGATCAATCAGGACAACCAAATGTGGCTGATGTGAATGTGGCAAGTGGAACCAATACCACTGCCTTCATCATGTGTAATGTTGGTGAAGAAGGAAGCCCTGAGGTTTGGTACCTTGACAATGGATGTAGCAACCACATGAGTGGTAATGAAACCTTTGTTTTCATTCATTGACAAGAGTTTCAAATCAAAAATTAAGATGGGTAACAATGGAACCCTACCAGTAGTGGGCAAAGGATCTATTATGGTCCACACCAAGAAAGGTGAGAAAAGGGAAATACAATTTAATGTGTATTTCACCCCTGGTATGAAGCAAAATTTGATGAGCATTGGTTAGCTCATTCAAAATGAATACAAAGTGCTGATGGAGAATGACAGGTGTATTATTCAAGAAAAGGATGGGAGCAAGAACTTACTTGCAGAAGTTCAAATGACAAAGAACAGAATGTTTCCCTTGAGGATAGAGACATGTTTCTCATCTCAAGTTGGTGTTGCACCTCCCACACAATCAGCTCTAAGGATTGTGATTGAAGACCCCTCACGACTATGGCACCTCAGGTATGTTCATCTTGGCTATGCTGATTTAAATTTGTTATCAAATAAAAGAATGGTAGAAGGTTTGCCACGTATAGGAAATTCATGTGACAAGTGTGAGGCTTGTATTTTGGGTAAGCAACATAGGCTTCCCTTTAATTTGGGAAATTCTAGGAGGGCTAGATATCCATTAAAGTTAGTGCATACTGACCTAGTCAATCCTATGCAAGTTACTTCCATTGGGGGGAGTACTTATTTCATGACATTCATTGATGATTTCAGTCATAGGACATGAGAGTATTTCTTAAAGAATAAATCTAAAGCATTTGAAAAATTTGTAGAATTTAAAGCCCAGGCTGAAAGAGAATGTGGACACTATATCAAGGTCCTAAGATCAGATAGAGGAGGGGAGTATACCTCCAATTCTTTTGTAAATTTTTGTAGGAAATATGGCATAAAGAAAGAGCTCACAGCCAGCTATACACCATAGCAAAATGGAGTGGCTGAAAGAAAGAATAGGACCATTGTTCAAATGGCAAGGAGCATGATGAAAGAGAAAGGTCTCCCAACTGAATTTTGGGAAGAGGTTGTGGCAACAATAGTTTACCTAATCAATAGGTTTCCTAAAAAGACAATCCATGATAGAATTCCAATGGAAGCATGGTCATGAAGAAGATGGACAGTTGAACACTTAAGGGTGTTTGGATGTGTTGCATATGCACATGTGCCTACAGAGCAAAGGAAAAAATTGGATGACAAAGGTGTGAAATGCATTTTCATAGGGTACAGCCCAGAATCAAAGGCATATAGATTGTATGACCCATTGAACAACAAGATGATGCTTTCAAGAGATGTGGAATTTTTTAAAAATGATTCTGGGTATGGTTCAATTGATGAGTCACCAGGCAGTTCAAGTAAAGTGCCAATTATAAGTGAAGAGGATGCTAATGAACAGCAAGAAGGAACAGATAGAAGAAAAGGCAAGTAGCCTCAGTTATTACCAAGCTCCTCTAGGCATGACCGAGGGTCAATGCCAAGAAGCAGTAGTGAAGATTCTAATCCCACACTCTCCTCCCTATTACCAAGAAAGACCAAGAGTCTTAGGGAGATATACCAAGATGAAAGGTATGAAGATTATGATGAGAGTGTTAATTTTGCATTATTTTCTAATAGTGATCCAATATATTTTGAAGAAGCTATTAAGGAGAAGAAATGGTGTAAGGCCATGGATGAGGAAATAGATGCTATAGAAAGGAATGAGACAATGGGAGTTAACTGATTTGCCTCCCAAGAAGCAAGTGATTGGAGTGAAATGGGTCTATAAGACCAAATGTAATGATGAAGGCAAGATTGATAGGCATAAGGCAAGGCTAGTAGTCAAGGGCTACAAATAGCAGTATGGAAGAGATTATAATGAGACATATGCCCCTGTTGCAAGAATGGAAACTGTGCATGTTGTCATAGAAATTGTAGCTCAGCACAAGTGGAAGGTATTTCAAATGGATGTGAAGTCTGCCTTCCTAAATGGTGTATTGAAAGAAGAAGTATATGTGTAGCAAGCACCTAGTTATGAAATTATAGGTGAAGAGAACAAAGTATATAGATTGAAGAGAGCTCTTTATGGGCTCAAACAAGCTCCAAGGGCATGGTACAGTAGGATTGACTCATATTTGATGAGCAATGGTGAGCCTACTCTCTACATCAAGGCATCAAATGGAAATGTATTGATTTTTGTCTTGTATGTAGATGATTTAATTTTCACTGAAAATGACAAGGCTCTAATTAGTGAATTCAAAGAGGCCATGAAAAGTGAATTTGAAATGATAGATTTAGGTCTCTTGAAATACTTTCTAGGCATAGAAGTAAAACAAATGCATGATGGCATCTTCATCTCTCAAGAAAAATATACAAGGCAGATCTTGGAGAGATTCAAAATGGAGAATAGTAAAGCAGCCCCCACACCAACATCAATAGGTCTGAAGTTGAGCAAGGAAGACTCTAGCAAGAGAGTGGATCCAACACTATACAAGAGTATGGTTGGAAGTTTAATGTATTTGACTGCAACTCGGCTAGACCTAATGCATGCAGTAAGTCTGATTTCCAAATTTATGGAAACACCGAAGGATTCCCATTGGTAAGCGGGAAAGAGGATCCTAAGGTATGTGAAAGGTACCAAGGGATTTGGGATTTTGTATATTGCAAATGTTGATTTCAAGTTGGTGGGATACACAAATAGTGATTGGGCTGGAAGTTTAGATGATAGGAAGAGCACTTTCGGATACATTTTTCATATGGGATTGGGTGCAATTTCATGGGCATCCAAGAAGCAACCTATTGTTGCTCAATCTACATTAGAGGCTGAATATATAGCAGAAAATGCAATAGCATGTCAGGCTATTTGGTTAAGGAGGATCTTGAAAGATTTGAATGAAAGACAAGAGGATGGAACCACAATTTATTGTGACAACATCTCATCTATTGCATTGTCCAAGAATCTAGTCTTCCATGGGAGAAGCAAACACATAGAGATCATATATCACTTCATCAGAGAGTTGGTGGAGAATGACGATATCAAAATGGAATTTTGTAAGTCTGAGCAGTAGCTAGTAGACATTTTTACCAAGCCATTAGGCATTGGAACTTTTGTACACCTAAGAGAGTGTCTTGGTGTAGTTGATTTGTATCAGAAATGATCCTTGTTTGTTTGGCTCAGGATAAAGGGGGAGTGTTAGAATATTAATTGTGGTTGGGTTGTTTCTCCCTGGAGCCAAACACCCACCTACCTCCCTGACAGCTTGCAGAATGATCAAATAAATTTATTAAATGTGGTAGGTGAAATTTTTTAATTCAAAAATGAGGGGGAAAACGTTTTGCAAGTATAACAAAAGGAATGATTAGATTCATTCGACCAAGCAGAAGGAGAAGAAGTTCAAGAGCTCAAAAGTTGTAGAGCAAAGAGTAGAGAAAGTGATCAACATATCCAATTTTTTGTAGGAACAGAGGAAGTTCATTTCATGCCTATAGATGCACGTGTTTCTTCTCTAATCATTCTATAAGTTGAATGTTTTATTGTTTCATTCGTCCTGTTGAAGCAGTGATTGCTCCAGGCATTATTTTATGCAGCCATTAGACCTGCAAGTTTAAAGTTTCTAAGTATTGAAGTTGTTCAAGTTTTACCAGTTTAGGGTTTTTTGGTTAAAGCCGAATGCTCCCAGATTTTTTAATAGTTTGAGTCTAAGTTGAATAGTAAGCAAGTAGACATACGTGATTCCATTGCTTCTTGTTCATTGTATTTGTGAAGTTTATTGTTGAATATTTCAAGCTTTGGGTCTCTGGTTTTTATGGTGAACATATTCACATCATAAGTTTGCACTCAGTATTGTCTTTGATAGAAGTCACTTGCAGTTCAAACCAATCTCACTCGGTAACATCTTCTACCGAGATCCTCCCAGCAGTGGCTACCGACATCACTAGGTGCTTTCTTCTACCGAGCTCCACCTTTCTATGGTTACCGAGTTCACTCGGTAATCACACTACCGAGCTCACTTGGTATCCTTTGGCTACCAGGTTGTTTGCCCTTCATTTACTGAGCTCACTTAGTAAACTCTCCTATCACTCAGTTTCTTAAGTTACCGAGCAAATTTTTGGCACTCGGTAATAGTTGTTGCCAAGCAGATTTTTAGGTTTAGGGTTGTTTTTGTGATTGAAATTTTTAATATTTCTCACAAATTTGCATCCTTTTGATCTATAAAAGTAAAACTCAATTAAAATAAGAAGTCTCTTGCATCAATTTTTGTGGAAGAAGCATATTATTTTGTTTCTATTGACAACTCTAGATGACTTGTATAGCATTTGCCCGATGCTTAACCCAAAATTTAAACAAAACTTAGCAATTAATGGTTATGATTTTGGCCAAAAGGCTTGCTTTTGGTTCTAAAGGGTTCCTTTTAACTTTTTGACTTATGAAGAAAACAATAACAATTCAGGGATTGATTTCCAAATGGGTAATTTGTTCTGAGTTAAGAAAATCTCAAACTATGGAAAATGAACATTAAGTTGAAGAAAATGAAATCTCCAACTGAAACATCATGTATTAAAAGGGAGTAGTGAATAAGTGTACCTATTGCATGCTACAGGAAAAATGAACATTAAGTTGAAGAAAATGAAATCTCCAACTGAAACGTTATGTATTAAAAGGGAGTAGTGAATATGTGTACCCGTTGCATGCTATAAGCACCATCTAGAGCCTTGTAAGGATAAATTGAAATGCAGAATCCATGAATCCACCATTGCACCCATGGTTGGCCCTAATATGATAGTCTACAACCTCTTGTTCAGAAAAATATATTAAATTCACCGTCGCAATCTAATTAACTCTTTCAACAACTGCAACTCTAGAGAAAGCCCAACAATTTACTATAAAACATAGAAAAATGTAGGTCATCAGTATATACTATTGTAGAAATATTTAATGCAGTAGGTTGTTTGTGCCTGGAGCCAAATGTCCACCTACCACCCCAAAGATGTTAGAAAGTTTGAATGCATGGTAGGTGAGTTTGAATTTGAAAAGAGGGGGAAAACATTTTGAAGAGAGACGAAAGGGAATGTTTTAGATTCATTCAATTAGATCAAAGAGTTGTAGAAGAGAAGAGCAATGAAGGAAGTTGATCAACAGATCAAGTCAGAGGTTAGAAGATAGACGGAAGTTTGTTCTCGTGTCTGCACTTGTACATGTTTCCTCTTGTTATTTTGTAAGTTCGTTGTTTCTTTTTGGATTTTTCCTATGAAGTAGTAATTGCTTCAGGCATTGTTGTATGCAACCATTAGAGCTGCAAGTTTAAAGTTTTAGGTTTTATTATTTTGAAGATTTTAGGATTTTCTAGTTGAAGTCGAATGCTCCTAGATTTTGTAATAGTTTTATCATATTTGAATAACAAGCAAGCAAGCAAACAAACAAACATATCTTGTTTTTGTCACTCTTCTTCTATTCATCATTGGATGTTATTTTTGTGTTTGTAAAGTTTATATTTGAAAGCTTCATACTTCAGCTCTCTAGTTTTAATGGTGGAAAATTTTAGGTTGTAAGTTTAGTTTACAATCCACTCTGTTTGGTTTTTACCAAGTCCCTTTTTGTTTTCTTTCACTGAGTTCTCTATGTAGTTATCACCTAGTTCACTTGACATCCTCTTTTTCCGAGCACCACTTTGTTGTGGCTACTGAGCTCACTTGACATACACTATTACTGAGTTGCCTTGAGTACTAAGTTCACTCAGTTTCCTCTTGTGTCAAGCTTACTTGGCACCCACTACCTGTCACTCGACATCCATTGGTGCTAGGAAAAACTATCAGTCGACATTGATTCTTATCAAGCAAATTTTTTTCAGGGTTGTGATTTTAATTTTCACATAGTATCAAAGCTTTGTGGCCCCACATCCATAGTGGGTTAGGAAAGATATTTGTTTTTCTAAGATATTTGACATGGTAAGAGATGTAGGAAAGATATGGCAGCAACCACCATCCTTTAATAGAAAAAATTATGATACATGGGCAAAGAAAATGAAAACCATAATGGTTTCAAATAATTTGTGGGAGTTTGTGATTAATGGGTTCAATGATGTGACAGACCCAACTCAGTATGCTACCCTTACCCACAATCAAAAGACTCAGTTGAAGGAGTCAAGGAGAAAGGGTATAAAGGCATTAAGTCTAATTGATACAACAATGACAGAGACAGTCTTTCCCAAGATTGCAATAGTAAATTGTGCAAAGAAAACATGGGATATTCTTGAGATGAACTTCAAGGAGACTAATAAGGTTAGAGTAGTAAAGCTACGGATGATTAGAAGAGAGTTTGAGAACCTTTAGATGAGGGACAATGAACCTATTGCAGAGTTCAACTAATGAATTTCCACTTTGATAAACTAGCTCAAATCAAATGGAGAAGATGATGATGAGTAGAGAATAGTAGAGAAGATATTGAGGAATTTACCTTAGAAATATGACAACATTGTGATGACTATAGATTAAGAAAAGGACCTCACCACATTGACCATGGATGAGTTAACAAGAACTCTTCAAACTCATGAGCACCAGATAAATAGATTAGCAACAAATTCCCAATAACAGTCTTTCAAGTCTCAAGAAAATTCAAGAGGTAGGGGGAGAGAAATAAATTTCTCTGGTAGAGGCTCAAGAAGTAGACGTCATGGAAGGAATAGTCAAAGGAATGCTAGTGCAAAAAGATCAGGAAGAACAAACAACCAAAAGGAAGCAAACACCTCTCAAAACAATTCTAGAGGAGGTAAAAAGAATTACAAATCCAACAAGAGCAATGATGAATGTTACTACTATCATAAGTATGGGCATTATGCAAATGAATGCTAGAATAAATAGGGTTATGATTCAATGTAGAATGCTAATGTGGCTGATGTGAATATGGGAAATGAAAATAATCACACAACCTTCATCATGTGTAACATTGGTGAAGAAGACAACCTTGAGGTATGGTACCTAGACAACGGTTGTAGCAAGCACATGAGTGGTAATGGAAATTTATTCTCTTTCATTGATAAAACTTTTAAGTCTAAAATTAAGATGGGAAATAATGGAACCATTCCCATAGAAGGTAAAGGATCTATCATGGTCTACACCAAGAAAGGTGAGAAGGAGGTGATATAGAATGTTTATTTTTCCTCCTCATTCAAAATGGACGCAAGGTGTTGATTGAAAATGACAAGTGTGACATTCATGAGAAGGATGGGAGTAATAGATTACTTGCAGTAGTCCAAATCACAAAGAACCAGATGTTCTCATTAAGGATAGAGACATGTTTCTCTTCTCAAGTGAGTGCTACACCTTTCAAACATGCATGTAGAATAGTACATTAGCAATCAGCTCTTAGGAGCATGATAGAAGACCCCTCCAAGATTTGGCATCTCAAGTATGGACATCTTGGATTTGCTGGTTTAACTTTGTTGTCGAAGAAAAGAATGGTAGATGGTTTGCCAAGCATAGTAGATTCATATGACATGAACCTTGCATTTTGGGTAAGCAACATAGGCTTTCCTTTATTTGTGGAAATTCTAGAAGGGCTAGAGCACCATTAGAATTGGTGCATTTTGATTTGGTAGGTGCTATGCAAACTACTTCTATTGGGGGGAGTACTTATTTTATGACATTCATAGATGATTTTAGTCATAGGACATGAATGTATTTTTTGAAGAAAAAATCTAAAAAATTTGATAAATTTGTTGAATTTAAAGCCCTGATTGAACAAGAATGTGGACACTATGTTAGGGTCCTTGGATCAGATAGAGGAGGGGAGTATGGTATAAGAAAAGAGCATACAACCAGTTATAATCCACAACAAAATGGAGTGGTTGAGAGGAAAAATAAGACCATTATTGAAATGACAAGAAGCATGATGAAAGAAAAAAGACTCCCAACTGAATATTGGAGAGAAGCTATAGCAACAACAATATATTTGATCAATAGGTACCCTACAAAATCAATTTGTGACAAGATACCTCTTGAGGCTTGGTCAAGAAATAGATGAATAGTTGAACATTTGAGAGTGTTTGGATGTGTAGCATATGCACATGTTCCTAAGGAACAAAGAAAAAAGATAGATAACAAAGGTGTGAAGTGCATCTTCATAGGGTACAACTCAAAACAAAAAGCCTATAGACTATATGATCCAATTGATAAGTGTTGTTTAGTGTGGAACCTGATCAGTCCCCAAGTGGGAGATTGTTAGATTGTGGTGACTGATCAGGAAAGTACTCTACATACTTCATAAATACTGACATGGTAGCCGACATATTATGGCCGACATATGGCCGACATGTTATAACCCTAAAGTGGTTTAATACTTGGATAAAAGGGTTTAGGGTTGGGTATTTTTCATTATGTTGTGATGCAAAATCGCTTCTTGTGGTGATTTTGAGCTATAAGGGATTACAGATTGTAATCAGGTTGTAATCACTGGATTGTAATAAGATTGGACTTGTTGTTTTGGTGGACGTAGCCCAGGAATTGGGTGAACCATGTTAAATCTTAGTGCCTTGTGTTCATTTCTGTGTGATCTATTATTTTCTGTTATTGGTTATATTTGCATGTAGTTTTATTTCTGTCCATGGTTTATCCTAACAATAAGAAGATAATCATTTCAAAAGACATGGAGTTTCTTGAGAATCAATCATAGGATGGCTCAGTAGATGAATCCTCAAGAACTTCGAGTAAAGTGCCTACTATTGAAGAGGAAGAAGATGAAATTGGTGATCAACAAGAAGATGGAACAACAAACATGGATTGCAAACAAAGGCAAAAAGGGAAGTAGCCCTTAACATGTTGAGAAATAGCTTCATGCACATCAAGACAATGCTGAGCTAGTATGCAAAACAATAGCAGTAGCAATGCTAAAAATTCAAATCCCACTCTTGCATCCCTATTGCCAAGAAATACTAAGAGTCTAAGGGAGGTATACCAAGAAGAAAGGTATGATGAATATTAAGATGAGAGTGTAAATTTTGCATTATTTTTTCATAGTGATCCAATTTATTTTGAAGAAGTTGTAAATGAAGAGAAATGGTGTAATGCTATGGATGAGGGGATAGATGCTATTGAAAGAAATGAGACATGGGAGTTAATTACTGTGCCTGCCAAGAAACAAGTAATTGGAGTGAAATGGGTTTACAAGACCAAGTGCAATGCTAAAGAAAAAATAGATAGGCTTAAGGCACGTTTAGTGGTCAAGGGGTACAAGCAACAATATGACAAAAATTATGATGAGACATATGCCCCAGTTGCAAGAATGGAAACCATGTGTGCTGTCATAGCAATTGCAGCCCAACATAAATGGAAGGTATATCAAATGGATGTGAAGTTTGCCTTCTTAAATGGTGTATTGAAAGAAGAAGTTTATGTGGAGCAGCCACCTAGTTATGAAGTTGCAGGTGAAGAACATAAAGTGTATAGATTGAAGAGAGCTCTATATGGGCTCAAGCAAGCTCCATGAGCATGGAACAACATGATTGACTCATATTTGATGAGAAATAGCTTTAGCAAAAGAAATGGTGGGCCCACACTTTACATCAAGGCAGAAAATGGTAATGTGTTGATTGTTTTCTTGTATGTAGATGACTCAATCTTCACTAGAAATGACAATTTTCTAATTGGTGAGTTCAAAGAGGCTGTGAAAAAAATGTATTTGAAATGACAAACCTAGGTCTCTTGAAGTACTTTCTAGGCATAGAAGTAAAACAAATGCATGATGGCATCTTCATCTTTCAAGAAAAATATGCAAGACATATCTTAGAGAGATTCAAAATGAAAAATAGTAAAGCAGCCCCAACACAAATAGCAGTAGGTCTAAAGTTGAGCAAAGAAGATTGCAGCAAAAGTGTGAATCCAACACTAGACAAGAACATGGTTGGAAGTATGATATCTTTGGCTATAACTCAGCTAGAGATAATGCATGTAGTAAGTTTGATTTCTAGATTTATGGAAACACCAAAGGATTCCCATTGGCAAGCAGAAAAGAGGGTCCTAAGGTATGTGAATAGTACCAAGGGATTTGAGATTTTTTATACTATAGTAAATGATTTCAAGTTGCTTGGTTACACAACTAGTGATTGGGCTGGAAGTCTAGACAATAGGAAGAACACTTCTAGATACATATTCAATATGGGATTGGGTGCCATTTCATGGGCATCCAAGAAGCAACCTATTGTTTCTTAATCAACAGTAGTGGCTGAATACATAGTAGTGAATGCAACAACATGTCAAGCTATTTGGTTAAGGAGGATCTTGATAGATTTGAATGAAAGGTAGGAGGATGGAACCACAATTTATTGTGACATCTCTTCAATTGCATTATCCAAGAATCCATTCTTCTATGGGAGAAGCAAGCACATAGATATTAGATATCACTTCATCAAAGAGTTGGTGGAGAATGGGGATATCAAAATAAAATGTTGCAAGTCTGAGCAGCAACTGGCAGACATTTTTACTAAGCCTTGGAACATTTGTGCACCTAAGAGAGATTATTGATGTAGTTGATTTGGATTAGGAGTGATCCTTTTTTGGTTTAGCTTAGGACAAAGGAGGAGTGTAGAAATAATTGATATACCAGGTTGTTTGCCCCTTGAGCTGAATGTCCACCTACCACCCTGACAATGTCAGAAACTTTGAATGCATGGTAGGTGAGATTGAATTTTAAAAGATGGGGAAAGCATTTTGAAGAGAGACAAAAAGGAATGTTTCAGATTAATTCGATTAGATGAGAGAGTTGCAGAAGAGCATTTTTTATTGGATATAATGGTTGTATATAAATATGACATTTTTCATATGAATATTGTATATTTCTTTCAATCCTAATATATCCATTTTCACCGCATCCTAGATCCCATGAATTCTTTATAATCTAGTAGTCCTTATCAACTAACCCATAACTCACTAATGTGACACCATGATCCAAATTTTTTCCACAATTGTCATTGAACACACCCTGTGTCAATAAAAATTGGCTAAATAATTGTCCAAAAATTAATTCAACATAAGAACATATAAAATTTAATTACAACCAACATTGCTTTGAATTGAAGCAAAATAAAACATATATATTTGTAAAATTGGAAGTCCCTCCCAACAACTTCAATAGCCATAGTGATCAATTGGTGTGCCGCAGTCTTCTATAATGACTTCTCATCAAGTGTAGGTACATCTTTATAGCCATTGATTGCCACTACATTGGATTTTTCTTGCAACTCATATTGCACACATTTAATGTTTATATTTAGTAAAGATGGTACTCAAACTATAGAGGTCTATAGAAACTCCATACTTAATTGTGAGACCAGCCTAGTGTGTAATGACTTTTCATCATGTCTAGGTACATCTTCATAGGCATCGATTGTTACCACAAGTGAAATTTCTTCTACAACTCATACCATACAAATTGAAAGCATTTATTTAGTAAACATAATTCTCAAAATTGAGATGTTTGTGGAAACTCATTGGTTATTTCTAAGACACTAACATGATAGCCACAATAACTCCAAACCTTTCCAAAATAGAGAAATGGTTCAAATATGACATTGGAAAAGTATTATAAAGAGACTACCATAATTGAGCAAAATTCAAAGCCAAACATATCTTTGAGTTTAGATATGATGGCTACTTAACAAAAGTGATAAGAGGTTGATGGGTCTCCTAATTATGGAAGAACAAGTGAAAAGAAGGCATGAGGCATACGGTGAGAATCTATAATTTGGAGGATAGAAATAACATAGAAGTATTGAATCTTTAGATCCCATTGAACATAATTTGCATCCTTTTGATCTATAAAAGTAAAACTTAATTAAAATAAGAAGTCTCTTACATCAATTTTCATGGAAGAAGCATATTGTTTTGTTTCTATTAATAACTCTAGATGGCTTGTATAGAATTTGCCTCAATGCTTAACACAAACTTTAAACAAAACTTAGCAATTAATGGTTATGACATTGGCCAAAAGGCTTGTTTTTGGTTCTAAAGGGTTCCTTTTAGCTTTTTGACTTGTGAAGAAAACAATAACAATTCAGGGAATGATTTCCAAATGGATAATTTGTTCTGAGTTAAGAAAATCTCAAACTATGGAAAATGAACATTAAGTTGAAGAAAACAAAATCTCCAACTAAAACATTATGTATTAAAAGGGAATAGTGAATAAGTGTACCCATAGCATGCTATAGGCACCATCTAAATCCTTGTAAGGATAATCTACCTCACTATCAATACCACCATCTAGAGCCTTGTAAGAATAAATTGAAATGCAAAATCCATGAATCCACCATTACACCCATGGTTGGCCCTGATATCACAATCTACAAGCTCTTGTTCAGATAAAGATATTAAATTCCCTGTGGCAATCTGATTAACTCCTTTAATAGCTGCAATTGTGGAGAAAGTCCAACTACTTAATATAAAACATAGAAAAATGTAAGTCATTAGTATATACTATTGTAGAAATATTTAATGTAGCAGGTTGTTTTCCCTTAGAGCCAAACATCCACCTACGATGCTGACAATGTCAGAAAATTTGAATGCATGATAGGTGACTTTGAATTTGAAAGAGGGGGAAAACACTTTGAAGAGAGACAAGATGGAATATTTCAGATTCATTCAATTAGATCAAGGAGTTAAGGAGAATTCAGAGGTCAAAAGATAGAAGGAAGTTTGTTCTCATGTTTGCAGTTGCACATGTTTCCTCTTGTCATTCTGTAAGTTCTGATACTTAGTTTTTGGATTAGATTGCGTAAAGATTTTTTCCATCAATGTTTCAAATCACATTACATTTCAAATCACACTACATTATTTTACATCTCTTGCTCTCTAATCTTGATAATGGATCACATAGTGTTATTTGAAATGTTGATGGAAAAAATCTTTACACAATCTAATCTAGAAACTAAGTATCATAACTATTATGGATTGTGGAAATCTGATCACTTTAATAATTCTGTAAGTTCATTTTTTTTTGGGATTTGTCTTGTGAAGCATTTTTGTATGTAGCCATTAGAGCTGCAAGTTTAAAGTTTTAGGTTTTATCAGTTTGAAAATTTTAGGGGAATTTTAGGGTTTTCTGATCGAAGTTGAATATTTGAATAGAAAGCAAGCAAGCAAGTAGGCCAACATAGCCCACTCAGTTTTCTCTTTACCAAGTCCTTTTTTATTTTCTTTCATCGAGTTCTCTCTACAATTATTACTAAGCTCACTCGACATCCTCTTCTACTGAGCACCACTTTGTAGTGGTTACCAAGCTCACTCTCATCCTTTGTTGCTGAGCTCACTTGACATACACTATTGCCAAGTTGCCTTGAGTACTAAGTTCACTCAGTTCTTAGCATACATTGGTGCCAAGCAAAACTATCACTCACATTGATTCTTACTGTGCAATTTTATTTTTAGTATTGTGATTTTTATTTTCACAACTATAAACCCTCAAATAAAAACATGAAATTGATAAAGGATTTACTTAAATAATATAAAACCAAGTTTACCATAATTTCCCTAGATTTTAACATTGGTTACAGCACCATTATTCCTCTAGTCTACTAATTTAGGTAATTAATCACCCTTTTTGTACTGATATCGAATGATTCAAGAGATTTTCAAATGGTATCTTGAGGAACAAAATACAGTACCCAAATACATGCCTTTAAACTCATCAAGAGTTAGGTTAGCAAATTGGTTGAGGCTGATAAAAAATGAATTGGTTTTTCAATTCTACATGTCAATGTAAAGAAAATTGTCTTTGAATATGTGGAATATGGTTTCTTTCTCTACTAGACCATTGAATATGTAGGCCTTCCCATTCTCTGACTGCCACCATTCATAAATTTGAAAATGTGCTTCATTTGAAACATCTCCCAAAAAGCCACTGTAGTATGAACATCGCCCAAAATAGAGCACAAGTAATAGTGCAAATATCATCAAATTCCTCTTAGATGAAAACAAAGATTTTAGATGATGAAGAAAATAAGATTGCAATTTGCATATTGTGTTTGTATACTTGTTGGATGGGCTTTGTATTTATAGTTGGCGAACCATGTTGATTACATTTTTGAAGTTTCTTTTTTTAGAAGTCATTGATGTTTCTAAATTTTTAAAAAGAAACATTAAATTTCTCTATTTCAAAATAATTAGTACCTTAAAAGAAATATGTAAAATATTTTACTTTTAAATAGTATATAAGTTTTAGCTTTCAAATTACAATTAGAATATGCTTATAAAGTTTATTATGTGACAGTTGTTTGTAATTATTTCTAAATGTTAAAAAAAATCTATTTTTTTTATTAAAAAAAATATCATAGTTATTTTCCTCTTCAACAAATAAGATATTTCTCCACTCCAGAACATTTTTCCTGTTTTTCCCACTCATGAGTTTTTTTGAATTTTGGATAAGTGTGGATGCTCTCGAGGGGCCAGGCCTAACCTCAGAACCCTACCTGGACCTGCTCCTCATTTTGATTGTGACTGGGGTTACCCAAGGGAATTTTGATGTTGTTTGTCCTATTTAGGGGATACTGGTGGAGCCAATAGCTTTTCCAGTGGGCCAAGAGATTCATACAAGCCTTTCTAGGGCTTAATTGGTGGACCAGGAGATTCAAACGAGCCACAAAAAGGCTCTAGGTTGGAAGGAAGTGGTCCTTGGTGAGAAGTAGGCTCTCATCCCAATGGAAGCTCCCAAAGTGATTAGCAGTGATGAGGGAGTGGAAATTATGGTTCCAGACAGCTTGGTTAATAATGTTTCTGGCAATCTATAACTCTACCTCATTGGCATAATTTTTTTTTCCTTTTGTCCATCGATTGAGATGGTCAGGAAGTGGGTGAGTCAAAAATGGAAGTTGAAGGGAAGTGTTATGGTATTTTCTATGTCGAGATGCCTATTCTAGTTTAAGTTTAAGGTAGTGGAGGATATAACAATGGTGATGGTAGGCTCCTGGTCATATCGAAAGCATAGCTTGGTGGTGGCTAAATGGCATCTGGCATTGGATCTAGTGAAAGATCTAAATAAGATGGCTCTAGGCTAGGCTAGGTTACCAGGCCTTCCTCTTGAGTTTTGGGATGAAAGGATCTTAAAATCTATTAGGGATTCCTTTGAACACTACATGGTGGTAGATCTAGTCACTTTGCAAAGATCCTAACTTGTCTTTGTGAGGTTTAGTGTTAATGTGGTAGTGGGTACTTTGTTACCTAAGTCTATCATCCTGAGCTCAAAATGGGTAAGAAGATTCAACCCATTTTTTATGAGAATGCGGGTGTGTTTTGTCAAAAATTCTCTTCTTTTGGGCATTTTTTTGTCAACTATACGAAGTTAGATAGAATGGCTGAGGAAGAACCTCTTGAGGGAAGTAAGGAGGTGATTCTCTCTCTAGGGAGGGAACTTGAAGAAAAGAATCCTCAAAAGGGTAAGGGTAAGGAACTGACTCCCCTCCTTGGGAGGGTGTGGAGTGATAACCCTAATGTTGGGTTAGGGAGGGTAAGAATGGACAAGCTGGAGGGGAGGCCTAGCTCAGTCCAGAGGTCAGAGTTATTCTACACATAGGAAGGGGAGACCGAGGGTTTGGAGGAAGGAGAAATTGATTCTTTCCCCTTTTTACAAGGTATTGAGGACTTCTTAGAACCCCTTTGAGGAACCTGGTGATGGAGGAGGTCTTTTGAAGGGGCACTGACAAGGTTGTGGAGAAGGGAGAGGTGAATGGTGGGGTTGAAAGAGAGCCTACCAATGTGCTTTGCTAGAATGAGGAATAGTTGCCAATTAAGATGGTGGAACTGGCCTAGCTAGATGATAAAGAAGAGAACTGGAAAACACAAAGAAGATAGACAATAGTTTCAAGGAAACTAGAAGTGATCATATAGTTGAGTTTGGATGTAGGGAAGTCAGGTAAAAAAAACTAAGAAAGCTAAGTAGATGGCTAGGAAAGTGGAAAGTAGTAGGCAGGCCACTTTGGAATCCTTAAAAAAAGGTAGGAAATGATCTTTATTTCTTGGAATATGAGGGGGTTGAACAACCCTCATAAGTAGTTTATGCTCAAATAGCAGTTGGCAAACAAGAAAATTGATTTCCTACTTGTCCATGAGGTTAAAATGTCTATGGTTAACTTGGTCAATATGGCAAGTTTTTTTTGGCTTGGGGTGAAATTTTGCTATAGTGAAGCAGAAGGTGCTTTAGGAGGGGTGCCAACCTTTTGGAATCTAGATGCTTGTAATGGTAGTCTTATCTATAGCTCAAAGTTCTATCTTAAAATTGAGTATAGGATATGTGATAGGAAATAGAATATTATTAATGTTTATGCCCCTAACATGAAAAATGGTAGATATAGCTTATGGGAGGAGCTATCAATTTTTATTTCTCAAAAAGAGAATACCTTTTGTATGGGAGATTTCAACTTGCCTTTGTGTTAGATTATGGTGGCTGATCAGGAAAGTACTGTACATACTTCATAATTAGTGGGATTTGGGCCATGGCCGACATTGTAGCCGACATATTATGGATGACATATGGCCGACATGTTGTAACCCTAAAATAGATAAAATACTTGTATAAAAGGACTTAGGGTTAGGTATTTTCATTATGTTGTGATGCGAAATTGGTTCTTGTGGCAGTATTGAGCTGTAAGGAATTACAGATTGTAATTAGGTTGTAATCACTAGATTGTAATAAGATCAGACTTGCTATTTGGTGGATGTACCCCATGGATTAGGTGAACCATGTTAAATCTTGGTGCCTTGTGTTCATTTCTGTGTGATCTATTATTTTCTATTATTGGTTATATTTGCATGTAGTTTTTATTTCTGTCCGTGATTTATCCTAACAAGTGGTATCAGAGCCTAGTTTTTTTTCAGTTATCCTCTGCAGGAAAGTTTCACAGTTGAGTGGGAGTCTCATGGTTGAGTGGGAGCAATGGTAGATGAGGGTAAGCTGAGGGTTGATAGGTTTAATGGGCATAACTTCCAGTTATGGAAGATGCAAATGGAATACTATCTATATCAGAAGGATTTATGGAAGCCATTGGAAGGAAAAGCCAAGAATTAGGAAACTATGTTAGAGAATGAATGGGATCTTTTGCATAGAAAGGCACTCAGAAGCATTCAGTTATGCTTGGCACCATTAGTGGCATTTAATATTTGAAAAGCAAGGATGACAATAGATTTGATAAAAACCCTAGCGATACTGTATGGAAAGCCCTCCGCTTCAAACAAGGTATTTCTCATGAAGTGTTTATTTAATATAAAAATGGTAGAAGGTGGATCTATTGCAGATCATTTAAATGAGTTTAATACTATTACTAGTCAATTATCTTCTTTGGGTATCAATTTTGATGAAGAAATTAAGGCTCTCTTGATTTTGTGTTCTTTGCGTGAAAGCTAGAATGGCTTGGTAATGGTGGTGAGTAATTCTGTTCCTGGATCTAGTACCCTAAAATATGATGATATGATTGGTGTTGTTTTCAGTGAGGAAACTTGTAGGAAATCCTCAAGTGGGTCTAAATTAGGAAGTGCTTTGAATGCACAAAGTAGGGGTAGAATGACTGAGAGAGGAAGTAACTTTGGAAATTGTGGGAAATTAAGAAGAAAGTCAAAGGGGAGGAGGTCTCAATCGAGAGGACCAATCGATTGCTGGTACTATGGGAAACCTAGGCACAAAAAGAAAGATTGCTGGAATTGAAAGAAAAATGAAGGAAATAAATTAGATGGAGACAAGGAGGCAAATGTGGTAAGTAACAAATCCAAAAAGGATGCTTTGCTTTTTTCTTTAGAAAGTGTAGATGATTCATGGGTTTTAGATTCTGGTGCTTCATTTCATGCTACACCTCATAGAGGTTATTTCATTGATTATGTCCAAGGGGATTTTGGGCTCGTTTATTTGGGGGATAATGAACCCTGTCAAATTGTTGGAAAGGGAAAAATTAAGATTAAGTTGCAGAATGGGAATCATTGGCTACTACATGAGGTAAGACATGTTCCAAGGCTGAGTAGGAATTTAATTTCAGCAGGGCAACTCGGTGATGAGGGTTGTGTAGTTACCTTTAATGATAAAAATTAGAAGGTTTCAAAAGGTTCCTTTGTAGTAGCAAAAGGTGTGAAAGTAGGCACCTTATATCTTTTTACAGGTCATATTGTTCCTTCTACTTTGATTGTTTCAAAGAAAAATGAATGTTCAGGAACAATTGTTGCAATTGAGCAGGGATAACAAATAGTTGTTGTAGATTATGATACAGCACTGTGGCACAAAAGACTTGGGAACATGAGTGAGAAAGGTATGAAAGTACTTCATTCAAAGAAAGTTTTACCAGTTCTGAAATGTGTTAATATGGATTTTTGTGAAAGTTGTGTGTATGGAAATCAAAAGAGAGTGAGTTTTGTAAAGACTAGGAAGGAAAACAAAAAGGAGAAATTAGAGCTTGTGCATACAGATGTATGGGGACCAGCTCAAGTATCTTCCCTTGGTGGCTCTCATTATTATGTTGCATTTATTGATGATTCAACTAGAAAAGTATGGGTTTATTTCCTTAGACATAAATATGATGTATTTCAAACTTTTAAGAAATGGAAATGCTTGGTTGAAAATGAGACTGGTAAGAAATTAAAATGTCTCAAATCTGATAATGGTGGTGAGTATTGTAGTCATGAATTTGAAGATTATTGCTCCTCTAATGGTATTCATAGACAGAAAACTATTCCAAGGACTTCATAGGAAAATGGAGTTGCTAAATGCATGAACAGGACTATAATGGAGCGCGCAAGGAGCATAAGGTTGCATGTTGGGTTGCCCTTACACATGTGGGTAGAGGCTATCAATATTACAATATATTTGACTAATAGAGGTCCCTCTACTCCTTTGGGTTGTGGTATTCCAGAGGAGGCATGGACTGGTAAGAAGGTGAGTTATTCTTTTCTCAAGAGCTTCGGTTGTGAAGTTTTTTCTCATATAGACTCTGAAAATAGAACCAAGCTAGAAGAAAAATCAAAGAAATGTGTCTTTTTTGGATATGGCATTAATAAATTTGGTTATAGGCTTTGGGATTTTGAAAATCATAAAATTGTTAGAAGTCGGGATGTCATATTCAATGAGAAAGTGTTGTACAAAGATCTGTTGCAGCAACATGAGAAGAAAGAAGATGATTATGTAGTGTTGGATGATACTCCAAAAGATGTTGTTCCAGCCATTCCTCATAATGTGCAACAACTGCAACAAAAAATACCACTCACACTAGTGAATGTTAGATGGTCAACAAGGAAAATTAGACCTCGACAAAGATTTTCTCCCTCTTTGTATTCTATTTTACTTACTGATGCTAGTGAACCTGAAAGTTATGATGAAGCTGTGCAGGTGGATACTAAGATTCAGTGGGAGTCTGCAATGAAAGATGAAATGGACTCTTTGCTAAAGAATAAGACATGGGATTTGTGCAAGTTTCCTATAGGTAAAAAGGCTTTTCAGAATAAGTGGGTTTACAGGTTGAAAGAAGAGGAAGGAGGTAAGAAAAGATTTAAGGCCAGGTTATTTGTAAAAGGATTTGCACAGAAAAAGGGAATTGACTTTGATGAGATATTTTCTCCTGTTGTTAAAATGACTTCTATCTGTACTATTTTAAGTCTTGTGGCTACTGAAGATTTGTATTTAGAATAGCTGTATGTTAAAACAACCTTCCTTCATGGTGATTTGGATGAAGAAATCTATATGGCTTAGCCACAGGGATTTGAAGTCAAAGGTAAGGAGAACTTAGTGTGCAAATTGAAGAAAAGTTTATATGGCTTGAAGCAAGCACCTCAGCAATGGTATCTAAAATTTGATAGGTTTATGCATGAGCATGGCTATAATAGGTGTCATTCAGATTATTGTGTTTATTTTACGAGGTTAGATGATGATAGCTACATTATTTTATGTTTATATGTTGATGATATGCTTGTAGTTGGGTCTAACATGGATCATATTAAGGGGCTAAAATGCCAGTTAGCACATGCATTTTCTATGAAGGATTTGAGGGCAACAAAACAAATCCTTGGTATGAAGATTTGCAAAGATAGGAAGAACAGAACATTGACGCTATCTCAGGCTGATTATTTTGAGAAGGTGTTGCAACGTTTCTCTATGGAGAATGCTAAAGCTATCAGCACACCTTTACCTGGTCATTTGACATAGGAAGAGGAGGATAACATGTCCAAGGTACCCTATGCTTTAGTTGTAGGAAGCTTGATGTATGCTATGGTATGCACTAGGCCAGATATTGCCCATGTAGTGGAAGTCGTTAGCAGGTATATGAGTCATCCAGGATTTGAGCATTGCAATGTTGTTAAGTGGATTCTCAGATATTTGAGAGAAACATCCAATAAGTGTTTATACTTTGGGGGCTCTACTACTAATTTATAGGGCTATGTTGACTTAGATTTGGCAAGGGATATTGATACCAAGCAGAGTACTATAGGTTATGTCTTTACTGTTGGTGGGGCAACCATGAGCTGGGTTTCTAGGTCACAAAAGATTAATGCTCTATCTACTATAGAGGTAGAGTATGTTGCTACTACAGAGGCAGCCAAGGAGATGATATGGCTTCAGTTCTTCTTGGAAGAATTAGAACATCCTCAGAAGGATAATTATTTGTTCAAAGATATTCAGAGTGCCATTCATCTTGCAAAGAATTCAGCTATGCATTCTAAGACCAAACACATACAGTTGCGGTACCATTTCATTTGGTCAATTTTGGAGGATGGATAGTTAAAGCTAGAGAAGATTTGTACAAATGATAGTCTAGTAGATATGTTGACAAAGGTTGTCACAAGGGAGAAGTTGAATTCCTCTTCAGGTTTGGTTGGTCTTTTAGACTGAACATGAATCAAAGAATAGTAGAGTCTAGGGTGGTTTGATCCAGTGAGAGCCCCATGTGGTAGTGGTATTGCTACAAGATCAGTCTCCAAGTGGGAGATTGTTGTTTAGTGTGGAGCCTGATCAGTCCCAAAGTGGGAGATTGTTAGATTATGATGACTGATCAAGAAAGTACTGTACATACTTCATAATTAGTGGGGTTTGGGCCATGGCCGATGTTGTATCCAACATATTATGGCCGACATATGGCTGACATGTTGTAACACTAAATTGGATAAAATGCTTGTATAAAAGGTTTTAGGGTTAGGTATTTTCATTATGTTGTGATGCAAAATTGGTTCTTGCAGTAGTATTGAGTTGTAAGGAATTACGGATTGTAATCAGGATGTAATCACTGGATTGTAATAAGATCGGACTTGCTGTTTGGTGGGCGTAGCCCAGGGATTGGGTGAACCGCGTTAAATCTTGGTGCCTTGTGTTCATTTTTGTGTGATCTATTATTTTCTATTATTGGTTATATTTGCATGTAGTTTTTATTTCTATATGTGGTTTATCCTAACACTTTGTACCCTTCGAAGAAAATTGGAAATATGATTGATTTTACTGATAGTATGAAGGATCTAGTTGACTTTATAAATGATAATGATCTTTTAGATATGGAGATGCATGGAGTGAAGTTTACATGCTCAAATTATAGAAAAGAGGTTGACTTGATCCAACTCAGACTAGATAGACTTTGTTCCCAATAGGGTGGGAAGGATTAACTTCTTCCTCTCTTACGAGACTACCCAAGATGGTTTTGGATCACACCTCAATCCTTTTTAATTGGAAAGAAGATTCCTTGGGGCGCCCAAGACCTTTTAGATATGAAATTATGTGGCAATCCCATCCTAACTTTAGCTCTAGAGTAGCTGAGTGGTGGAGGATAAGAATAGAAGGGACAATGATGTATTGACTCTCTATTAAACTTGACAATGTAAGGAGAAAAGTGGTACCCTAGAAAAAGAGGGTTTTCGGGGACATTTTTAAGACCAAGGTGGAGGTGGAAGGGAAGTTAGTGGAACTCCAAAGAGCTATGGGGGAAGGAACACTAATGGATAGCATGATCCGGGAAGAGAGGAACTATAGGAAAGTTTGGAAGGAAACTTTGAGTAGAGAGGAGATTTACTGGAAATAGAGATCAAGAGAGTAATGGCTTAAAGAGGGGGATAGGAACACTATGTTTTTCATAGATCAGCTTTAATCGACAGAAGGAGAAATACTATTGATGTAATTAGAGATAACAATAATGTGAAGCTGAAAAAACCTAAAGAGATAGGGAACTTGGTGATAGCTTACTTCAAGAATTTCTTTAAGGAAATATAGAGGGACATCAGGGAGGAGGATCAGTAGTGGCTAATTGAGTCTATGCCATCGATGATCTCGAAAAAAGAGAATGAAGAGCTTGTGTAGATGGTGACTGAGGAGGAAGTCCATAGAGTGGTGTTTTACATGAAAGCCTATAAATCCTTGGATCCTAATGGTTTCTCGTCGATGTTCTTTCAGTACTTTTGGGAGATAATCTAGTTAGATCTCCTTTGGGCAGCCCATGACTTCTTTAGGACTTGGAAGCTCCTCAAACAACTCAATAAAAATTTCATTGCTCTAATTCCCAAGGTGAAATACCCAAAGGTTCTATCTAATTTTAGACTGACCAGCCTTTGTAGCACCACCTACAAGATTTTCTCTAGAATTTTGGTGAATAGATTGAAGTTGCTACTACATAAGTTCATTGGGAAAACTCAGAATGGGTTTATCCCAGGATAAGAAATCCTAGATGCTACAATAACAATGCATGAAGTTTTGCACTCTATGGAGAAAAGTGGTAATCCTTGTATGGACCTGAAATTGGATATCTCTAAAGCTTATGATAGGGTCAATTGGATATTTATGTATAAAGTTATGGAGAGGATTGGTCTAAGTTAAAACGTTATTAGAATGGTAAAATCAATGGTGGAAACTATTAACTATTATGTGATTGTTAATGGGTCATTGTGGGGAAACTTTGGGGGGGGGGGGGGAAGAGGACTTAGGCAGGGTGACCCTATCTCTCCCTACCTATTCATTATGGTGGCTGAAGTTCTGGGGAGAGCATTCATGAGGAAGTGGGAGGGGGGGATAATCAAAGGGATTAAACCTGCATCCACTTTAGCTCCAAAAGTGATCCAACAATTTGTGGATGACACCTTCCTTAGTGGGTGAATCCAGAGCTTGGAAGTCAGTGTTGGAGATATATGATATGAATGTGGGATACAAGATCAACTTTGACAAAAGTAAAGTGTTCTTCTTTAATACCCCTCTAGATCCTCAACAAAGGATAGTTAATATTCTTGCTTGTAATGTTGTTGAGTTACCAAATACTTATTTGGGTCTTCCTTTAACTATGAAAGAGGTTAGTGTTAACTTCTGAAATAGCATTTTGGAAAGGATGGAGAAGAAGTTGACTAGATGGAAAAGAAAAACTCTAAGTAGTGTAGGTAAACTACAACTTCTGATCTCCTCTCTCCAAGGATTACCAGTGTACTTCCTATCCATATTAAAAATTACTCAATGTATCACCAATAAACTAAAAAAAATTCAATGTAACTTCCTTTGGTCTAGGGGAAGCGAGAAGATAAGATTATACTTGGTCAGTTGGGACACAATCTATAATCCTAAGCATAGGGGAGGATTGGGAGTAAGGAAGATGACTGATTTGAATGATGTGCTTCTCATAAATGTGGGGTGGAATCTGATGAAGGGAGATTGTAATTGATGTAATATAATGAGAGCTAAGTACCTTGGTAATGTTAAATTCTCTCACTATACTTGGAGAAATGATCTTCCTATGGGCTCTAATATTTGGGGTAACATCATGAGAAATAAAACTCTTTTGAGGGAGGGTGTAAGGTGGCTTGTGGGGGATGGTAACTAGATCAATTTTTGGGAGGATCCATGGCTTACAGATAAACCTTTATCAAGAACAAAGTTTGGATCCCTTCAATTTAACATCCAAGACATGGGGTGTAGAATGGTTGCAGATTATATTGGCTCAGGAAGAAAATGGAAGAAGATGACATTGCAACATAATGACTTGATAGGAAGGGCCTTGACTGATGAGCTAAATTCTTTGCTAGAAGAGTATAGGATCCCAAGAAGAGATAGGATTGATGAGTTCATTTGGAGGGTCACCTCAGCTCGGGAATTCTTAGTTAAATCTACCTACAAGCTAATGTTTGATAAATATCTTGAACCTAATGACTAGGGAAATGTTTGTTTTAACCATTTAATCCCAAAAATCAACATTTTTTAGTGGACCACTATCCATGGGAAAATTCTCACTATTAACAAGTTGAGGAAGAGGGGGTTCAAATAACCTAATTGATTTTGTATGTGTAATTGGGAGGAAGAGAGCATCAACAACCTACTCCTACACTACATATTTGCTTCTGAAGTGGGGGGGAAAATCCTCCAGAAGTTTGAGGTGAATTGGGTGTTCAATGTGAAGATGGGGCATTTGGTGAACTGGAAAGGCCCCTTCATCCACCCCCCTTGCTTATCAACTTGTGGAAGATTATTCCCATCCAAGTGTGTTGGGGTATTTGGAAGGTCATGGTTTATATAGTCTCATGGTTGATATATTCTCCAAATTGATAGTTGATAACATTAGATGTAGCAATTAGAGAAAACCAGCATTCCCCCCTTCTACCCTAGAGATAAGAATTACATAGTGCCAGTCATTGAAGGATAGGATTATGGAGATTGACAACTCTAATCTTATGGCTAGAAAGAGAACTCGATGGAAACCCCCACCAGCTAACTGGGTCAAACTCAATTTCGATGGTGCTACCAAAAAGAGGGATTGGTAGGGGGAGGGATTGTTAGGGACTATAAGGAAAGGATGTTGTTGGTTTATGCTGGTCCATTAGGGAAAGTTTCAAATAATGCCACAGAAGTGATGACTTTGTACTGGAGTTTAAAGTTTGTCTTGAGTGTGGGATGGTCGGATGTGCAAGTTGAAGGAAATTCTAAAGTCATTATTGAGATAGTTAAAGGAAATATGCGGGAGGGATGGGCTATTAGAAGTATTATTAATGATATCAAGTACCTATTAGCCACCCTCAATAGATTTTATTTGAATCACATTTTTTGGGAGGGAAATAGCGTAGCTGATGGCATGGTGGCAGTTGGCTTAAAACTGGAAGGGCTAAGAGGTTGGAGGAATTTGAACACTTTTCCAAATTTGGTGAGGGAGTTAGTGAATAAGGAAATAAATAATGATGAATCCTAGCTAGTTACTTTGTATAATGGTATTGAGCTGGCAGGATCAAAATTTACTTGATGCTTATGTGGTAAGGAGAAAAGTCTTGAGTATGGACAATAATTATAACTCATGGCCCAAAAATTAGAAGTTTGAAATGGGGGAATTTTTATTCATTTCCCTTTATGGATCATTGTATGCTGTGTAGAAAAATGATTTATATTTTATAGATTTGTGGCATGTTGGGAATGATGGAAACAATTAGGGGAAAGATCATGGTGCCCAACTCGTGATCTTTCTGACCAATTTGGTAGGTTCCATTATTACTATTAAATGTAATTATAATCTCCATTTATGGGTTTATCTTTCTAAGAGTGAAGTATTTTTTAGAGACTAGGTTTTGAATAGAGAGAGAGGAGAGGAAAATATTACAGAGATGGGAGGTGACCTATTGTGATTTGAACCAGCTATGATTGATGATAGTGTGAGGAAGCCCTTGTTCTAGTACATTCTAAGAGAGGGCAGTTTTGTCCCGTTCAGGGAGACCCTCAATGGTCATGACGAGAATTGTTCTATGCAATTTATTAACTCATGGGAAAATTGCAAGGTGACAATTAATGGTATCTCATTTCATGTTTCAAAGGAGGTGATTGCTATGGTGATGGGCATGGCGATGAGGGGAAGAAAATGGCAGAAGGTGACATGAATGAAAAATTTAACCAGTCTGCAAAATTTCTTTGAGGATGGTGAGTAACTAGTTTGGCATAGAGGGGGTTTCATGAGGGAAAAGATGCTTGACCTGTGGAACGAGGTTTTTCTGATTCTGATGAAATATCTTACCCTAGAAGGAAGGTATGGAGTTTTCTACAACTACTATTTTCCTCTTCTTAATCATTTTAGACACCATGATTTTCTTTTAATTCTCTTCCTTATGCTACATGATCTTGAAGATTCTATTGTGGATGTGAAAGATAAAATGAGAAGGGGGGTTGATTTTACTATTCTTCACTAGGGTCTAATTTTTAGGCTATACCAATTTCACCTTGCCTTGGTCCCCCTTAGGATTGTGGAATTGATATTCTTGTTCACCCAAACCCTAGGCCCCAAATGGTCCCCCTTATGATTACTGGTCCTAGAGCTCCCACCCCTCAGCCCTTTCCTAGTGGGTCCCTAGTTAATCCCTCCCCTAGGGGGAAAAAAGGAAAGGGTAAGGAGAAAATGCAAATGGAGTAGGAGGATGTGGAGAGAGGGGGAAGAAGGAGGTTAGGGAGGTTGGCTAAGTCTCAAGCTAAGTGGAATTTAAGGGAGGAAGCCTCGTAGGAGGAGGAATTCAAGCTACCATAAAAGAAAAAGGAAGGAGAAAACTATTAACTTTGGTAAGGGAGGTATAGAGGGGGTTGAAGAAAAGATTTTTGATTCCTCCAGGTCAATCTTAGGTAATGGCAAGGAGAATAAAGAGGTGTCGTATGTCTTAGCAATGGTTGTGCCCTGGTGCGTGGACCTAACTAAAGATCAATTCCTCAAAATGATGGATAGGATGCCTTCCCCCTTTATAATCTCCTCCCTTGTTAAAGAAGGTTCCAAAAAGGACACTAACCCCCTTACTGTGCAGGATATGCAGGCTGGCAAGGATGGACATCTGGGTGTTTTAGATAAGGCTAGTAATGAGTTGCGGGAGAGAATTCAGGCACTAGAGGAAAGAATGGGAATATTAACCAAATTCATGGTTAAAGTCACTCATGTGGTGGCTACCACTCTGTGCCTATTGAAGGATCCTGAAGGGGACTTGCCTAGGGAGGACTCCAAGTTGCTTTATGACTTCCTAGTGAAAGACTAGGTGAATGTCCTCCTAGGGAAGAAGGAGGTCAAGAATTCTTAAGGGCTCTCCCCCTTCTTCTTCTTTTTGCATGTTGTTAATCTGCTGGTTTATAGAATTTTTCAGTTTTAGGGTTGTCACACCTTTGTTTTTGTTAAATGACTTCCGTTAGTTAATAGGTATTTTGCTTAAAGCTTGTAGTTATCTTTATAATTTTAGTATAAACTTTTGTTTCTTGTTAACATGCATTTTGTTTAAAGCCTATAGTTACTGCAATAATTATAGCATAAACTTATGTTTTTGTTTTGAAAAGCATTGGGGGTTAGTTTTTTTTTTATGGTTATCTACTGGTAGTCATCCAACTAGTTTGTAATGGGCTAGCACCCTTGTTTTGACTACTTTTATTTCAAAAACAAATATGATAGTTGTCATATTTGTTTCTAATTGTTTCTAATTCTAAAAAATAAAAATTATTTTATTGCAAAATTAAAAAAGATTTTTATTTCTAACTTTAGTAAGATTTTTTTTTAAAATTTAGAGAAAGTAAACTAACTTTTCAAAAACAATATATTTTTTTAAACAATTAGAATAATTTAATTGTTAAAAAAATTATTGAAAGAAATGTATTTTTTTTCATTATTGTGTTATAATAGTGTATGAATGTATTTATTTGATTAAAGTAAAAGAGGAGGAGAATATCATTTCAATTCATAAAATTATTGAAATGAGGAAACTATCATATAACTTGATAGAAATTTAAAGTACTACTTTTAAAAAAAAAAAATTATCTTATTTATATTAAGCACATTAAAGATATTGTTAGATTTTAAAGTAGAAATGCATTATACAAACACTACATTGGGCCAAGAGTCTAAAAATGATTAGTTTAATTAGATTGAAATAAAAAATATTATAGGCTTTAGTTCTTGTCCATAACAATGGCCAACCAACTCATTTTAATCATATTTTGACATCCAATTAAATATTTAACCAAAATAAATATTAATGATGACTATAAACAAAAATCTACCTTAAACCTAGCACTAAACCAAACTAGAAACTACACTCTTAAATATAACTAAACAATAAATTTAATTTAATTCTAGTCCTAACATTCATCAAGATTGACTCTAACATTACATAAAACCATCATTTCAATACTAAATCTTAATTCTAAATGATGAAACATAACTTGAACCTTGATTATGAAATCATACTCCTAGTGCTAAATTCTAATACTAAATTCTCAACTCTTAGGGGCTGTTTGGTTGTAGGCATAGGAATTGAGAATAGGGATGCATACTGGGAATAAGAATGGCTATTTGAAAAAAGCTATTTTTCAAAATGAACATAAGCTCATTTTAGAGGCAAAATGGGAATATATATTTCTATTCCCTATTCCAATTGACACACCAAACAAAAAATAGAAAACATATTCTTAATTCCTATTCCTATTAAATGTTAAACCTTATTACTAACCCAAAGATTTACCATAAACAAAATGACCCTAGAGACTAAATAAACTTAAACCTATTAAATATTACACCATACTACTAAACATAATTGATAAACTCTAAGTAAATTTTAACTTTAAATCCTAATGTCAAAGTAATTCAAATTCTCACCAAGGATGGACTTGCAATATAATGTTTTCATATATTATAAAGGAACCTCATAACTATTACAAAGTGGTAGGTAAAATATCCTACACCACTATCCCAAAAACATTATTTTATTATATTTTAAATATAGCAATGAATAGAAAAGTTTTTCATAGTTGTTTCTAGGGAGTTTCTAGTACTAGGATCAATGAAAAGAGCACATTTATCACGTTTGCATATGTCCTTATGTTTGAATTATTCATATAATAACCCATCTACATAAAATGAATGACGAATATCCATCAATGAATCCCATTTTGTAATCTCCCCACATATCTCATTTTAATTATTAACCATTTTTCCTAGTGTATCAATGACAGTGGGGTGGTGATTCAAATTAGATGGCCTTAAACTATTGAACAATTTTGAAATGTGTGGTCTATTTTTTTTAAGGCAGTTGGTGAAGTCCTCGGAGACACATTTATGGTTTAAAATTGATAGTGGTTATTGAGGGTTTATAGGTGGAAGTGGTTGTTGTGGTTGTTGGGGATTTGGAAGTTTTTCACCACAAACTTTGGGGATTTGTGCTTGATTGTGAAAATTATCTATAGGGTTTTATTGAATAGTTTATCAGAAGCTAATATTTTATCTTTATCTAACATGCTATGATTCTTTGAACCATATTATATATGTTAAAAGAAAAATAAATTACAAAACCTACTTTAATAAGAAATGCAAGAACATATGATAAATTTTTTTTTGAAAACTTACCTTATTTACAAGGCACCTTTCTGGAAAATAAATTGTAATGCTAATAAATCAACTATTTGGGAAAAAATAATTGCCTTATAGCTTTTTTGTAATTTCCCTAGTTTCTTTGATGAGGTTTTTGGCTTTGGAAATGGCCAAATCTTCAAGAAACAAAAACCATATAACAAAACCCAATAAGGTTTTATAGAGGAAAAAACTTGATTATGTTTTATGTTTTTATGTAGTTATTCTATGCTTTGTAACCAAGCCTCGAAACTATTTGTATTTGAATAGAACCTTCCTGGGCTATTCATATTTCAATTAATGCTTTTGAAAAAACTAGCCATTTTTTGTATGGTCTCCTCTTTTCCATCGACCATCTTGGTATACAAAACCACCTAGGATAACCAATTAGATGGTTATGATTTATAGATTTATGGATAAGTTCATCTAGGAGAATTTTGAACTTTAAATATTTATGAGGTTATAGAATCTAAACTAGAAATATATAATGTTTAAGGAGTATACAAAGGATTTTTATAATATGATAAATAGATTCAACCACTTAAATTCATTAAAGGATAAGTTGTTAAGTTATGTTAATGGTTAAAGACATAACATTCAAGATGAGTTATGGATGTTGAGAAATATCATAGTTAAGAGTCCTTATCAATATGCCTAAAATGTAGGAGATAAGTTGAAAAGAAAACAAGGTACCCATAGGGTAAGGGAAAAACTAGTCAAATTGATATAGAAAAAGGTAAACTTGTGATTGAAGAGGAACATGATGAGAGGATTCATGGAGGGAGAAGAGGAAATAATGGAAAAATAAAAGACACTTATTTCAAATGTGGGAATATTGGTCATAGGATATTTTGAATGTTTAGTTGGTTATAACAAAGGAAAAAAAATACAATTTCACATGAGGAACAAGAAAAGAAATACTAACTAATTGAAAGACAAATCATACCTAGGATAGGGTAATCTATGATATTCATAAGATTTATCTTAAGAATGAAGTGAAGCCTATGTAAAGGTGACAGTTGTCCTGAAAGACTAACTTGTTGAGATGGAAGTTATACCTAAGATAGGGTAATCTATGATATTCAGAATATTTATGTTAAGAAGGAAGTAATTGAAGCCTATGTATAATGTAATTGCATGATTGATAGTACAATTTTACTATGAATAATGCAGTCATGTTTTGTATTGTGTTATAAATTACTCTTAAATAAAGAATAACATGATCATGTTTTATTAACAAAAAAATGTGATTATGTTTACACATTGTAATAGACCTGCTTAACTACCCAAATGCTTGGGTTGATGTTTTCCCTCTATTTTCATTGCTTTAGACATTTTTTTAATCTTCTAAGATCAACTCTCATCTTTTACTTCATAGAATTAACAAATGGTGAATTGGGTATCTCTAAAATTACTACATAATTTGCCATATTTTCTTACCTTTATAACCATATATATATATATATATATATATATATATATATATATATATATATATATTTCATTTTAAAAAAAATATTACAATTGTGAAGTTAATTTTTCCATATTTGTGTCTTGGAAATCCTCTTAGAAAATCTTCTTGTTATGCCCAATACATGAAGAGCCACAATAATTCTAGTATTGGGTCACTTTAAAAAATAATAGAAAAAGAACTACTCTTCAGAAAATTATGAAAACTTACAAAAATTATAGATCTCTCTCTTTCCTATAATACTATCAAATGATTTTTCAAAAGACTAAATATAACTATATGGTTTTTGGAGTGCACAACAATAGTTTCTTATATTTTTTAGCAAAAAGTAGGAACAATTTTCTATTCTTCCAGGATTTGACCCTCTTAATCTTCTCAATATTTTAAAAACTTGAGTAGTTTAGAAACTCGATTTAGAGTACTACATTTTTGTGCTTTAAAAATTTTCTCATTTAGAGTGCATGGCCCTCAAATAAGTCTTCCAAGATTAGTTTTACTTGGAATTAGGAAAAAGGTGTCCACTTATACCCCATTTTTCTCACCATCTTGGTGCACTTACCCAATCATTAATTAATATCATATCAAAACTCAAATAAATAAAATTTTGTCTACTCTCTAGAAAAGATGAGCACCATCAAATCATGAACAAGGGCCACATCCTCAATAATGAATACAAATAATCTTCTCTTTCAATGCATACATGGAAGGGATGTTAATACATCATCATTCACCTTAGTATGTACCCCATCACATTTACTTTGGAAGTTGGGACAAATATGCTCAATAGACTAGGATGAGTCTAATGATCCATGTGATGACTATGTAGGTGACATAGGAAAGGATGAACCTGATGGTGCATGAGATCATGATCAAGATGAAAATATGTAATGACCATAATGACACATTGGATGATGGTCAATGTCTCATATGTGTTCATGCATATACTCTTCTAGCTAATTATTTGTTGTGCTAAATGATGATACTAATCAATGATGCAACTACATAAAGAGTCTCTATCCCTACAATTATTCAAGAGTGTTTAAACCACAAAATAAGATATGATTTTCCTTACTACATTTCTTAGAGCTTATGGGTTTTCTACCTTATGAGCCCTAAGTCTAGATTGTGAAAAGCCCATCCCTCTATGTTAGAACTAGTAGAAGTCAAAGTAATTGGGTTTCTCACCAAGGATGAACTTGTAGTAAAGATTTCTTGTAAAGTATAAAGGAACCTCATATTTGTTACAAAGTGGTAGGAAAAATAAGATATACTACCTATCCAAAAAGGTTGATTTAATAATATTATGAATATACCAATGAATAGGAAAGGTTTTCATAATTTCTTGTAAGGAGTTTCTAGTTGTAGTATTAATGAAAAGAGCATATTTATCACCTTTACTTGTATGCCCTTTGCTTTCACTTGTTCATATAATAAACCATCTACATAAAATGAATGCTAATCATCCCTCCACGAACCCTATTTTTTAATCTCCCAATACCCCTCTTTTGTATTATTGACATATTTTTTGTAGTGTATTAGTAAGAGTTGGGTGGTGATCAAGAATATATAACCTTAACCTATTGACCAATAGTGAAATCTATGAGCTATTTTCTATAAGGTAGTTGATGAGGTCCTCTTATGAAGTATTTACATGATCCAATGGGACATGAAAAGGGTTTACAAGTGTCATTGGTTATTAAATTTTTAAAGGTATAAGTGGTTGTTGGGGTTGTTGAGATTTGGTAGTTACACACAATCGACTTAAGGGTTTTGTGCTTCATCATGTAAGGTATCTTTGTGGTTGGATTGAGTAGTTTATGTGGGAGGCATTATTTCATCTCTATAAAAATATCTATGCTTATTTAAACTATCTTAATTTAAACTTAAAAAAAGAAAATATAGTTACAAAACCTACTTTAATAATAATTGTAAGAAAAACTAATTCATATAATTGAAAAATCACCTTTTTTATTAGGAAACACTTTCTCAATTTAATTTCAATACTAAAGATTTTAAGTATTTGAGGAAAAATTATCATGGCTCTTTTCTAATTTCTTTAGGTTCTACTTTGATGTTTCTGGCATTAAACAATGACCAAAGCTACAAGAAACCAAAATATATAACTTCTACAAAACTTGACTAGGTTTTGTAGAGAATTAAAACCTAATTAGGTTTTTGTATTTTATATATTTATTATATTCTTGGGAACAATTTCTTTAAAATATTTACAAGAAACCGAAATACATTACTTGTACAAAACCTAGTTAGGTTTTGTAGAGAATTAAAGCCCAATCAGGGTTTGTATTTTATATATTAATTCTATTCTTGGTAACCAATTCTTAAAACTATTTGTATTTAAATAGAAATCAATTGGGTTCTTCCAAACTCAATAAAGTTACTTAAAAATATAGATTTTTTTGTGTGGTGTCCACTTTTCTATCAACCATCTTTGTACATATACCCACCTAAGATAACCAAATGGGGGGTTATGGTTTCTAGACACAAGGATATGTTCATCTAGGAGGATTATGGATTTAAATTTTTTAAGAGGGTACCAAATCTAAAGTGGATCTTATCTAATAATTGAGTATAGAGAGGAGTATTATAAGATGACAATTAGATCCAAGCACTTAGAATCATCAAATGAGTAAGTGGTGAGGTATGTTAATGATTTGAGACATAATAGTCTAGATGCATTATGTATGTTAAGGATAAGTAAAATTAAGGATGCTTATCAGTATGCCCCAAAGGTAGGAGATAAGTCAAAAATAAATTAATTTACTCATAAGCTTAGGGGTAAACTAGTTGTTGACATGAGAAAAGATAAACTTGTGGTTCTAGAGGAGCATGGTAAGAGGATTCATGGATGAATAAGATGATACAATCCATAATTCAAAGACACTTATTTAAAATTTGGGAAAATTGGCCATAAAGTATTTCCAATATTTATTTGGTTCTAGCAAAGTAAAATTAGAGAAAGACTAACTTGTTGAAAAAGTAGTTGTAGCTAAAATTAGGTAATCTACGATATTTGAAAGATTTGTTTCAAGAAGGAAGTAAATAAATCCTTTATAAAAGAGGTAGTTATTCCAAATTCCTTGCAAGTCTAGTAGTAAATATTACAAAGTTATAATGGATTGTGGAAGTATACATAACCTTGTATTTATGGAAAAGGTATAGAAGTTGGGATTTAGGAAACTCAAGTACAAATATCCATACGAAATAAGTTAGATTTAGGATGAGCATGTGGTGGAATTGAAACAAATAGCATGTACTAAAATTAAATTTTGGATGATACCAGGATGAGATATTATGTGATGTAGATAGAACTTAGCAATATAATATTGGTTCTTTTAATGATATCTGAAGTGATGAAAAGTACTGACATTACTAACAAAAACGCACATAATAGAATAAATAAATAAAAAAAAATTATAAGAATATAATACTTTATTTCTATTATCTTTAAATAAATATAATTATAATACTTAAAAATATTATACACATAACCACATGGGAATTTTCATTACATAATTTAGAAAAATAAATCCACCATACACACTTATAAACTCTCATTTATTTTAAGGGCTGACATACCTTTATCTACCAAAAAGTACTATAGACACTCTTCCCCTTCTAGGAGATGCCTAACCTACCCTCAAACTCCTAAAACACAACCTCACTCTATTCACATTACTAAATATTTTTCTATTTTTATAAAAATACTAGAAAAAGATGACTCAAGCCTATATTTTCTCTTGAGGAGAAGCTCCTTTACATTACTCTTCATAAGAGGAAACTTCCTCTAAATTTTTGCATTTGATTATAACACAACTCAAGAAAAAATCAACACAATAAGAAATCAGAATTTTATTATTAGAAATGATAATATAGCAAAAACATATCCAACTACAAGACCTATAAGCTACAATTCTATTAGATTTTAGGAGAATAAAAACTCTTCTCATAGTATTTTCTCCCAAACTCCACTAAAAACTACCTTTGCATCTCAAGAATGCAAATTAAGTAGTATGGTTTAGGTTTAGGGCTAGGAATTAATTTTACATCATACCCTTTGACAAATACTTCAAAAATATAAGGGTCTAGAATTCAAATTATGAGTTGGTGCAAAATTAGAGGATTCTACAATAGATAGTCCAATTTTTGGGAGGTATAACTTTTGATCTAAAACTTTAATTGACAATCTCTTTACATTTTCATAAATCTCTCTAAGATCTCTATAGCCCTATTGGGTGAAATCAATTGCACCCACTTTTGAGGTCCCTACTAGACAATTTTGTGTCTTAAATTGGTTTCCAAAGCATGTTTAGATTTTTTCAAGAAAATTAAAACTATCTCAACTTTCAAACTGTGAAACCTTTTGATGTGATTCTATTTTTGAAGTGTTTGAAATTTCAATTACAACATCCCTTCAAACTTATACCCTCTAAGTATTCAAAATTATGAGTATAGTAAAATAATGCATTCTTTAAACATATTGACACATATCTCGAGATATACAAAGATGCTAACCCACAAAACTAGTAATGGAAATATGAGAGTTGGAATGTCTATTCAGCCCAAAATTTATTATAATTTTTGTACTATCATGTATCTCTCAATGAAATATAGCTAGTCTATAAATTAGACACAAACATAATATTTTGTAGTTTGATGAATTAGGAAAGCAATATTAGTGAAATAATGCGAGAATAGGAGATCATTGAGGAAAATCTTATAAGATATATTATAACAAGAATGTGAAGTATACATTATAAATGGTTAATAATTAAACTATTATAGTTTTTGGTGAATGAGTTGTTATAATTTTTATCAAAACATAATTACATAAATGATATAGAGATTATGAATATTCTTATGGATAAAAAGTAAGTATAACAACCTTGTAACACATAGGATACAAAGTGGTGATGAAGAAATGTAAATATATTATATTTAAATAAAACAAGCCCCCTATAAGATCTATCCATTAGATGGGTAAAGAAAATTTCTTGATAATATATGGAATCTTGTTTCTTTCTCACATTGCCTATTGTAGGTCTTTCCATAGTCCAACTGTCATTGTGCAAAGATTTGTAAAAGTGTTTCACCTAATGCTAGAAATCTTTGGGATCATATCGTTTTACCAAAAATACATTGTAGCATATGAACATCTCCAAATAGGTAGAGCTTAATGACGAAAACTATAGAGCACAAGTAGTAGTTTAATATCATCAAATTCCTCATAAATGAAAGCAGAGAGTTTGGATGATGAAGAATATTAAATTGCATATTTTCTTTGTAAAAAATTTGAAAGGGTTTTGTATTTATAGGTGGAAAACCATGGAAAATGTGAATAACATGCTCTAGTTTTCAATGAGGTCAGTCCTGAAATAATGTTTCATATTCTACCTTTTCATGTCTTTTCTATATGCTATCAATTTTTAGTAGTGTTTTTCAAAGATGATTCTAGTGTTTTAGGTATAGGATGAAGGTGTTATTGGTGGGCTCTACTTATAGAGAGTTAGATCTTGACCATTGTATTTTTTATTTTAAATAATTAAGAAGACACAAACTACATTAAATTTAGAAAGTTTATAATGATGTATAAAATTGATTATACAACTATTATATTTAAAAAATTTATAAGATATTTTCAAAAGAAGAGCAGGTTAACCAATAATGTTTATTTAAATCAATAGTAGAAAATAATAGCTTAGAGTGATTAACAATTTTTTTTCTTATTATATCTTTAGTTTTACAAACGTTTTTTATTAATGCTAAAATAGTTTTTCATAGGATACCCAAAACTCCAATTATTTTACAAAGAAAGAGAAAGCATGAAGTCCTTAAAAAAATCTATATTTTGAATAGAAGAAAAACCACAACCATTTTTAGCGAAACTTGGCTAAAGCTTGCACCAAAAATAGTAATAACAGAAAACTGACAAAAACAAAAAATAGAGTATATGAGACTAATAAAAGAAAAATACAATAGATAAACAAATTGGGCCAAAAATTCAACCTTATCTTTCAACTCCTATTGAATATATTTAATGTTCTCATTGACCTACTTGATGTCATGTTGAGCGATCTAAATCTCCTTAATTAGTTATTTTTAGTGTTGGAGTGATTATGTTTTCCAAGTCTAGGTTTTCCTTGTCCTTATTGGGTCCCAAAAAATCTAGCACTTGTTTCACTTCTTTTCCCTATTCTGTGAGACTCATGACTCTATTCAAACAATCAATAGAAAATTCAAACATTTCCTAGTATTTTGTCAACACATCCTTGGTGGTCTTTTACAATCAAAGTGCAAAAGGAAAGTATCTAAAGATAAATATTTTACACCTTTGTAGAATGAAGAAATAAGATAAATGATACAATATGACTACTACACCAAAAACTATTGGTAATTATATAAATAAATTCAAGACCAAATTTCTATTTCCACTGACAAAGACTAATGGTAAAGTATGTCTTCTTGGTAATTCTAGCTATAACAAAAACACATTATAAGTATGTCACACATGGGGATTCACATCACCAATGGGAAGTGACTCCTGTTGGAAATATGAGGTAGGCAAGTTATTGAGAGGGGAGGGATGAATCAAGAACCAATAAAATCTTCTTCTTATTCTTCTACTAATTAATCATCCATATAATATTCTGATATAATTGCATGCATCAAAGAATGAAATCAAATAAACATTCATAGCAATTTGACACAAGATATGATGACCCAGAAAATTTCCAAATAGAAAGTAAAACTTGGGTGGGGATGATATCCATAAGATTTAGTACTGTAGTATAAAGTTAACCTGTTAAGGCTTACAATTGATCACTTCTGATGATCTACCCTATTAGGAGCAATAAGGACCATGGCATCCACCTTGTGAAAGGATTTACAAAGCATACAATGAAGTATGCACTTAGTAAAGATATTTTACACAAGACTGTTAAGTCTACCTTGTTAAAGGATTTAACTAATACACCTATTAGGATGAGCTAGTGGCTAATCTTTGAGCTGCAACTTCTTATTTGTTTGTTGACATTCCTTGAATTGTAATGATCACCTTGCTATGATAGATAAATATTTTTTTTCCAGTATATTTATTGCAGCCTTCTTAATTCACACTTTTACTCATCATAGACTTCTCATATATCTTATTTGGATATGATACAATACATTACATATATATTGATCCAAATCATAACTTACTAGAGTGAGCTACAATACAAGTTTAATGAAAATCAACAAAGTTGGCCGAACTACTATAACTCGAGCTTTGAAAAACTTGATGATGTTTTGATACTTGACAACCACTTTCAACACTTGTCACCATCTAGTACTTGATTGGTGAAGAGGCTCAGTTCATACTGATCACTTCTAGGTAACTTGAACTTAGTCAATACTTTGTGACTTGGTGAACACTATGAAAGTTAGAATATACTAAATCACTTGGTTGACACTCCATAGCTTGGTCAACACTAGATTCACATCACTAACATTGTGATCTTAGCAGACACTAGAGAACATGGTTAATAGTAAATAGCTTGGTTAATACTATGGATCTTAGTTAACACTATAGTTTCCATCACTTGCACTAAACAACTCAATAGACACTACTACACTTGGCATGAACTATACATAGGTTCCAAAGCTTGGTAGCAACTATATATTGACTATTTGTGTCAAGAGAAATTGGAGCACTTGGTTAACACTACAAACTGAAACATAAGCTTGGTAACAACTGTAGAGCTTGGTAGCAATGTAACCAATTGACTAAGTGCAATTCACTAATAGAAAAATTGTCCTTAATATCAATAATCTCCTACTTTATCATTAGTGGCAAAAACACTTATCATCTCAAAAGCTAAATACTAAAAAGTATAAGTCAAAACATTCTTTTATCACCATTCTATGTCTACAACTCAGTAATATACTCTATTTTTTTAGATTTTTCAAAATGTCTTTTACAAAAGATGGTTTCTACTTATCTGTTCATGTATTTGTATAATACTATAGTACTCCTCCATACATAAACCTTATATATCTAGAGTAATACTCCCCCATACATATATTCTTTACATGTCTTTAAATATAATTCTACCTTTTATACATATATACATTCATCTATACTTCTACCCCTTTTTGATATAAATGCCAAAGGTGTATAATATATGTTAATACCAAAATCTGATAAGAATTCAGAGTGTACCTTCAAATTTAATTCCATTGTCTTGTCCCAATTTTCCTATAACACCTTACTTGCATGCAATGCAATTTGAACTTCTGCTAATAACTCTATCATGTGATCAACTATGGAGAAGTTATTTTCATGGATGAGTGTCTTAGCATGTACAATGCATGTCTATAATGCATCCATGTTTGGAAGAATCATTCCTTGGATTTCTGTAAGTGTAGCCCTAACCCTAGCTTCTTCCCTTAATAATTATGCTTGTACAATTTTTAGAAGTTTGATCTTTGAATAATGAGAAGAACTATAGCTTGGGTTAAGTGACAACTGGTGTGCACTTGCCTTCATGTCTTCATCTATCTGTGATATTTTATCTTTGATTCCTTTTGTGAAGGTAGATGTATTACATAACTTAACAAATACTGAAGTGATATTATTTATAGATGTCTCCAATCAAACAAGAATATTATACAATTCTACTTGGTTTATTGCAATTTCTGCACCACTTGTTCCAATACCTTGTTCTCAAACTTTCTTTCTTCTCTTGGTAGCAACTTATCCTAACCATTTAGGTCTTCATTGAATTTTTGGAAAAATTCTACTAAATGGTCCAAAATAGATTGAGTACTATCAAACTCAACACTTTACCATATCATGACCTTCCTTGGTAGGGTCTTGTGACATGACCTAGCTTGGTAAGGTGTTGAATTTCCATAACCACTCAATTATCCTAGGGCATCTTGAATCCTAATATGGATGTCTTCTTCTTGTTGGCTAGAACTAATGAGGGATGTCTACTTTAGAATCTTAGTTCTAGTTACTCCTATAGATATTCAAGTTGAAATGCTTGAGTCACCAAACTCTTGAGTGACATCTACTTCATGACTTAGGCTTGTATTCTTAGGAGATTTTGGTATCCATTGTTTCTTCACTTGCTTTCTAATGTTTTCATCCTTGGCTTTCTTTTCATCTTCAATTCTTCCTATATTCATATAGTTCTTGGCATTATGTTCAAGTTTTGTACAAATGAAACATCTTTTAGTGGTATCTTTTTTCCTCATGTGATGTTTTACATAGTTTGCTCCAATATGCCCAAATTCACCACAGTAGTGGCATCTAAACCATGTGTTGTAGTCCCATCCGAATATTTCTTTTACAATTTATTCTACTATATTAAATTTCTTGGTTTTGCATTTAGAAGATTTGTGTCCTTGTTTTTTGAAATTATAGCATTTTCCTTTAAACTTTGATCTCTCCTTGCATTCACTAGTTCTATGACCATGATTATTGTAGTTGTAGCATTTCCCATTGAATTTTACTTTACCATTACTCCAACATTTGTTTGATGTATGACCTATCTTATCACAATGATTACAAGTAGGATCTGATTCTTTTGAGATCTTTACTTGGATGATTCACCTTCTTCTCTATATCCTATTCCAACTTTTCCTTTGTGCCTATATTGATTTTTCTCATTCAACAGATTTATGCTTTCTTTAGAATTTGTCATCCTTTCATTGGTTTTCTTTTAAATGCTTAGATGATTTTGTAGTGTTTCATTTTCTAATCTTAGATTCATGAGTTCTTCATTTACACTAGTGAGCCGATCAATAAAAAATGCTTGTTGAAGGGATAGATGTTGAATTTCATTGTTCTTTTCTTCTATCTCTTCTTTCGCTTTGTCTTTATCCTCCACGACTTCACATAATTTGACTAATTGAATTTCCACTTCTCTTTTTAGCTTTCTAACTTCTTCTTAAAGATTGGAATTCTTTTCTAATAGATCTTTTATTGCTTCATCAAGTTCATCTAAATTTCTTTTAGGATATATATTTCTTCAATTCTTTCTTTATTGTAGAGATTATCATTCATTTTTACTACGAGATCTTTCCTTATTTTTAATGATTGAGAGAGTTTCTCCTTTTATTTCTCTAGTTGCCCAATATCTAATTCAAGATCCAACTTATCATGGTCAGTAACCTTATCTAACATAGATACCACCATTGCATTTGTTCTTTGCTCAAGCTATTAAACTTATACTATAAGAACCACAATGCTCTACTACCAATTAATCATCCATATAATATTTTGATCTGATTGCATACATCAAAGAATAAAAGAAATTAAACATTCATAGAAATTTGACACAAGATATGTCAACATAGAAACCTTCCAAATCTAAATTAAAATTTGGGTGGGGATGATACCCACAAGATTTAGTACTACAGTATAAAGTTAACTTTTTAAGGCTTACAATTGATCACTTCTAATGATCTTCCCTATTAGGAGCAATAAGGACTATGAGGTTGACATTTTGAAAGGATTTACAAAACATACAATGAAGTATGCACTCAACAAAGATATTATACATAAGACTATTAAGTCTGCCTTGTTAAAGGATTTAACTAGTACACCTATTAGGATGAACCAATGGCTGATATGTGATCTGCAACTTTTGATTTTCTAGTTGAGATTCCTTGAATTGAAATGATCTATGATAGATAAATCTTTACTATCCATTATCATATTTGTATCTTTCTTAATTCCCATTCTTCTTGTCATATACTTCTCATATATCTTATTTGGATGTGATACAATGAATTACATATATACCAATTCAAATCACAACTTACTAGAGTTGGCTACAATACAAGTTTCACCAAATCTCACAAAGTTAGCCCAACTACTATCACTTAGGTTTTGAAGAAAAACTTGGTGATGCTTTGATACTTAGAAACCACTGTCAACACTTGGCATCATCTAGCACTTAGTTGAGAAAGAGGCCCAATTCATATTAACCACTTCCAAGTAGCTTGAACTCGGTCAGCATTGTGTGACTCGGTGAACACTATGAAACTTGAAATATACTGAATCAGTCAATTGACACTCCATGGCTTGGTCAACACTAGATCACATCGCTAATATTGTGAGCTTGGTAGACACTGATCAACATGGTTAATACTAAATAACATGGTTAACACTGTAGAGCTTGACTAACACTAGATTTTCCATCACTTTCACTAAACAACTCAGTAGACATTGCTACACTTGGTATAAACTATATATAGATTCTAAAGATTAGTAGCAACTGAGATGATCAATAGAAACTGTATATTCATTGCTTGGCTTAAGAGCAACTAAAGCACTTGGTTAACACTGCAATCTAAAAGATAAGCTTGGAAGAAACTATAGAGCTTGGTAGCAATGTAACCAATTGACTAAGTGTGAGTCACTAATATAAAAATTGACCTTAACGTCGACAACTCCACCATTGAGTCATGTCCCATCGATAACGTGACTTCTAGTTGGGTTAATAAACCAAGAAAACTTAATTTATATTTTGTCCATCAAAATCTCAATTAAGTAGTCACTTATTTGTCAGCCAACAAAGTGATTTATTCAATTAGTTTCCCTTTGTTATAATTGTAAAATATTTCATATAGTTCCTGGTGATATATATATATATCATTGAATATATATCATTTAATATATAGAATATATAATAATATCACTATATTAGTATAAAAATAGATAGAAATATTTTCAATGATATATTTATCCTAATTGAACTAACACATCAACACTCCCTCTTAGTCAGAAGGATAAACCCATGTAAATAAAATACCATTGAAAATATTTAGAAATCACATATCAATGAAATCTTGGATCAGAAGGCTTCCATTATATTACATCATATGGGTATTAGCGTATCAGAATGCAAACACATGACATTCATCAAAAAAAATTTTGATATCATATTCGGTAACATGAGTATTGGCCTATCAAAATATTAATCAAATGATATTTACCAAGTACTCTAAGTAATAGCCTATAAGAACATTAACTAAATGATATTCACAAAGTACCTATCATATATCTATAAAAACAATTTATAGCCTATCAATTAAATGGCATATAACACTTAGTTTTTGGTTTATAAGATAAAGCCTTTCATGATTTATTTCAACATTTACACAAAATGTATACCATGATTTAAGTTACTTTAAGAGCATCACCTTCGAATAAATTATGCATATATAAGTGGAAATTATTTTAAATTTGTCACATTACCATGATGTACGTAGGGGGTAGTCCCATACTCATATGACATCAAAGATTTACATGAAATCACCATGGATATTAACATGTGGTGTTGTCATGACACTTGCTATGAACCATATCAGAGAATAAAGTTTTCATCTAAAACTTGTCTCTCATAGATAACAATGTATTAGAAGATATTACTTGTAACTAATCTTGCATGAAGAAGCACCAACCTCTCAACCTCCTCATCCTAAGTCACCTTTGATGGATTGTCAAAATCCATCTATATGTGAATTCTTCCTCTTCAATAAAACTAGTCAAGATATGTGTGACCAACTCAAGCTCATGGAAATGAGTTGCTTCCTCATTCTTTAGATTGCATGATATTCACATAGGATACATCGATCTCTTCTCTTAAGTTCTCCTCAATCCAACAAATATTCTTCCATCTGGGAGTATCATGACCTAGATATTTGCATGAATGCCTTCCAACCTAGTCACTAGAGAAACCATCTTTATATGGTCTACTCCCTCTACATCAATATCACCAAGATCCATGGATGTCAATTTAAGTAGATCCTCTAGGTGCTTCATCTATTATAGAAGAATTCCTATTGCTCCAAGAACTCTCATCATTTGGAATGATTCACATACAATTGTAAGTGCTTGATCCAAGACCACCTTAGACCTACTATCATAAGATTGAGTGCTAGACCAAACATAAATTTGACTAATTGAATATTAAAACCAAATGATCTTACAATTATCTCATTGGGAGAGCCCTCTTGTTTTGAACTTTCATTGTAAACCCTAATGCTACCATTACCACACAAATGCCTCAACATTCCTAATGAAAAATTCTTCATTTATTTTAAGAATTTCTCCAAGAACCAAGGAAAAAAAAAGAGCATAAAAAGACTAATGATTCTTAAATTACATATTGTGATATAGATGAAGTCTTACTACAAAATATAAAAATTAGAAAAAATACTATCTCACTATTCTAGAGCATATACTCATAGCATCCGTCTTCATGTATGATGGACTATCTCAACAAGGGCTTCATTTAGTTTCCATCTTAGTTCCCATGTGATGGAATCAAATCTATAATTTCCTATATTCTATTGATCTTTCATAAGGTTTGAGAAATGATTTCTTCTTCAAAATGATTCCCATGCATATATATCCCAAAATTAAGGAGATCCACAAATCAACTACCACTATTAAGTTGCCCTTAATTCTGTGATATGTTGTTGAAGTTAAATTCATCCACTTTACATTTTCTATCATATGTGGATTCTTAACCATACTTAGAACTCCTATGTTCCACTCGTGTTTCACCCAAATCAATTCTTGGATCACTTCATCTCTATATTTTATATGTAAGCACTTTCCTTCTTTTATAGGAACCAACACATTATGGTCACATTAACACTTCTTATTCAAGTGAGTGGCTACTTGTAGAAGGGAAAAAACCATGTTTTTCAACTCTTTCATTTAAGTGAATTTGGGTTAGGAAATAAAATTTTGGCAGATCTATTTTATGCATAATACTCTCTTATATCACATTTACAATCACAATTAATCAAATCTTTTGCAATGCTCTCTCCATTATAGAGTCACCATGTTTGATAACCACATTACAATATAATGAAATTATATAACAATAATATTCACATAGGAATACATCCATCTAATGGGGAAATTAATGAGTTCATCCTCCACTTTCTTTGTACTTCTAAGCTTCATTCCTAGCCAATACATAATACACTAGTAGATGAATTGCTACAAATCAAACTCAAGTTTTATTTCAAATGCTTGCACTATTCTAAATATCACACACCATCATCAAGTTGTAGTATTGGAAAGATGTGCTACCAAATAACACTTGTGATTCAAAATATGATTTTATAACTCCATTTGATATGATTCAAATATGGGCTAATTGTCATTGATTTTTCTTTATAAAATTTCTCCTTCCAAATTTAATATATTGATGACTTGGCATAAAGATGATCTTAAACTGTCTATACACTAACTCAATGCATATACATGTGTTATCATAAGATTTAGTAGCTATAACAAATAGCTTCCCTCAAGGAACTATATTGTATGGTGGTTAATAGCTTTTTATTTTACATTTTGGAAAACCATTTAACACAATGGACATGTTGAAAACTATCTGTTGTCCTTTGAGAAAACTACCCACCTACTTGTTAGAAACATTAAACTTCATAGGTGAGTTCAAATTCAAAAAGAGATGGAAAGCTTTCTGAGACAAGTCATAAAGTGTAGAATGCTCATTCATTTGATAAGTAGGAAGGACAGAGATTAACTGAAGAGATCAAAGCTTTCAAAGAGTAGAAGGAAGTTTCAAGAAGTCAAGAAGAAGATTAGGGGTTGTAGCAATACAGGTTTTGATCTCCTTCTTCTTTGTATGTTCATCTTGTTTGTCTTGTTGAAGCAATGATTGCTCCAGGGTATATTGTATGTAGCCTTCTTATGCTACAATTTTATATTATCAATAGAAGTTGTAGGTTAATGTATTTTGATTCTAGTTGAAGCCCTATACGCCTAGATCTATAATAGTTGAATTGGTTTTTTGAATAGAAAGAAAGAAATAAGGAATATAGTCAATCTCCAATTTTTTTACTTATTATAATTTCTATTCCTATCTATTTTGCATTATGTTTAGTATTTGAGAAGAACAGAGTTCCAAGTTCTTTATTCTTATCTCTAGGTTTACTATAGGTTGATGAACAAGTAACTTGCTATCCTTGTTAACTAAGTTCTTTGCTCTAACTCAATTCTAGTGCTGATTGAGTACTTCACATGTTTACCAAACCATTTGGTCCTAGTGTTGACTAAGCTCTCTTAGTCACTATATTATTTGAGCTCATTTGGTCACTTGCCTAACTAAGTTGACTAAGCTCACTCGGTCCTCTTTCAAATGAGTTCACTTGGAATACTATTGTCTAAGCCCATTTTTCCTGAGCTCTTTCCTTTGGAGATTGAGTCACTTGGGTTCCATTGTTTTCGAGAAACTTGGCATTACCTATCACTCGGCTAGTTAAGGTTCCAAGCAAACTTGACACTCACTATGTCACTTGATTGCAAAGAAATTATTTTGTGTGAAGTTCTCACATGGTATTAGATCTTTAAGGCCCCACATCCTTGTGAGTTTGGGATTTTGTTTTTGAGTATTTGACATGGTAGGAGATGCAAGAAAGACATGGTAGTAGCCACCATCCTTTAATGGACAAAATTATGACACTTGGACAAAGAAAATGAGAACAACTATGGTTGTTAATGATTTGTGGGAGTTTATGGTGAATGGGTTTAATGATCTAATTGACTCAACGTAATATGTCACTCTCACAAATCCTCAAAAGACTCAGCTAAAGGAGTCAAGAAGAAGGGATGCAAAAGCCCTAAGCCTAATTGAGGAAACAATGATAAAGACTATTTTTCCTAAGATAGCAATAGCTAAATATTCAAAGGAAGCATGAGATATTTTTGAGAAAAAATTCAAAGGAACTAATAAAGTTTGATAACCTCCAAATGAAGAAAAATTAACCTATTGTAGATTTCAGCTCAAGAATCTCTACTTTGATAAACCAACTCAAATCAAATAGAGAATAGTATGAAGAGAAAAGGATAATGGAGAAGATATTGAGGATTTTACCTCAAAAGCATAACAAACTTGTGATGAACATTGAGGAAGAAAAGGATCTCACTACATTGACAATGGATAAGTTGATGGGAACTTTTCAAACCCATGAGCACTAGATTAACAAGTCAACTACAACTTCCCAAGAGCAAGCTTTCAAAGCTGAAAAAAATTCAAGAGGTGAGGGGAGAGGAAGAAATAGTTTGAGTAGAGGCTCAAGAAGTAGAGGTTGTGGAAGAAATGGTTAGAGTAATGCTAGAGGAGAAAGCTTAGGATGAGCAAGAAATCAATAGGGAGAAAAAAACTCTCAAAACAACTCTAAAGAAGGTAAAAATATCTACAACTCCAAAAAGAGAAATGCAGAATGCTATTATTGTCATAAATTTGGGTATTATGCAAATAAATGTAGGAAGAACCAAGGTGATCAATCAAGACAAAATGTAAATGTAGCTAACGTGAATATGAGAAATGCAAACAATCCCACAACCTTCATCATGTAACATTTTTGAGGAAGCCAGCCCTAAGGTGTGGTACTTGGACAATGGTTGTAGCAACCACATGAGTGGAAGCTTATTTACTTTCATTGATAAAAAATTTCAAGTCTGAAATTAAAATGGGAAACAATGAAACCATTCCAATTATGGGAAATGGATCTATCATGGTCCACACCAAGAAAAGTGAGAAGAAGGAGAAATATTTATTTTTCACTGAGTATGAAGCACAATTTAATGAGTGTTGGAAAACTCATTCAAAATGGTTACAAGGTGCTGATGGAAAATGACAATGCGACATTCATGAAAAGAATGAGAGTAAGAAGATAATTCCAGGAGTCCAAATGATAAAGAACTAGATGTTCCCTTTGAAGATATAGATATGTTTCTCTTCTCAAGTCATTGTGGCACCTCCCAAGCATGCATGTACAATAGTACATTAGCAATGAGATCTTAGGAGCATGATTGAAGACCCCTTCAAGCTATGACATCTCAAAGATGGACATCTTGGCTTTACTAGTTTAAATTTATTATCCAAAAAAAGTATGGTAGATGGTATTCCAAATATTGTAGATTCATGTGACAAGTGTGAGGCTTGTATGTTGGGTAAGAAACATAGGGTTTCCTTTAACTCTGGTAATTCTAGAAGGGCAAGGGTACCATTAGAATTGGTGCATTCACATTTAGTTGGCCCTATGCAAACCACTTCTATTAGGGGGGATACTTATTTCATGACATTCATAGATATTTTAGTTGAAGGACATGGGTGTTCTTTGAAAATAAAATCTGAAGCATTTGTTGAATTTAAAGCCCTAGCTAGAAAAGAATGTGGATATTATATAAAAGTCCTAAGATCAAATAGAGGAGGGGAGTATACCTCCAATTTGTTTTATAAATTTTTGTAAGAGGAATGGCATCAAGAAGGATCTTATAATCAATTATACTCTTTGACAAAATGGAGTGGCAGAGAGGAAAAATAGGACCATTATTGAGATGGAAAGGAGCATGATGAAAGCAAGGGGACTCCCAACTTAATATTGGGGAGAAACTGTAGCAACAAAAATATACTTGATAAATAAGTGTCCTACAATGGCAGTTTGTGACAAGATTCCTCTTGAGGCATGGTCAAGAAATACATGGATAGTCGAGCACTTGAGAGTGTTTGGATGTGTAGCATATGCAAATGTGCCAAAGGAAAAAAGACAAAATCTAGATGACAAAGGTGTGAAGTGCATCTTTGTAGGTTATAGCTTTGAATCAAAGGCTTATAGGTTGAATGATCCAATTACCAAGAGGATTATTATTTCAAGAGATGTGGAGTTTCTTGAAAATTAGTCATGGGATGGCTTGGTGGATGAGTCTTCAAGCACTCCAAGTAAAGTGCCTACCATTGATGAAGAGGATGAAATTAGTGATCAAAAAAAGGAAGAATCAATAGATATACATGACTTTAGACAAAGGAAAAAAGGCAACCAACCTCAAACATGTAGAGTTTCAAGTCCTAGTAGCTAAAGACAGCTCCGAGTTGGTATGCATAATAATAGCAATAAAAATACAAAAAATTCATATCCCACTCTTGGTTTTATATTTCCAAGAAAGACTAAGAGTTTAAAAGAGGTATACCAAGATGACATGTATGATGAAGACTATGGTGAGAGTGTTAATTTTGCATTATTTTCTCATAGTGATCCAATATATTTTGAAGAAGCTATGAAAGAGGGAAAATGGTGTAATGTCATGGATGAGGAAATAGATGTTATAGAAAGAAATGAAACATGGGAGTTAATTGAGCTACCTCCCAAGAAACAAGTGATTGGAGTTAAATGGGTTTAAAAAACCAAGTGCATTGTTGAACAAAAAATAGATAGGCATAAGGCATGTTTAGTGGTCAAGGGGTACAAGTAGCCATATTGCAGATATTATGATGAGACCTATGCCCCAATTTTAAGAATGGAAATCTTGCATACTATCATAGAAATTGTAGCCCAACATAAATGGAAGGTATGCCAAATGAATGTGAAGTTCACCTTCTTGAATGGTGTATTAAAAGAAGAGGATATGTGGAGCAACCACTTGGTTATGAAGTTGTAGCTGAGGAATGCAAGGTGTGTAGAATGAAGAGATCTCTATATGGGATCAAGAAAGATCCACAAGCATGGTATAGCAGGATTGACTCATACTTTATGAGAAATGGCACTAGAAAAGTGATGGTGAGCCCACTCTCTACATCAAGGTAGAAAATGATAAGGTTTTGATGATTATCTTCCATGTAGATGATATAATGTTTATTGTAAATGGAAATTTCATAATTGGTGAGTTCAAAGAGGCCACAAAGAATGAATTTGAGATTACAAACATAGGTATCTTGAAGTACATTCAAGGCATAGAAGTAAACCAAATTGATGATGGCCTCTCTATCTTTCAAGAAAAATATACAAATTAGATCTTGGAGAGATTCAAAATGTAGAACAATAAGGCAACTCCAACACCAACAGTAGTAGGTCTAAAGTTGAGCAAGGATGATTGTAGAAAAAATGTGAACCCAACATTATACAAAAGAATGGTTGGAAGCTTAATGTATTTGATAGAAACTCGGCCTAACATGATGCATGTAGTAAGTTTGATTTCTAGATTTAATGAAACAACAAAGGATTCCTATTGTCAAGAATGAAAGAGGATCCTAAGGTATGGGAATGGTACCAAGGGATTTGGCATTTTATACACTATTGATAATGATTTTAAGTCAATTGTTTACATTGATAGTGATTGGGTTGGAAGCCTAGATGATAAGAAGAGAACTTATGGTTATATGTTTCATATGGTCTTGGGTGCAATTTCATGGGTATCCAAGAAGCAAAAAATTGTTTCTCAATCTACAAAAAAGGTTGAATATATAGAAACAAATGCAACAACATGTCAAGCTATTTGGTTAAGGATAATCTTCACAAATTTAAATGAAAAGAAAGAGGATGGAACCACAATCTTTTGTTATTATATTTCCTCAATTGTACTATCGAAGAACTAGTTTTCCATGGGAAAAGCAAGCACATTAAGATCAGATATCACTTCATTAGAGAGCTAGTGGAGAATGGAGAAATCAAGATGGAATTTTGGAAGTGTGAGGAAAAGCTAGCAGACATATTCACTAACCCATTAGGCATAGAAACTTATGTGTATCTAAAAAGTAATCTTGGCATAGTTGATTTGGATAAGAATTTCTCTTTACTTGTTATCTTGGGATAAAGGGGGAGTCTTGAAAACTGCTAGTTGCCCCTTGAACCAACCACCCACCTACCCACCAAAAACATTAAACTTGGTAGGTGAGTTCAAATTTGAAAAGAGAGAGAGAGTTTTTTGAGAGAAGTAGAAAGGGTAGGATGCTTATTCATTCTATAAGAAGGGAGGACAAACATTAGTCGAAGAGAGAAGAGATTTTAGGGACCAAAAGAAAGGTTCAGGAAATCAAGAAGAAGATTAGATGTTGCAGTAGCATAGATCTTGATCTCCTTGTTCTTTACATGTTCAATTTTCTTGTCTTGTTGAAGTAGTGATTTCTCTAGGCTTTACTGTGTACAACCTTCTTCTACTGCAAGTTTATATTATCAATTGAAGTTCTAGGTTAATGTCTTTTGATTCTAGTTGAAGTCATATTCTCCCATATCTATTATAGTTGAATCAATTTTTTAAATAGAAAGCAAACAAACAAGAATATTAGTCAAGCTCCAATTGTTTGGCTTATTTTCATCTCTATTCTTATCTATTCTATATTGTGTTTAGTATTTAAGAACAATAGAGTTGCAAGTTATTTCTTTGCATCTCTAGGTTTTAATGGTGGAAGACATGAGAGTGTAGGTCATTCACCAAGTAACTCGGTATCCTTCTAACCAAATTTTTTTTCTCTAACTCAGTTCTAGTGCTGACCAAGTTCTTCCCATTTTTACCAAACCATTTTTTTCTTAGTGTTAACCAAGCTCACTTAGTCACTATATTATCCAACCTGACTCAATCCCCTCCCTGATCAAGTTGATAGAGCTCACTTGGCTCCTCTATTAATTGAGCTTACTTGGTGTAGTGTCTTTTCAGCACATTGTTGCTGAGCTCTTGTCTTTAGAGATTGAGTCACTCAAGTCCCACTACTACCAAGAAAATTGGTATTTATTTTCACTTGGTATGAGGTCTTCAAGTAATAAGATTGAGAATTGATGAAGACGTAACTATGCCTTCTGTTACGAAAGACTGGAAACTCAAACACACTTAAACTTCTATAAAAGATTACATGTGAAAGCATGATGTTTGAATATTTATGTATACAGATCCTATAAGTTATACAAATTTTTTCATTGTAAATACATTGATGATGATGACCTTGGAACTAGAATACAACCTTTGATGATGACTTTTTATTCATATTGAACTTCATGTGACTAAGACATCAATTATGAATAATATGTACCAACAACATGAGTGAATCTACTAGAAATTTTTTTTCTACAGATATAACTCCATAGATCTATCAACCTAATTTTGTGACCTTGCTTCCTCTTGTATTCTCATTGACTATATCCCAGATTCAAGATTGTGCACATAGCTAATATATGTTAGCCAATGCAATGTGAAAATTTATTTGACATAATGATTGTTGAGAAAGAACAATTTTAGATGAAAATTTTGAGTGTTTAACATTGCCTAATAAATTTCATCAATCCCAAGACATCCATTTCCTCTCTAGTATCATCTTAAACATTAAAATTTGTTTATATTGTTTTCTAATTCTTATATATATTGTGAGATATATAAATACTTTACAATCAAAGTGCACAAGAAAAGTCTCTAAAGAAGAATATTTTACTTCTTTATAGAATGAAGAAATAAATTGAATTATACACAATGACCATTATAACACAAGTTGTCTACAATTATATAAATGAATTGAAGACCAAACTATGATTTCCACTGAAGAAGACTAATGGTAAAGTATGTGTTATTGATAGTATTAACCACAGTTAAAATGAATAATAAATACAAATGTAGGGAGTCATATTCATAATGGGAAGTGACTATAGCATGGATTCATGCCCCATTTGGAATGTGACTCTTAGGTGGTTTAATAAACAAACACAACTTAATTTATATGGTGAACTGAACTCTCAATTAAGGAACCACTTATTTGTTCATCACCAAGTGCTTTTATTGGATCAGACTTCATTTGTTATGATTATAAAGTATTTCATATAGCTTTTGGTGACCCACATATGTGTATATGAGAGAGAGAGAGGGAGAGAGAGAGAGAGAGAGAGAGAGAGAGAGAGAGAGAGAGAGAGAGAGAGAGAGAGAGAGAGAGAGAGAGAGAGAGAGAGAGAGAGAGAGAGAGAGAGAGATTGAAATATTTTTAATATAAATATTGATAGATATATTGTTAATAATATATTTATCTTGATTAAACTATCACATTAATGGAAATGTCTATTTATCCAACCTTAGGGAATACATGGATATAGATTTAATAGTTTCCAACACCCCATGGGGAGGGTCAATAACCAAGTCTCTAATGGCATCTTTGGTAAGTTTTACATTAAGCTCATCTTCAACAACAACATTTAGCATAGGGATTCTCTCCTTCCTCTTTTCTTTCTCTTTCTATAAAGCTTTATCCATTCTCTTATACTAACATTTAGTACTCTTTGCCTCCACATTGACTATCAAAATATACACATCATGGTCTATCAACTCATCATAGTCTACCAACATGACTACTACTTTGGGTTCTTGATGCAGGAGCATCCTAGGTTGCATTTCTATCCTACTCATCTTTTTGCATTCTATCAATTATTTATGAGTTATAGTTGTTGTTGTGTTCCTATAGTATTGGCCCATTTCCCTGTATTGGAAGAGATCCTATAGTTTTGGCTGAGTTCCTATTTTGGCTTAGCTTTGTGGTTACTAAGCTCTTGATGAGCCAAGAGTGCTTGCTAATTTAATGATGATTAGTTCCTTCTTTGGCAGAGATTATCTCTGATTGGTTCCTAGTGTGAGATTACTTGATCATTTAATTAGAATCATGAATTTAATGTAACAATCATGCATTGGGATTCATGCAAACTGTTATGAAGTCATCCTACTCTTATGTAAAGATCTAGAATGGTCTATAACTCATTTTGGCAAGTGTAAGTAGAGATGTATATTCTTACATTAGGTATTACTTAGAGATTTTGGAGTAGATGATCATAGAGGAGAGTGTTTAACATTAGAATTTGTAGAGATAATAGATCTTGACACTGTAATCATTCTTGTATTGGTTGTAACCTACGAGACCTTCCAACTAGGCATATTTACTGATAAATTGATGAATCAATAGAGATAGTGTTGTTCTTCTCTTTTCTTCACCTTGTTGTGTATTTTTTGCTTCCATTATGTTTACTCTATAGGGTGTTAATACTATTAGGTGTTCCTTTGGCCCTAATTTTGTCAGGTCTTCTAGATGAGAGGTGATATGTGTCGTTGAAGTTCATCCTTGAGAAGATTAGATCATGTAGAACATTGATTGGTTTTTGTTGTAGGGTGGTAGATCTATGAATTTGATTTGTAATTTGTAGAGGGTTGCGATCTTGCAAGAATTTGTCTATAAAAAGGATTCAAGCTAAAGGAAATGCTTATAATATCATATTGGACATGTTGAGATAGATTGTATCTAGATTAGATGTTGTGGAGATAGCCTAAAGGAGAGGAGCACATCTTGATGATGTGATTGATGATGAAGAAATGGAACCAAACCCTACTCCAGAACTTGAAGATGATCAAGATGAGGAAAGACTATTGATATTTTTGTCTAGGGAACATTCAAATTCTATTGTAGAAGTTGCTCATTATGATGGAATGTTGGATAAATATATTAGGTTTGATTGGATTTTTGAAATGGAGAAGTTCTTTGAGCTTGAAATAACTCTTGATAATAGGAAGGTGAAGATTGTAGTCACAAAGTTGAAAGTCCATACCTCACTATTGCGAGACAATTTACAAACTAATAGACAAATAAGAGGAGAAGAAAGGATTAGAACATGGCTGTAAATGGAGAACGAGGTGAAGAAGTTTCATCTTGCTAATTACCAAGTTAGCTTGTTCAGGAAGATGCAAAATTAAAGATAAAATGATATGACTATAAAAAGCATACACTAAGGAATACTATAGATTGGACATCATTTATGGACATGTGGATGATGGGGTTGAGAAAGTTTCCAGGTACCTCAATGGTTAATTGAGATCTAGAATTAAATATGAAATAAGTTTTGTAAAATTGGAAAGTTTGGAACAAGCATATAAATATGCATGAAATTTTGAGGAGATCTTGATAAAGAAGCATGATCAAGATAACGAGGTAGAGGTGGTAGATTCCAAAGAGGCAAAGATAGATCTTATGGAGAAAATGGTACATCTAATAATTTTACAAAAGATAAATGGAAATATGAATGCAAAGTGATAGGAAAGGAAATACCAAGAGGAAAGATGGTAATTCTTACCAAGGAGGTACTAGTTCTTATGAAGGGAGAAATAGTTCTTACTCTAGAGGTGGATTTCTTGGTAATTATTTTAGATGTGGTCAAGAAGGGCATTGGTATAGGAGCACCCATGGTATACTTGGTCAATATAAGTTTACATTTTGTGTGGGTGTGAATTAAAGGCATTTTAATTTTGTTTTATATAAGGTCATGTGGACCATGGTAGTAGTACAATAGGGTGTGAATTGAAGAGTCCGAGGACACTTATAAATGCAATTAAGAATCAACAAGATGTAAAAGCCCTTGATTGCACAAGGATGATGATGATGTCTATTGCAAAAATTAATTTATTGTGAATTGTCTTTGTTGTTACAAAAAATGTCATACCATTGTCATTCAGTGTATGTTTAGCTCAATTAGGAATTGAAGATAGCTTTTTGTGTCTACTGAGCATTCCAAAGTTTGCTTACTTTAGAAGATAGTATCTACCAAGTTCACTCAGGAACCAAAGGAAAGTTTACAAAAGTTGAGTGTTAACCAAGATTTCTCAATTAATGAAGTAAATATTAGATTGAACCAGTGTTAACTAAGCTCACTCAGTTATGAAAATAACTTTATAAATATGTAGTGTTAACCAAGTTCACTTGGTTAACATAGGAAAATTGTTTCTGAGTTAATGTCTACCAAGCAAGGTTGACTAACAAAGGATTTTCTTGTTTTGGAATATTAATTTAAATTGAATTGTCTATTGGTTCTAGCAGACTGAGAAGATGAATATTAATTCTTCTAAGTTATGTTCTAGCCAATTTGATGATATAAAAGATATAAATATAAGGTCAAGTTGAGAGTTAGAATGATGAATGGATGGAAGATAATTGAATATTTAATGATGCTAAGAGGAAATGAATCAGAAGGTTAAGAAAAATATCCTTGTGAAGCTGAAAAAGATACATTCAATCAAGAAAGGTCAAGTATACAAGCTAGAATTGAGATCTATGATTAGCAATTTAGTTGCATCCAAAATCAGGTCATCTCATTGTGACTCTCTAACCATTGTAGCAGTGATCTAAATCTCTTAACAGAGATGACCTAAAAGTAATTTGTAATTCCTCTAACAAGGTGGAATTTCTATTGAATTTTTCAAAGACCTCTAACAAGACCACTCCTAACAAGGTGATTAAATCTTCTAATAGGGTCACACCCAATAGTGTATTTTGTAACCTTTAATAGGGTTGGCTCCTAACAGGGCTCACTTTAGAATAGTGAAAATTAGTCACTAGTTGCAATAGGAGGTTTTTCCCAAATTGGGTTTTGACATTAAATCTTGGTGTCAAATGTGTTCATGCTATTTCTCTTATGTGTTTGCACCTAAGTTAAAGTAATATTAATGATAGATAATATCATAATTTGTTCATGTTAAGTATTTATTGAGAATTTTTAGTATGTTTGTCAAGCATCAACATATTTTAGTTTTTAGGGTTTGTTTGTACTGACATCTAGGGGATCTAGGATCTAATTTTTGGTAATTGATTCACCCCTCCCCTCTTAGGTACTCCTCTTATATTTCCAACAATTGATATCATAGAGTTTGGTGCTTGCAAAAAAGGTTTCAAGGGCCTAAGTTAAAGATCAGGATGCCTTATAGAAGAGAGATTCTCAAGTTGAACTGAAATAACTTTGCAGCATGGAAAGATTAGAAGGTGTTAGAACTTTACTAGCATTTGTAGCTCATAGAGGATTTAAAGTTTATCAAATGAATGTAAAATCTGCATTCTTGAATGGAATTCTTGATGTCTACATTGAAAAACCTAAAGGTTTTGTAGATCCTAGAAAAAAGGACATGGTTTATAAATTACACAAGGCATTATATGGTCTCAAGTAAGCTCCCAGAGCTTGGTATGAAAGACTTCTCAACTACTTGGTACAAATTGCTTTTCAAAGAACAAATGATAATAGTAGTCTATATATTGAAGAAGGACCAAACAAAAGAATTGTGTTGGTAGAAATATTTGTGGATGACACTTTATTCATAGGAAATGATGACTTATGCAAGGCAGTTTTAGAAGAAATGAGTAAAGAATTTGAGATGCATATATTTCGGGAGATAAAATTCTTTGTTGGATTGGAGATCTAATAAAAGAAAGATGGTATCTACATTACTCAATCTAGATATATCGAGGAGATACTAAAGAAATTTGGAATGAAAGATTCAAGACCAGTTGGAACCCCTATGTCTACTAGACATAAGAATTCTAAAATAGATGATTCAAAAGAGGTAGTTCAAACAACAGATAGATCAATGATTAAAAAATTATAGGATGTAGTGCATACAAGACTTGATATTGTATTAGTAGTTGGTGTAGTGGAAAGATTCTCAAGAAATCCCAAAAAATAGGAGGAAATTTAGATTTAAAAGTACTCATAGATGTTGATTAGGGCAAGAAGTATTGATGACAAAAAAAGAAACAGTGGTGGAGCTTTCTTTATTGATAAAAGACTAGTGTCTTGGACAAGTAAGAAACAAAATTGTATCTCTTAGTCCACAACAAAGGTAGAATATGTGGCAACAACAGTCAATTATTCTAACATTATTTGGCTGAAACAACTATTGATAGGTATGAAGATAAAGATCAAGGATCTAGTAGTTATATATTGTGATAACACCAATGCAATCAATATATCAAAGAATCTAGTGATTTATACCAAAACAAAGCACATTGATATAAAATATCATTTCTTGAGAGAATTGGTATAAGATAAAGAAGTAAGATTGGAATATGTGAATACAAAAGAAAAATTGTAGAAATATTCACCAAGCCATTACTATATCTAAGAGCTCAGTTAGGGCTCATTCCCCTGTCTAAAGCTCACTAAATGAATTTTAATGATGCATCAACCAGAGCATGTTGAAGATCAATGAATTGGTGTAGTATTAACAAGAGCATATTGCAAATGAATTAGTACTTGAGTTACATTATTATTCTCTAAATATTGTCTTTGGCATGAGATGTCAAAGAGTGAGAATTTTGATGTCATATCTCATAGAAATTTTATAAATAGAAAGAGATGTACAAAGAGAGAATGAACTTGGTCTGATATCAAAGAAGAATTTGCTATCAAAAGTAGAAGTTTTCTAATAGAGGGAGAAACTAAAGGCGGGAAAAGTTCATACTGATAGAGGGAGTTCTCATGGATGATAATCTGAATGACACTAAGGATAATTCTTTAATTTATTCTTGTTCTAAAAATTTCAGTACAATATGACATGTTATGTTGCCATCAATGCCAAAGAGGGAGATTGTTGGAACAATTGATTAATTGTGTGTTGTCTTTGTTGTTACACAAAATATCATATCATTGCCAGTTAGTGTATGTCAAGCTCACTTAAGCATTGAAGACAATTTTGTATGCCTACTAAGAATTCTAGAGTTTTCCTAGTTCAAAAGATAATATCTACCAAGTTCACTTAGGCACCAAAGGAAAGTTTACAAAAGTTGAGTGTTAATTGAGCTCACTCAGTTAATGAAGGAAATATTGGATGGAACCAATGTTAACCAAGCTAACTCGATTACCAAAGGAACTTTATGAATATGAAATGTTAACCAAGTTAACTTGGTTAACATAAGAAAATTGTTTCTAAGCTAGTGTCTACTGAGCAGGGTCAACTAACAAAGGATTTTCTTGTTTTGGCATATTAAGTTCAATTGAGTTGTCTGTTGGTTCTAGCTAATTGAGGAGATGAATATTAATTATTCTAAGTTATGTTCTAGCTAACTTGATAATATGAAAGATATAAATATAAGGTCAAGTTGAGAGTTAGAATGATGAATTCATTAAATATAATTGAAGATTTAATGATGCTAAGAGGAAAATAATTAGAAGGATAAGTAGAATATCCTTGTAAAGCTGAAAAAGATACATTTGATAAAGAAGGATCAAGTATACGAGCCATAATTGAGATCTCTATTGCATAATTTTATTGTATCTAAAATTAGGTCATCTCATTGTTAGTCTCTAACCATTGTAGCAATTATCTAAATCTCTTAATAGAGTTGGCCTAATAGCTATTTGTAAATCCTCTAATAAGGTGGCATTTCTATTGAATTTTCCAAAAGCCTCTAACAAGGCCACTCCTAATAGGGTGATTAAACCCTCTAACAAAGTCATACCTAATATTGTGTTTTGTAACCCTTAATAGGGTTGGCTCCTAATAGGGCTCACTTTAGAAGAGTGAAAATTAGTAACTAGTTGCAATTGGTGGTTTTTCCAAACTGGGTTTCCACATTAAATCTTTGTGTCAAAAATATTCATGTTATTTCTCTTTTTTGTTTGCACCTAGGTTAAAGTAATAGCAATCATAGATAATATCTTAATATTTTAATGTTAAGTGTATGCCGAGAATTTTTAGTGTTTACCAAGTTACAACATTTTTCTATGTGTATTTTGAGAATCACCAAAGTTTAGTTTTCAGTGTTTTTTTTGTACTGACATCTAAGGCATCTAGGATTTATTTTGTGGTAGCTGATTCACCCCTCCTCTCTTAGTTAGTCCTCTTATATTTCCAACATATATCATCATGAGGTTAGTAGGGTCTAGGATAGATTAGGATGATATTTTTACCCTAGTTGAAGAATTTGGTTAAGTTTAGAAAGAATTGGAGTTCATTTGGCTAAGTTGGGAATAACTTGCCAAAAAAGATGTAAAAGCTGCATTTTGCAACTCTGTCAAAAAGTTGCAACATGATAGAAAAGAGGTCTAAGTGGAAATAATCACCCAACCACCCTACAAAATGCATACCATGACCAAGAGGTTGGACACTCATTGTAAAAACATAGAAGTTTTGATAATGGAGTTTTGAAGTAATTTTAAGAAAATTTGTGTATTTTTTCATGATAGTAGTTAGTTAGAGCATTCAACTTGTCACTGTAATACCTAGTGTGTGTAACTTAGATCTTTTCTTAATTTTGTATGGATTTAGATAGGAATTTGGTTTATATTTACTTTTCTTTTGTAAATATTTTATTTCTTGCATTGTTGATGGTTCTATCTAGGTAGTTGGAAAAGATGGGGCTCTAACTCACTTTCCTAATGTCCAATCTATATGAAATCTTAAGAATAGTGATTATATTTCATGTATATTCAATATACAAAATATTTGGCCCTTAAATTTTGGGAAGCCATTTTTAAACTCTAGACTTAGGCAAGCCTATGGTGAGTCTAGCTAGGGAAGACAAAGGTGTGATCAACATAACTTGTAGAGTTGGAAAACTAGAGCCATGATTCCACTTGGAGATTAAAGATAATATTCTTACCAAGGTATGGTGAAGAGTGTGTGGTCAAATCAATCTCATTGTTAGCCTCACACTTTCCAACTTGTAGAAGAACTAGTTAGAGACCTAAAATACCTAAATTCACTCAAATTGAGTTAGGGTACTATACAAAAGGTGGTGACCCAAGGACCACAAAATTCCTTGAGAGGTTGGCACATGATCCAAAAATGTTGGGAAAATTTTTAGGGTTTCTTTGGAAGGATTAGGATAAGGTCCCTATTTTCTTGCTATAGGAGACATGATTGGGACTAGTAGACTTTTAGGCCTATATTTGAAGGATTGATGAAATTTGATGAGAAGATGAATCAAGTGAGAATTTTGACAACCATAGATGGTTGAATTGAAGTATTTGGTAATACTTCCATGCATTTGTAAGAATTAGTTTAAGATATGGAGGTTAAGGGACTTTGTGGTGTTTTAAGGGCTATGCTGAGTGAAGAAAGAATGCATCAAGTTTTGACTTGATTGATGAAACTTTATTTGTAGTTGGGTTAGCTAGAGCGACCAAGGGATCCTTAGAAATTTAAGGTCCTATAGGTGAAAAGTGGTGTGAGGAAGACACCCTAGAAGTCATACAAGTAGACTAAGATAACGAACTAGTGACCTCCCTATCAGATTGGTATCAGACCCTCAAAAATTAGGCTTGTGGATAAATATTTTAGACTTAGGAATCAATAGGAGAAACTACAATGATGAAAATATAGAGTTAGCAAAGAACATGACTAAGAAAGAGGAAGAAAACAAATTGATGAAAGATAGATTATCCCAACTAGAAGAAAAGTTGGATCAAGTGGAAGAAACAATTGAGGCATTCAAAGGAAAGGTTAAAGGAAAGAAGAAAGATGTGGCTATAGAGGATGGAGAATCTAGACATGATCTTCTCCTTATAAAGAAACTATTCTTGAAGGCACCAAAAGCCATGAATGGAAAGGCATTGGAGGGTATACCACTATTTAGTGTGAAGTTGAAGGAAAATATAGTCATGGACTAGATAGAATGGATGGAAAACCATTTTGAGTGTGATGGAATCACTGAGACATAGTGAGCATAAAAAAGTCAAGGATGTGAGGTTCCAGATTGACATGGTGGAAGTTCATCCAAGCAGAGGGAGAAAAGGAAGGTAAAAAACCAATTTCCACTTGGAAAGGAATGGTTTACAAAGAAAGAGAGGCATACATGCCAAATGATTATGAAATCAAATTGCATCAAAAGATACAAATCTTAGATAGAGGGATCTTGATGTAAATTCTTATCCTGAGGAATTCCAAAAGATAGGCATGAGATCAAATGTAATTGAAGATGAAATTATTAAGGTGGCTAAATGCCTAAATAGGTTAAAATGGAGTATACAAGAAGAGATGACTATTCTTAGATCCATTCCAATAAACCAATGATATCAATTGGACATTAATAAGAGAAAATGGAAACATGATCAGAGTTCCAAGGGAAGAGGAAGAGGAAGAGACCAAAGAGGTCATAGAGGTCGATGCCAAGGTAGAAGGATTGAGTCAAGAAATTTAGAAGAGTCTAAATCTATAGATCATGGAAATGAAAATACGTCTAGAGGAGGCCATTGAAGAGGTTGAGGAGCTCAAGGGGGTTCAAACAAAGGAAGAGGTGTAGGAAGATGTAACTCATACTTTTCTAGCATGAAGTGCTATAGTTGTGGATGGTTGGGTCACCTTGCATATAGGTTCCCTCAAAAAGAATCTTCTTCAAATAGTGACAAGAGAGTACCATATTTTGAAGAGGACACATCAAGTGTCAAGTTACTAGAGATAAGCCATATTGAGTTAGTGATGGGAGAGAACTTAATGTTTAGAAGATATTTAATCAAGCAGCCAGTCAAAGACGAGCCAAAGAAGACAAGAGTCTAATTCAGGATAAGATGTAAAATACTTGGTAAGGTATGTAAGGTTATTGTGGATTTAGGTTGTACAAATAGCACAATCTCAAACAAAGTAGTAATGAAGTAAGTTGGAGAAGATACCCTATACCAATCCATGATACAAGATGAAATGGTTGAATAAGGGGAAAAGTGTACTTGTTAATGAAAAGATGTGGGTAGAGTTCTCTATTGGAAGGTATAAAGACAAGTTGATTTGTGATGTTTTGCCTATGGATGCATGCCATATCCTATTGGATAGACCATGACAATATGATAGAGGATCAATCTATGATGGAAAGGAGAACACAATTTCTTTCAAGAAGGATGGAAGGACATTTAAAATACAATCATTGATACAGGAAGAGAAAAAATGGGCAAAGACTCCTAGTATCCTATTAAGTAGTGGCAAGGAGTTTTTTAATACTCTTCAAGAAGGAGGTGAAGGATATGCCATATTGGTAGAACCTAAGGAAAGAGAAAATACTATGCAGGAACCTATACCTAAAGAAGTACAAGACTTACTTGGCAAGTTCAAGGACATATTCTATGATGGGACACCTACAACATTACCTCCTAAAAGGTCTATTATTCATTAGATAGACTTTATGCCAGGGCCTTCTTTACCAAACAAGGTAGCCGAAAAGATCACTCCAGAGAAGAGCCAAGAAGTGGCTAGAGAAGTGCATGAGTTCTTAGATGAAGGCTTGATAAAGAAGAGCATCGACCCTTCCATAGTACCTTTGGCATTCACATTCAAGAAAGGCTGTAAGTGGATTCTTTGTACTAATTCTAGGGTAATAGATAATATTACAATCAAATATAGTTTTTCTATACATAGGATTGAGGATTTGATGGATTGTATAGGAGGATCTAGGTATTTCTCTAAGTTGGACCTAAAGAGTGGCTACCATTTGATTAGGATCCAATAAGGAGATGAGTGGAAAGCAACATTCAAGATGACTGAAGACTTGTATGAGTGGAGAGTAATGCGATTTGGGCTTACAAATTCCTCTAACACATTCATGAGGCTAATGAATGAAGTACTCAAGGATTATGCATGCCTAGATGATATTCTCATAACATATGAAATACATCGAGATAGTGCTCAAAAGATTGCAAGAAGAGAAATTATCTATCAACATAGAAATGCGTGAACTCCTCAAGAAAAAAATTATGTATCTTGGAATTGTAGTGTCACAAGGTTCTTTGAAGATGGACCCAAGAAAGGTGGAGGCTATCTTGAATTGACCAATACCAACCAAAGGAACAAAGGTAAGGAGTTATGTTGAGCAAAAAAGATGGGCACGGTGAGAGAGAGGGATGGAGCGGGTGGGAACTGCAATTCAAATCACGTTGTTTCGAATCTGGAGAAAGGCGGGAGATAGGAGACCACGTCTGCAGGAGGGCATGCAGCAAGGCATGCAGCAAGCGCAGGGCAGGAAATGGAGAAGAAAGATGAGGATGCCTCAAAGGACGGGGACCCATGGGTTTTGATGCCCCATCTAGGTGAGAAGATTCCCCCTCCCCCCCATGTGGGTAGTGGGCCGTCTGGGGCATGGGGACGCTGGTCGAATCTATTCGAGATAAAACCATCAGGTAAATCGTCCTTCCCAAAAGTCATTGACAAATCTGATAAGGAGAAAGGTATTTTTGCTCTGGAAATCCCTAGGGAAATTATTGACCACAATATCCTAAGCATGGCGAACACTCTGGTAGGAAAATTTGTAGGGCCAAGACCTAATATTGATGTAGTGAGGACATTTACCAAGAGAAAATGGGACCTTAAAGGGCATGTAGATGTGACTGCTATGGCCAAAGGCTTCATGTCTTTCGAGTTCTCTTGCTCGGAAGATTTTTCTCGTATACTATGTGCTGGGAACTGGTCTTTGGGCAGATCCAACCTAATATTGCAAAAATGGACATCCAACTTGGATTTGAACCATGATTTCCAATCTCAGGTTCCAGTTTGGTTAAGACTTCTGGAACTTCCTTTGGAATATTGGCATGAGGATGTCTTTGATGGCATAGCCAGGACCTTTGGAGAGCTCCTCTCCATTGACCCTGTCACAGCAGCTAAGAAAAGATTGAACTACGCAAGAATCTATGTAGGAGTCATCGAAGGCCAGGACATGCCTCAAGTTTTAGAACTACAATCTCTTCTGGGAAACAGATCTCAAAAGATTGACTATGAAAGTGTGCCTTTTTCTTGTTTCCATTGTAAGAAGGCTAGCCACAAGGTTGGATCATGCCCACTTTTTAAAGGGAAGAGTACGGTGGGAAAGGCTCGTCCACAAGAGGGGATAAAAGAATCTCTAGATCCCAAAAAAGAATGGAGGAAAAAAGCATCGCAAGTCAAGGCAAATGGAGAGGCAGAAGGAAAAACAAATACTGCTCCTAATGCGCCCCAAGAGGAATCAGGGCCTCCTCAAGCGACTGGAAACGTAGGAGGGGGAGAAGAGAAAGGAGTGAAAGATGATTCAACACCTCTCCCCAATGCGAAGGAATCTGAGAAGAAACCTGAGGAGACAGGTGAAAATATGACTCTTCCCCCTCTGGATTCTCAGGAGGATGCCTTGAAACTATCCTTTGTCCCGAACTCCATGGAAGAACTAGAGGAGGGGGAACCCATGTCCTAGGACCCTAACCCGGTGTGTTGTCCGCCCCCTTCAACAGTAAACAGAATCATAGAGAGGCTGTCTGCATCGACAATGGAAGATTTGGCGAGAATTGATGCTTGGCTGGACAAAGGACTAGAGGGAGAAGAGAATCCCTAGACGAAAGTCAAGAGTAGAAAGAAGAAGAATAGCAGGGACCCTTCTCCGGTATCTCCCCCTTCTACTAGAAGCATGGCCAAGGCTGATCTTGGCCACAAATCTAACCTAGTGGGAAGGAAAAACAAGAATGAAATCAGGAAAGAGGAAGCCAGAAGAAACATTAAGGATGGTACGCAGTGCACCATCCAGGAAGCATGTTCAGTAGTTAAATCATGAAGATCTTATCTTGGAATATTCATGGACTCAATGGAATCCACAAGCAAGAAGTTATTAGAAATATGATAAGGGACCAAAGGCCTGATGTGTTTCTAATCCAGGAAACTAAAATGAAGAAGGAAAGGATGAAAAATATTAAGTTCAACAATAGCATGAAGGGCATACCCCCTAACTCTGAAGGAGCATCTGGAGGACTGCTGTTACTTTTCAATGATAAGTATTTCAATATAGTAGCTGAGTATGATGAAGATAACATTGTTTTCTACAGAGTTCAACATTTGCACACCAATGATTCCGGGTTTTTAGTGAATATTTACACCCCCAATAATAAGAGAGATAGAAAAAACTTCTGGACCAAAGTTGGTAATATGGTGCAAGATTGTGACATTAAGAAAGGTATAATCATGGGAGACTTTAACACACCGCTAGAAGATAAAGAGAAAAAGGGAGGTTTGCCCCCGGATTGGGAAAGTAAACAGGATCTTTCTAACTTCATAAATAATCTGGCCCTTATGGACGTAGAGCTTAAGGGCGGATCCTTTACCTGGTCAAACAAGAGAAAAGGCCATGATTGCATTCAGGTTAGGCTGGATAGAGCTCTTATATCTTTAGACTGGCTTCAATCCTTCAGTTGCAGACTATCTCTGCTTCCCAGAATTGGTTCAGATCACTCTTCCATTTCTCTTTTAGTTTCTCCTCTGGTACACAGGAGATACCATCCTTTCAGGTTTGAGAAAATGTGGACCTCTCACCCTGACCTCCTGGATAATATCAAGAAATGGTGGGGGATAGAGGTGGAGGGCTCAGCCATGTTCAGAGTCACCAGAAAACTTAGCAATGTGAAGAGGATGATTAAAATTTGGAACAAGTCTGATTTTGGTCACATCTTCCATGAAAAGAAAGAGTTATTTGATAATCTAACTATTATCCAAGATTGCATTCAGAAGGAAGGTTACACTGAGACCAACAGGGTTTCAGAGCTCAAGACCCTGTCTGAAATTCATAACATTATTAATAAGGAAGAAAAATTTTGGAGGCAAAGATCGAGGATCACCTGGCTAAAGGAAGGAGATCGGAACACTAAGTTTTTTCACCTAACCACCCTCAAGCACCGTGCTAGTAACAAGATCTATGGTATCAGAAAGGGGCAGGAGCTGTTAACTGAAGAATCTGCCATCTCGGAAGAAGCTGTTTCCTTTTTCTCTAGCCTTCTCTCTGAGGACCCAATGCTTTCCAATTTGGACCAGGAGGATTTGTTACACTGTATCCCTCAGCTCATTCAACCTATCCATAATAAATAGCTCTGTGCTATTCCTAATGCTTCGGAAGTTAGAGAGGCTCTCTTTTCTCTGCCTGCTGACAAGGCTCCAGGCCCGGACGATTTTTCCACTTTTTCCTTCCAAAGGTTCTGGCCGGTGATCATGGGAGAGGTTGTTCAGGCTGTCCAGGAATTCTTTGGAGCCAAATCTATTCTCAAGGAGCTAAACTCGACTTTTGTGGTTCTCATTCCTAAATCCCCTGGGGCGGACTCGTTGGACAACTTTAGACCTATTAGTCTGTGCAACTCTCTCTACAAGATCATCTCTAAAGTTCTCACGTTAAGAATGCTCAAGATATTGCCCATGATAATCTCGCAGCATCAATCGGGTTTTGTTCCAAGGAGACAAATTTTGGATTCTGTCCAGATGGTGCACGAAGTCATCCACTCTCTTGAGGCATCCAAACAGTAAGGTATGTTTCTCAAACTGGATCTTTCTAAAGCTTATGACAGGGTGTACTGGTCTCTCCTTGGAAAGGTCCTCTCGACTTTTGGCTTTGACAGTAAAGTTTGCAAAATTATCTCTCAATTGGTGTCCACCTCCTCCTTGGCTGTTCTGGTTAATGGAGTCCCTTCTAATTTTTTCAAACCTTCCAGAGGCCTCAGACAAGGAGACCCCCTTTCGCCCATTTTGTTCATCATTTTAGCTAAATGCTTAGGAAGGATTATAGACTGTAGAAAGCGTGAGGCTTGTATCAAAGGGATCCTTCCCTCCTCTAATTGCGTTCCCTTCACTCATCAGCAATTTGTTGACGATACTATCTTGGGGGGGGGAAGCTTCTGTCAAAGAGGCCAGAGCCCTGAAGAAGATTCTTGATACTTAATCTAGTGGGACGGGTCAGCTGATTAATTGGAACAAAAGCTCGCTCTTTTTCATCAACACCTCTGAGTTTAGACAAAGAAAAATCGCCAGGATTCTGGGTTGTGGGGTAGGCTCTTTCCCCTCTACCTATCTTGGTCTTCCTTTGGGATCCTCACCCCCGGAGTCTTTTTGGAATGGTATTTTGGACAGATTCAACAGGAAGATGGCTGGTTGGAAAGGGGTCTCTCTTAGTCAAGCGGGGAAATGCCTCTTAGTCAAATCTTCTCTTCAAAATCTGCCAATCTACGCCCTGAGCCTCTTTGGAGTTCTGGGGAAAATAGCTGAAAGAATGGAGAAAATCCAGAGAGACTTCCTTTGGAATGGTAATGAAGGGAAGAAAAGATATCCTCTTGTTGCTTGGGAGAAGGTTTGCCTCCCTATGAGGTACGGAGGTCTGGGCATTAGAAAGATCACTCACCTCAATAAGGCTCTCCTAGCTAAACAAATATGGCGGATCTTCAGTAGCACCGGTGAATGGAGGGACACCCTGGTAAACAAGTACCTTAGAAGACCCACTCTTCTTTTCACCCTTTTTAATGAAGATATCCCAAAAGGATCGAACATTTGGAATGGGATCATGAAAGCCAGGGACCTGGCTAAGGCCAGGATATCATGGAAATTGGGAAATGGGAAGGACATCCAATTCTGGTCGGATAGATGGCTTTCCCAAGATCCACTTATCAATAACCCTATTTTTGAGAGATGGATGCAAGCTTGTACTGATCAAATTGGGTCCAAAGTTTGTGATTATTGGAATGGCCAGGAATGGAGTGACCTATCCCTCATCTCTGAGGACTTGACTCCTATAATGCTTATGCTCAATTCCATGATTCCTATCAATTTGGGGGATGAGCTGGTCTGGAGGGATAATCCCAATGAAAGATACTCTATTGCCTCAAGCTATAATTCCCTTTGGAGCTTAAAAGAGAAGGCCCCTTGGGCGGAGGCTTGGATTCTGGGTCTCACTCCAAAGATCAACATTTTTTACTGGCTGGCTCTTCAGAACAAAATCCTTACTCATGACAATCTCATGAAGCGAGGACATGTTATGCCCAGTAGATGTCCCTTGTGTAAGAATCAGGCTGAGACCGGAAATCACATTTTCATCTTATGTGACTATGCCAGGGAGGTGTGGAATGTCATCACACATGATAATGAAACCCTCTGGTGCAAACCGGATAATCTCATGGATTTTTTCCATCAGTGGAAAGGTCTTTGTAAGATTGCTGGTCGGCAGGATCACTCGGACTGGATTTTACCCCATTTTTGCTGGGGAATTTGGAAGGAAAGGAATAATAGAATATTTAGAGACAGAGAGGAGCCGGCTATAATCCTTGGCAGGAAGGTCTCGAAGAATATAAAGGAAAATCTCCAAGTGCTGAAGGAGGAAGAAGAAGAAGAAGGGGACAGAAAGATAGCTAAAGAAAAAGACAGGAACCTCAAAAGGCAGGATGCTAGCTGGCTTCTCCCCCTAGATGGTTGGTCAAAAGACAACTTTGATGGGGCTTCTAAGGGTAACCCAGGCCCTTCAGGTTGTGGTGGAATCATAAGAAATAGCTATGGGGAGGGAATAGCTACCTTTGCTTCCCCGCTGGGAACCCAGACTATTCATCTGGCTGAAGCAAGAGCTACGAGTAAGGTGGTCAAGTTGGCTTTTGATGCTGGGATTACTAAACTCTGGCTTGAGGGGGACTCCAAAAACATTATTGATACCATTAATGGTATTTCCCCTCCCTCGTGGACGATTGCGAACATAATTGCTGAGACTTGCGCCACTCTCACAAAGTTCGATAAGGTCCACGTCACTCATGTTTACAGAGAGGCAAACCCAGTTGCTAATTGGTTTGCTAATAAAGGGGTTAACGCCACCAATAATCTGACCTGGCATGCCGGAAAAGATTTTCCGACGGAGGCAAAGTTGCTCATCGACCAAGATAAAATCTTGGGAAGGACGGCTCAAATCCAATGCAATTATGGATAATAAAAATTGCTTAATAAATGGTAAGTGCCATTATTGGCATCGTGATTTTCACCAGCAAAAGGGGTTTCCTCTGACATTTCGACACGTTCGAAAGGACGATACCATTATTTTTAGAAAGGGGTATATTCATGGGTATCATAAAAGAAACATCACCATTTTTTCGAATGCAAATAACTTGCACAGATCAGAGTTCATGAGAATTGTGGAAGTTGATCAGGTAAAAATGACGGGTGAGAGGAGCAGAAAGGAGCCGATGGGGGAAGTTTAGAAGTGGAAGAAAAAGGCCAAAGTTTGGAGAGAGCTGGAAAAGGGTGGGGTTACTAATTTCTTCGAGAAACTTCATGGCTCGGATCCTGAGATCACTAACAGCGTGGTGAATTTGTGGAATAATGGTAAGGTTAAGGTGAACGGGGTCTACTTTCAAATTACTGAGGATGTGGTTGCTGAAGTCACGGGGATTCCGATGGAGGGGCATAAATTCTTCAGAGACAAGAAGATGTCTTCTAATGCAATCAAGGATTTTGTGAAAAACACTGAAGAGCTGAACAAGCTAGGCAAGAAAGAGACGTTTTTTGTAATGGATACTATAAAGAAGCTCTGGAGGTATGTTCTCTACGCTTTCATTGAATATATGACCCTAGACCCCAGGTTTGATAGGGTTAGGACTCACCATTTTGTGATTCTGAATCATTTTCGCCATGGTAGTAAGATCTCCTTCCCGTATTATCTTTTTAACTCGATGAACAAGGCCATTTCTAGTTTTAAAAATAAAGCTACCGTCAACCCGGCACTGCATGAGGGTCTTTTGCTTCTGATTCATGAGCATTTCCACGCTCAAACCATTAGCAAAAACCCTATCCAGGGGGTGGATGTTGACAAGAGCAGCTCCAATTTTTCCTCAGATTTTGACGATGTCGAGAGCATCAGCTCTGATGAGGTTTTTGAGCATTCAGGTAAGAAGACTAAAAGCCATAAGAAGGATTACCCCTCTATCAAATTACCCAGCAGAAAGAGCCCTAGAGGTCATACCCCAGCTAAAATTGGCTTTGCTGAGGTGGAGGAGGAAATGGATACTGCTGATTCTGACAAGGTTTCGAAGGAGGAGCTGGATGAGGAGAAACTGAGAAAAAGACAGAAGAGGGAGGGAGAGAGCATGGAGTGCTCCAGTAGTCAGGGAAAGGATTCTCTGCCCATTCCCCTCTCCTCTATACATCCTCAGCCTCCTTTGGAGGAAAATGACAACTCTGGATAGATTGAGGGGGAAGTGCAAGTTAATAATAGAAAGAAGGCTTGGAAGAACTTCAATGTGAGAATGGCCACTATGGGAATCTATAGAGAGGTGATGAACCCCCAACTCCTGGTGGACGACCTCGAGAAGCCTAGACTCAATGAGCTAATTGACCCGGCTATGGTGGCTATTTCTGATAATGCAAGAGAAACGGGCATGAATTTGTTGAACAATGCCCGCAATAGCATGATCGACAACTTCAGATCAATTAAATGGCTTTTCCATGAGCTAGAGGATGTCAGAGATAGGGTTTCCCAAATGGAAAAAATCAAGAGCAAGACAGGTGCTGAAAGCCAAGGCGATTGGAATAGCTGGGAGACTCTGATGGAGAGGAGAGTAAAAAATATTGAGAACTACAATCACAACCTGGCAAGTCAAATGATCTCCCTCCTCGCTTCGATCAATGAAAACATCCTCTCTCTCTTGGAAAATCTCAAAGACAGGAACCAGATGGAGGAACATGATAAACAAAATAGAGACAAAGATAGGCTGGATGTGGATAAAGCCAAGGACAGCACTATGGAGTAGGATTTGACGAACGCCTAGGATCATAAGGCAGAAGAGCAACAAGAGTGCACCGAAGCTGCCCAGACCATGCTCGAGATGGAGAAGTAGTCTGCTAGGTTGGGTCTCTGTCCTTTGGTTTTTGTTTCTCCTGGCTTTGGTTTTTTGTCTGGTCTCTGCTTTTCTGGTTGGTTCTCTAGCCTTTTTAGTGGGCAGTTGTTTCAGGCTGGGCCTTTGGGCTTATTTTCAGCCGTAAGGCTTATGTTTTGGCTGGGCATTTTTTCGCTTATTTTCAGCCTTTCTTGTTGTTAAACTTATGGGTTTCAGGACCCCTTAAAACCTGTTTACCTTATCAAAAACAAAGGTAAGGAGTTTTCATGGGTTAGTTCATTTCTATAGAATGTTTATAAGGAGCTTTAGTGGTATTTGTGCACCAGTATTAGATACCATCAAGGGTGGATTGAAGACCAAGTTTAAATGTACACTTGGAGCAAGGATAGATTTTGAGAAAATGAAATGAGAAGTGGCTACACAACCTATCCTCTTGCTAGCTAGTTTTGATAAATTGTTCGCACTAGAGTGTGACACAAGTGGGATTGCAATAGGAGGAGTACTAAGCTAAGAAGGAAAACCTATTTAACATTCTTCAATGAGAATCTCAATGATAAAAAGAAAAATTACTTTCTTTATGGCTAAGATTTATATTCTCTAGTGTAGCTACTTAGGAATTGGAGACATTATCTCCTACCAACGGAGTTTGTGGTGTTTATAGATAACCAAGAACTTAGCTATATCAACACAGAAGAAAAGTTGAGTAATAGACACTTGAAGTAGATGGATTATTTGCAAGATTTTAAATTTACTATCGAGCACAAGAAAGTGTAGTTGAACAAAGTGGAAAATGCATTAAGGAGGAAGATGTCAAGAGTCTAGGAGATAAAACTCCAAAGCAATAGCATAGAGAGTCTCAAAGACCTCGATAGGGATGATGAAGAATTTTTTGAAGCATATAAGGTGTGTTTTGATTTTAAAACTATTTTCATGGTCAATTCTCAGAATATACACTACAAAGTGGACGGTTGTTCAAGGGGGATCATTTGTGTGTTCCTCAAGCTTCCATTAGAGAGAACCTTATTCAAGAGAATCACAATGGAAGTCTTAGTGGCCATTTTGGTATCAATAAGACAATAGAGTTGGTACAAAGGTTTTATTATTGGCCCATGTTTCCAAGATATGTCAAAAGGTATGCAGAATAATGTGTGGTATGTGTGAAAGCCAAAGGAGGAGCTAGTGATGTAGGTTAATACTAACCATTTCCTATTCCCAATAGGCCATGGGAGTGCATTAGCATGGATTTTGTGGTAGTGATTCCTAAGACAAAGATAGGTATGGATAGTGTCTATGTGTTGGTAGATAGGTTTAGCAAAATGAGTCATTTTATCCCTTGCAAAACCACCCATGACGTTATTTACAGTTTTCATCTATTATTCAAAGAGATTGTAAGGATACATGGAGTACCCCTAAGAATAATATGTGATAGAGATGTGAAGTTTATGACTCATTTTTGGAAAACTCTACAGAGAAGATCGGGTACTAATTTGTCTTTTCATTAATCTTACAATCCTCAAACATATTCTCAAATTGAGGTGATCAATAGGGTTTTAGGTAACCTTCTTAGATGCCTAAACAAAGAGTATGGACAAACATGAGACATAATCATCCCACAAGCTAAATAAGATTACAATAGAAGTGTGAATAGGACCATAGGAAGGAATCCTTTAGATATAGTCTATGGGATGCACCTAAGAGGAGTGTGTGAACTTAGATATTTAGGATTGAAGGGAGTATAGAAGTGGGCATGCAAAAGATTTTTCACAAACAATGAAAGAGATACAAGAGCAAGTAAAGAAGATTATAATAGATGCTACCATCAAGCTAAAGATTAAAGTGGATATGTCAAGGAGAGATGTATAGTTTGAAATGGAAGATGATGTTATGGTCCACCTAAATAAGTCTAGGTCCAACTAAGTTATAGATTAAGAGAGTAGGACCATAAAAGGTATTAGCCAAGTGTGGACAAAATGCATACAAGGTGGAACTTCTACATGAGTTAATTATTTCACTAGTGTTCAATATGACTGACTTAGTCAAATATAAAGGACCATTGATAGATGTGAACTAGAATATCCTGGAGATACTAGGGGATGTAAGTGCTAAAGTCTTGCCTCCTAAGGATCAACTACAAGTAGAGAGAATCTTGGAATTTGGAGTGAAATATTAATTAGGCGCAAGGAATATATAGAGCATCTAATATAGTGGAAGGAGAAATAATAATCTCAAGCCACATGAGTAGAGGAAGCTAACTTCAAGAAGCTAGGCATTGATTTCTCATGATGTACCTTGAAAGTTGTGCAGAGGGGGAGGATGGTGTAGGAGCACTCAATGATTTCTTGGTCAATCAAATTTTTTATTTCATGTGGGTGTCCCTTTAATTAATTTTGATTGTATTTCAAATAAGGTCATGTGGACCATGGTAATAGTACAATATGGTATGAATTGAAGAGTCCTAGGACACTTATAAATACAACTAGAGATCATCAAGATGTAAAAGCCCTTGATTTCAAAATCTAATGATGATATCATCATGAGGTTAGTAGGGTCTAGGATATTTTAGTGTAATGTTTATTCCATATTTTAGGTATTTGGTTATGTCTGGGAAGCATTGGAGTTCAATTCGTTAAGTTGGGTAAAGCTTGCTAAAAAAGATGTAAAAATTGCATTGTGAAACTTCTCAACTTTGAATAGTTGCTTGGACAACATTGTCAAAAAGTTGTAAATTGATATAAAATATCCATAAGGGAAAAATAACTATCCACCACACTACAAAATGCATACCCTGACCAAAATGCAAGGTTGGACACCCATTGTATGGACATAGAAATTTTGACATTGAAGTTTTGAAGTAATTTTAATAAAATTTGTGCATTTTTCATGCTAGTAGTTAGTTAGAGGATTAAACTTGTCACTCAAGTACCTAGTGTGTGTAGCTTAGATGTTTTCTTTATTCTATTGTGAATTAGATAGGAATTTTGTGTTCATTTACTTTCCTTTGGCAAATAGTTTTTGTTCTTGCAATGTTGTTGGTTTTGTCTAGGCAGTTGGCAAAGATGAGGCTCTAACTCACTTTCCCATTGTTCAATCTATATGATCTCTTGGGAATAGTGAGTAGACTTAATCTATGTTAAATGTTGAGAATCTTGGGCCTTGAAATTTTGTGAATCAATTTTTAAGTCTAGCCCTAAGTGAGCTTGTGGTGACTCTGGCTAGGGAAGACCAAGGTGCAATCAACATAACTTGCAGAGGTAGACAACTAGAGCCATGATTTTATTTGGAGATTGAAGATATGTTTATTACCAGGTATGGTGAAGAGGATTGGGTCAAACCAATCTAATTGATATCCTCATACTTGATAACTTGGAGAATATTAGTTTGAGCCCTAAAACCCCTAAATTCACTCAAATTGAGTTAGGGTATTGTATGAAAGGTGGTGACCCCAAGAACCCAAAAATATTTGAGAGGTTGGCACATGATTCAAGAATGATGAGAAAATTTGTAGGATTTATTTGGAAGGATTGTTAAAATATCCCTATTTTCTTGCTATAGGAGACCTAATTGGGGCTAGCATTCTTTGAGGCTTATTTGTGAAGGATTGATGAATTAGAAGAGAAGATCACTCAAGTGAGACTTATAAAACCCCTAGATGGTTGAGTTAAAGTATTTGGTAATACCTCCATACCTATACAATTCTTAGTTCAAGAATTGGAGGTTAAGATCCTCTATGGTGTTTTAAGGGTTATGTTGAGGGAAGCAAGAATGCATCAAGTTTTGACTTATTGATAAATCATTCTTGCTAGTTGGGTTTTCTAGAGAGAGTAGTGGATCTTTATATAATTAAGGTCCTATACATGACATGTGATGTGGGGAAGACACTCTAGACATGTAACAAGAATACTAAGAGCATGAACTAGTGATTGGTTCATCCTATTGGTCTCAGAATGGTTTTGAAAATTGAGTGTCAACACACTTAACCACTTTTCATATAGAAGCTAAGTACACTATATGTACCAAGCCAGAATTCCAACAGGTGCCAAGTGACTTTAGGTGCCTAGCATTATACTAGTTTCAAGTGATATATAGGTGTTGATTCATAGTTGATGTTGTGCAAGATAGGACACTTCATGTGCTGAGTGAGCTAGAACTATGCATGTGCCAAGCAAGACAGAATGTAATAGGTGTTGAGCATCAATAATTTAGTATGTGCTGAGTAACATAGAATCAGCATATGAGTTTGTGTATTCACAAACTTGGATGTAAACCATTTTTTTTGAGCCAAAATGGAAGGATCTCAAAGGATATTAAAGATAAGAATGAATCTTTTATATTTCCTATGCAATCAACATGCATCTAGTAAGAAAAATGACATGCAACCAATAAGAAAAGTGCAAGGAATGAGCAGGAATTAAAGATTCAATATGGATTGTACATTCATACCTAACCCTAGGTCTAGAGAGCCTTTATAAGAAGGCTTAGACCTCATGATTTCAATTTTCTGAATAGAAGTTAAGGAAGTTGCTAAGTAGATAGAAAAAACTTGAAAAACAGGGAAAATAGTAGGGCAATCAGAGACTTAGTGAATCGAGTAGCATTTACATATCCAATTGATCAGAATAATGTAAGAGATATGAATAGATATCAGATCAAGCAAGAATCACATCAAAATGAGTAGATCAAGTGCCTGAAATCAGCAATTGAAGATTGTAAGCAATCAGGTCAAAGATTTATAATACTCTCTAGCAATTGTATTAGATAGTGAAAATCCTATGATGATAGATTAGCTTAACATTTATTTTTTAGATCCTTTGAAAAGGTGATTAAATCCTTTAATAGGGTGAAACTTCATATAAATTGTTTTAAATCCTTTAACCAGGTCACTATTGACACAATCTAAGGACTTTAACAGGGCAGACCATCAGAAGTGGTTAAACAATTATTGTTGTAGTGATTTTGTGGGTATCATCCCCACCCCAATTTTACCTTCTTATTCCTAGAGGGTTTCTGAGATACCAAACTTCTGGTGTTATGTGTTTTTGATGCATGTGTTTACTTTATGTTTATTTAATATGTTTACATGGATGCAGTTTACTTTCAATGTTTTGTTTTAAAGGATTTGAAACAGTTAAAGTGTGGTATATCTGATTCACCCCCCCTCTCAGAAGCACTCTTCTCATTTGAATATTCCAACACATCCCCCTATCAGGCATAGATTCTTTGAGTGTAAATACTTTTGTAAGAGTGGAAATCATAATATAAATTTAATGATTCAAGGGGATGCTTAGGGTTCACCAAATAGATTTGAGGCTTGTGAAAACTTGATGGTAAGGAGAACCTTTTTGAATAAAATAGTTGATGAAAAAAGTGTCCTACAGAAAAGTCTTTTCAAGACCAAATGTAAGATGGAAGAAAAATGTTGCAATGTGATTGTTAATAATTTAATAGTTTATAAAATTTGACATTAGAGGAGTTGGTTACAAAGTTATAGTTGCACAGGTTGAGGGACCCTAAACCTTGTCATGTTTCATGGATCAAGGATGAGCATAAGTTGTTGGTAAGTGAACAATGTATTGTGAAATTAAAGTTTGGAAACTACTTTGATGAATTTTTGTGTGATATTATGCCTATGGATTATTTCCATATTGTATTGGGTATAACTCAGGAAAATGAGAGAAATGTTGTGCATGATTTTAAATTGAATCATTATTATCTTTTGGTGAATAGAGAGAACATAGCATTTTTTCCCTTTTATTACAGTATTAGATGAGATAAATTGTACTACTTTTAAGATTTGTATGGTAAATGGGAAACAATTTGAGAAGGAGATGAAGAAGAACAAATTTTTTTTTTCTATAATTTCTAGAGGGCCGAGTTGTAATAGTAATGGATGATTAATAGATAATAGTAATGATCAAGTGATAGAAGATAGTACAGGCTGAGTGGTAGTAGAAGATAATAATGTTAGCCAAGTGTTAGCAAAAATTAGAAACTTGCTGAATAGGTACAAGAAGATTTTTGTAGAGGAACAAAGTATGAGTCATCATATGGATATAATTCCTTGAGATATAATTGTTAATAAAGTACCATATAGATTAACACTTACTGAGAATGAGAAACATAGTAGACAAGTGCAAGATTTGTTGCAAAAAGGTTTGGTCATAGAAAGCTTGAGTACATGTGTTGTTCCTATTGTATTGGCACCTAAGAAAAATGGAGAATGGATAATGTGTAATGATTCAATAAATATTAATAAGATAATAGTGAAGTATAGATTTCCTATGCCAAAGATGGGTGAAATAATGGATTGTTTGAGTGGAGAAAAATATTTTACCAAGATTGATTTGAAAAGTGGTTATCATAATATGAAAATTAGAGAAGGTGATGAGTGAAAGACTAATTTCAAGAAAAAGATGGTTTATATGAGCAGTTGGTAATGCCTATTGGTATGACTAATGAACCAAGTACTTGTATGAGATTGATGGATGAGGTTACCAAAATAGTTTATGGTAAGTTTGTGATAGTTTATTTGGATGATATTTTGATATTCAATAATGCACAAGCTAAAAGATAAGTTTATGATTAGTTTGAAGAACTCTTCCTCTATGGAAGTGGAGATTGTGTATTTAGGATTTGTAATATCCCCTGATGGTTTAAGAATGGATCTTGAGAAGGTTAAAGAGATTTTGGAGTGATTGACAATTGAGAATGTAATTGAGGTAAGATTATTTCATGGTTTAGCTAGTTTATAAATAAAGTTTACAATTAATTTTAGCTCTATCCGTAATGCTATGAATGAGACTATGGGAGGAGATAAAAGACATTTCAAGTGGAAACTTTGAGCTAAAAAGAGTATAAGGACTTTGAAACAAAATTTTTTTGAGTTACCTATTCTATCTTTATATGATTTCAATGAGGTATTTCAAGTTGAGTGTAATGTAAGTCATAGTCCAATAGGACTAATGCTGAGTAAAAAAGGTAAACATGTTTTTTTTTAGTGAGAATTTGAATGATTCTTAGAGGATGTATTTTGTGTATGGTTAAGAGTTCTATGCTATTATTCAATCCTTAAAGAAGTGGAGACATCATTTAATTGGTAAGGAGTTTGTGTTGTATATTGATTATAAAGCTTTACAATATTTGGGAAGTCAACATAAGTTGAATTAGAGAAATATGAAGTGGGTTGTGTACTTGTAGAGTTTCATATTTGTGATCAAGTAAAAGATTTGAGTTACTAACTATGTTGCTAATGCATTGAGAAGAATACACTCTTTGATGATTGAGATGGAGGATCAATGTTCTTGGTTTGGATGAGATGAAGGAGTTATATGACATCTATCCTATTTTTCTTAGGTGTGGAGAGAGTGCAGAGCACAAAATGTATCAAATAAAGTTGGTAAATATGAAGAGTATTTAATTAAAGAAGGTATGTTATTCAAAGGAAATTAGTTGTATATACCAATAAGCTCAATGACAGTGAATTTGATGAAGGAAAAGCATTGTGGTGGATTGGCTACATATTTTAGTATCAATAAGACATTGGCTTTTCGTAAGGATAACTATTATTGGCTGTATATGTATAAGGATGTTCATAAGTTTTTTAAGAATCATGAAATTTTTCAAGTTGAAAAAGGAGTAAGTTAGAATACTAGATTATGTATGCACACATTTTTCTTCTTGTGAAACCTTATAGTGATATCAATATGAAAATGAGAGGTTAGATTCCATATTTGTTATTTTGGGAAGATTTTCTAAAATGACACATTTTGTACCATGTAAGAAGACATCTAGTGCAATACATATTGTAGAAATTTTCTTCAAATAAATTGTTAGATTTCATGGATTAACAAGAAGTATTATCTTTGAAAAAGATAGCATGTTTGTTGGTTATTTTTAGAGGGCATTGTGGAAGAATATGGATATTGAGTTGAAGTTTAGCTCGACATTCCATCCACAGGCTAATGGATGGATAGAGGTTGTGAATAGAAGCTTGGATTATTTTTCAATATGTTACTAGGAGATACATGGATAAATTCATATATAGTATTGGCATATGCTCAATTTTCATATAGTAATTTTGTATTGGTGAAGAGAAGGGAAGTGTTGAAGGGGAATCATTTGCTGATTTTATAAGGTCTTTGCATGAGGAAGTGAAGTTGAGGTTGAAACAATATAATCAAAAGATAAGGAGAATGAAAATAAGTCTAGAATATATCATGTTTTTGAAGTTGGTGATGAGGTGATGGTTCATTTGGAGAAGGGTATATTTCTTGTTGGAACATATAGTAAGTTGAGGATGAAGAAGTTTTGTCCTTGTAGAATGTTGAGGATGTTTGATAGTGGTAAAGTTTATGAAGTTAGTCACCTAATTACATGGATATATCTCCTATATTCAATGTTGTTGATTTGTATAAGTATCATGAGTCAAAGGATGAAGCTATTATACTAGATAACTGTCATTAGAAGAAGATTAAAGAGGTTGACTAGGTATTGGATTAGAGAGTTGGTAAGAGCATAAGAGAAAATTATTAGATTTAATATTTGGTGTAGTAGAAGAAAATACCAGTAGGAGATGCTACATTAATATCATGTAGGTTTCCTATTCTTTGGTTTTGAGTCCCTTTCTTCTCCATGCTTTGATGACTCTCCTTTCTTAGTAGATGAAATGAAATCAGTATAGCTTACTCTAGTAGTGTCATGAGATATTATTTGCATCTTCAAGTGTTTATGGACTTGTTTCATGGCCTGTTGAGATCTATTCATTCTTTAAATGATTTAATTTTCATCTCTTAAATCATCTTTTAGATGATTGATCTCAGATCTCAAATTTACAAACTCCTCCACCTTCTTAGTAATCCCATGATTGACACTTAGTAATTGATTGACCATGTCAAATTTATTATGTGTTAAAATTTGTAATTCATTTATCCTTTAATCAATACTTGTATCCATTTTCTTCTTTTCTTCATTAGTCATTAGTGTGTCTTCTTAATCCTTTTTCTTTTGTTCATTAACTTCACATAGCCTTGCTGATTGTATTCCATGTTATCTTTTGAGTGATCTTACCTCTTCATTCAAGATATTGTTCTTCTCCAATAGATCCTCTATAACAACATCTATTTAATTATATATGTCTTCATTACATAGGACTTTCATGCTTTCTTCCTTGTATTATGTGTCACTTTGTTGGATATTTCTCCTCTTCCTTCTCTTTGAGAATTTATTGAGTTCCTCATTTATAGCCTTGGATTTCTCAAACATAAGTTGTTAATCAAGATTTTAATTATTAATCACCTTTCTTAGCTTGTAGGATTCTATCTCCAAAATCCTTGACTCTCAATTGGTTAGACTTATTGCTTAGATGAGACTACTCTGATACCAATTGTTTGAAATGTAATGGAGAAAGTAAAATATTGAGAGAGAACATGACTGGGGGGAAGGTGAATAAGGATCTTCAAAAAAATTAGTACTTAAAATAAAAACCATGTTCATACTCAATTCTCTATTCATTTCCCTTAATCTTTCATTTAATTAAACATGCAACTTCATGAAATATCATATCTAACATCTACTTGCATGAATAAAACACATAAACACATAACTAATGTATAACACTAGATTTGGTAACATAAAAACCCTCCAAGATAAAGGTAAAACTATGTTGAGGATAGCATCTGCAAAATATTCACTACTATAGTAATAAAGTGTGCTTGTTATGAATACAAAGTTTGATCACTTTTGATAATCTACCTTGTGAGGGGTCTACCCTTTTAAGAGATTATAATATTACTAAGTCTTCCTTGATTAAGGTATTAAAAATACACAATCAAGTGATCAATAAATTAAGAAATTGACATAGGCCTATTAGGGCCACTCTATTAGGAGATTAAACCTAATACACATGGTAAAATATAACTGTACACTTGATCCTTTGGTTTGCACTTGAATGTTGATGATAGACCACCTCTCTATGATTGGTAAACAGTAATTTCTCTCTGCACTACTTATTTCCCTTATCTTAACTTTGTAATTTACCCTTATATTTATATACATGTACAATCCTTCAAATCTCAACAAAAAATTCTAGGTTACAATTGTGCTTAAATAGACATATTGGAAGTTTATATATCTTGTGTGATGATCCCAATTGATCCTTTTTGTTGCTCAGTCCTTCCAATTTTTTGATTGATTGATCTCATTACATAGGGATTTATGATGCATAATTATAGGTGCAATTACACCCTTGATTAACTATACAATCATAAAATCACATCTCTAGCTTAGAAAAAATGGTTTACATAAGTTTTTGCTCCTTTCTAAACACATATAATTTCTTTTTCAAACTCAATACATATACCTTTATGATGCTTGATCATGTGTTTCTTCATGCTCTCCCTCGATATATACTTTACTTGAATTCTAATATATTTCTCAACTTCTATAGAACTCGGCTCTTGTGTTTCCTCCTATGTAACTCACCAATCAATGTATACTTGGCGACTATTGATTTGCTCAACATTTAGTACTACTTGGAAACTACTGAATGCATATACTTTTTCTTTACATAGCTCCACCTATATCTAGAGTATATCAGTCACATTTTTAACCAACCAACTCGTCCTTGTAAATTACTAAATACTTTGTAATAATCGAGAATACTATAATTTCCTTTAAGGTTAATAGTTGTCACATTGAAAATTATAGATATGAATTATATTGCATTAATACAATATTTATACCATATAAAGACTCCATGTGTTAGTTAATATTTGGGCTTGAATTGAGGAAACTTTAATCATGTATGTCATTGTAAATGCTTGAGATCTAACAAAAATTACTTCTTATCCTCAATTCCTTAATGATGTTTTCTTCACTTTTTCAATTGAATTATAAAATTAGAATGCATGTAAAATTTAGATGAGGTAATATTATCTGTTATTTAAAATGAGAGGGTTATCTTATTGTTAACCTTAACTTGAGTCACCATATTTTAATCTTTCTCTGGTTTCATTGAAGTCCAAAATCATACATTGAACAAACCATCCTTAGTCTCATATGTTACAAATATCACTGATCCTTGCATATAGACATTAATCCTGTGATGTCCATCACAAATCTTGTGTCTTGAACCCCTTTGAACCTCTTTGAACTACGCTTTGAAGTAGTTCAACCAAAGGTTTTGATACTAACTATTTTCTACAAGTGGGACCCACTGAGTATAATGAAGATGTTTGATCGAACCCCTTTGAACCTCTTCGAACCTCAGTCTAAAGAAATTCAAAGTAGTTCAATTGCTAAAGGTTTTTGAGCAAGCATTAATGATTCTCCAAGGACCACTGGTTCCCAAGAAACTAAATAAGATGTCAGGAGTAATGATTGGGGATCATGTCAGATTTAATTTTTGTTTGAGACATGAGATTAGCTATCATCATGATTCAAAAAAGAAAATATTTCATCTAGGGGTTGGATTATTTGTCAAAATTTGGTAATTATTACAAGGACACCCATGAAGGATGATCATTATTTGAAGGTGTCTTGTTGCAATTTTGAGCATGCAAATCAAGCCACAATAAAATCACCATGAATACCTCATAATGGGGTGGCACGTTTGCTAGTATGTCTTCTGTCCTTTTAAAGTATGAGTTTCATGTTTCATTTTTTTATCATGCAAAAGTACAAATTGAAGGAGGAGCAACCATAAGTGAAGGAAAAAGGTCTGGTTTTCTCTCAGCAAATCATAGGTGAGAAGACAAGCAACCCCTTGTTCTTTCCTCTATGTGTGTGTGTTTCAAAGAACAAGGCAGTGTTGGGTTTTTATTTCCTTTTCTTAAAATGAAGTCTATTCTACATTTTTTCAAGAATATTTCTAGTTTGGTGTGTAGGAGGCTTGTCATTTTTTATACTAATTTGGAGGGTGCCAAGGTTGAGAAATTACAAGGAAATTTTCTTGAACAAGCTGATGAAGTTAATGGTTGTCTAGAGATTTTAACAAGTGGTTTGATTAAATTTGTGTCTTTTCCTCCTACCATTTTGAGCCCTAAGTTACTTTGGTTATGTATTGACCACTATGATGTGAGGACTAAGAGCATTTTGGACAAAGATGTAGAACTAGTGTTATCCATCTCTCGGGAGACTATTTCATCAATCTTGCATTTGTCTAAGTGTACTTTTGTTACTTTTAACCCTACCTAGTCTTTAGTTGAGTATCAGGAAAGCCTAGAAAAATATTGTAACATGTCTGCTAGGAAGTGGATAGAAACAAATTAGAAAGGCAATTTAGAATCCCCAAAATAATCAGCAAGGATCATATGAAACCCCATATTCATGACCTCATGGTCTTATTGCATTGGGTTAAGGTTTCTTTGGATTTTTTTCTCTTCGAAGAGTAGATGTATCATTATGTAGAAATCATACTAAAGGGAGAACAATTGTTGGATTGGGTAGAATTGATAACCACCTCAATGAGAAATCAACTAAAACATGCTAATGTTTTTAGAAAAGATTTCTACATGTCTTCCTGTCTGACCTATTGCATTGCTTGTGTCAGCAATATTACTTCCCTCCCTCATGAAACTTGGAGTGAAGATGTAACTATTTACTAGTATTATCCTTTTCTCCAAAGGGATAGAGTGTTGTAGGATTTTAGGAAAACACATGATCTATTGATAGAAAGTGTTTACTTGAACCTCAAAAAGACACCTATGCATAGATTATCCCCAGAGGCCCAAAAGATGGTTTAAATTTATGGGAGCTATTTTATCCAATTTCCTAAATTCACATACTTAATAATAGGAGCTTTTGAAGAAGAACCAGTAAAATTTCCTCATTATGCTCTAGACTATTTTATCATAACTAGAATTTGTAGATAGTTGTTTTTAGTAATTAAAGATAACCTACCTCAGGAAAACTGGGAATCTATTTTCCCTATTAAGATTGCTCACTTAACTTCCAGAAACATGGTTAATGCCTTAGTTATTGGAATCAACTTGTTCAATTTTAATCTTGGATCCTACCAAAGAAGGAGTATTTTGACAACAAATGTTTTGTATCTAAACTGCTTGGTCTGAAGGGTCAATCACCCACAGTTCTGCATTTAGAAGATTTACAAAAAGATTTTAGTGATGAAGAAGAAGTGATAAAGAGAGACCATTCAATATTAACACTCCTACAAATAAATTCTCTCAAATTGAAGTTTCAGTTGGAAGGAGTAGTTGAGGATGGTTCAGATATTGTTGAATCAGGATGGGAAGAATCAAGAAAGCTAAAACAATTGGATGTAGATTGGCACGAAGGGGAAGAATATGGTATAAATTTGAGAACCAAATCTATCCTAACTCACATAGATAATTGGTTGATAAGGAGAAACATGAAGGCTATCAATGAAAAATAGATTCGAAAATATCCAAAGAAATTTTCTTTCTCTGAAACATTGACCTCTAACATATCAATTTCATCTCATGTTACAAGTAGTACTTTGGCTCCCATTGAGAAAAAAAGAACACCATCCCCTAAACAAAGCATGATCCCTAGAACTAGATCAAAGACTAAGTTTGAGGCACTCATGCGTTAGGAGATTCAAAAAGACAAAATGATGTGTCAAGAACAAGGCCTAGGAGAAGAAATCAGCTTCTCAGATAGCTAGGATGATGATGTGTAGTTAGTAGAAGCTCCTAGGTTGGATCAGCCTAATTTCATGACTCCTCCTATGTGAAGTCAAGGGATGGCCCCTACTCCTACTATTCCATCATGGCTATCAAATTTTCTTAGTAAGAAGCGAACCCTACAACTTGTGTTTACACCTGTTAAAGATATTATCACCAAGTACATAGCTTGTGGTTCTAAGAGTAAAAAGATGAAGAGCGACACAAGACTGATCAAATATCTAGTGACCAGAAGGGTAATGATAGAAGTGGCCACATACAATTACAAAGATGAATCTAGAGAAATTGATGCCAAAGTATTTAAGGTCACCATTGTAGAATTAGGGGCCACTAACAGAGACACTGGTAACCATTTCTTCAAATTCTCTATAGACCATATGCTAACTCAATTAGAAAGGGACAGCAAGGAGAAGAAAGAATTAAAGGCACTGATAATGACCATGGTGGCTTATATAGATTCACTGATGAATTTAGGTAGCCTTCCATTAGTCCAAACCCCACAGTCTTTTGATACCGATTCCTCAGACAACCAACAATTGGTTAAACAAATGCAAAGGGGTAAACTGCTCTTAGATGCAATACAAGAATGGGTGTCATCCATTGTAAAGGAAGATAGTAGACTCATTTTAGATTTTAGCACCACATTCATTAAAGAAGAAGTGTTGTTGGGTGAAATTCAAACCCTCGTGTTGGTTTGGGAAGTTGACCAGAATCACTACCAAGCCATTGTATTCCAAGTTCATGAAGTTGAGAAATACAAGGTATTGGAGTTTCTAAATGAAAATCCCATGAAAACCATGGATTCATGCATGCTTTTCATTATTAAGAGAAATATGGGATGGAAGGAGTCAATTTACAAAGGAGCCATTGAAGAAATATGATCATTGGAAACTAAAATCATTAGAACACATAAAGAACTCTTAAAAAGACATGTAGGTTGTCAATCCTACTCATTTCCTACAATTAAAAGATGGTAACATGGACTCCAGGTCTTGATCAAGAACTTCAATGATGCTATGACAAATATCAAAGAAAATGACGCACCTACCCCTGAAGACTTCACTAGCTTGGCAAACATCAAATTGATGTTATATCTAAACAAGAATATCATACCGAGAAAAAGCCAAAAAATTAAAGAAATAAAATGGGAAAAAGGATGCTTGCAAATCAACATTACTCAGTTTAAAGAATCCTCACTCCCATGTGATGCAAGAGTTCAAAAATGCCTTCATGGGCTAGAAACTAGTGAAGAAAACTATGGAAGATGGAGGGAATGTTGGCAATGCAATTTAATTAGAAGCAATTATTTTTTGTATTGTTTTCTAAGTTTATTTTAAAACTATTTCTTGTCCTCACAACTATTTCTAACTGAAAGGCTGGGCTTTCATGGAGGGCTTTTTGGGTTTGTAATGAACTATAAATGCTGGAGCATTTAGCTAGTTAGGGGTTAGATTTCTAGAAACCAAAATATACTTTGATAAAATTAGTACTATTTTAAGTTAATTATTTAGAAGTAGCCATAGATAGATAGTCATATATTTTGAAATGCTTTCTTATATAACTTGGTTCTAAAGAAGTATTTTTGAATATATATCTATCACATTTGTCATGCCATAAAACTTGGTGTTTAAAGAAATTCAATCATGGTTACTTTGTGAGCTATGATGATTAGTTCTGTGTGACATCTGTTGCTATTTCTTTTTAGTTTGGTTTCATTTGTCTTTTTCCAATAGTAGTCTGAATTATTGTAAAGTTCATTTCCTTAGTTAAAATCTACTTATTAGTGGAAAGACTACGAGCTTTCCATTCATTGAATCTTTGAATATGTAAATTCTTACCTTAGTACCTAAGAGTACATGAGCATTCCTTATGCACTTTCTGGAAAAAGTGCGCACTTAGTTAATTTTATTTTTTTGAGTTTAATGATAAATCTTTTGTAAAGGAAGTTGTACCTATAAAATTTAGAGGGAAACAAATAACACAACTTTTACCCAACTGTTATGAACTTTATTGAATTTTTTGGGCCTTGGGCATAGATTGAATTGTTGTTTTAGTAGAAAAAGACAATCTATTCACTAACAATTATATTAGGTTTTATTTAAATTAAGAGGGTTATCTTATAATGCCTGACTATAGTAACTTGGAGGATTACATAACTCTAATGAAATAGAAACCAATTTATTGAAGAAAATATGTTAGCTAACATTAATCATGCAACTACATGATATGAGATCTAATTAAAATATATATATATATATATATATATATATATATAATTAATTGGAATATAAAAAGTAAAAAAAATCAAATACCAAGGTTCTCTGAGGTTCTTCTAACTCACTACCAACAATGCACTACACACATGACTAAGATATTTTGGAAACCATTAAAAACTATGAAAGTTTTTCCAATACACATGAATTAATTTAATTAAGGATAATTATATTCACATGATTATTTCAAGTAAAAACATATTTAGTTATTTCATTAATTTTATCACATGCAATTAAAGATTAATTCTATACTTCCAAACTAAAAGCAATAATTGGAATTCATTTACATAATGTTTTTATAGTGACCTTGTCAAGAAGACTACCATATTACCTAAATATCTAAATATAATGAGATAAAAAATAGAAACACTATATCCACATGAGAGTAAAACTACAAAAAAGAAGATACACAACAATCTTATCTCTTAATTAAACTCTCCAAAAAAAAGAATATTCAATAGAAAGGAATTAAAATTTACAAGAATAATACAGAGAGAATGCTTAGGTGAATAATAATGATATGTAATATACTAGATGATACTAGAGGTGGTCCAGAAGGATGAATAAATTAAATCCTAAGACAAATACGTAAGAGTTTTATCACATATCTCACTACTATCCTAGGTATATGATGGCAAAAAATTAAGAATCATAATTCAAAGCTCTATTGCGTATTATACGGCATTTTTGTAACAATGAAGTTTAAATGGATTTTATTCTTGGTTCCAAGAAGCTACATTTTTTCCCCTAACATATTATCACTGTTAACTTCATAATGGTTTTTGACACTTGAGTGCCAATACACTTACCTACTTTCTATATTGGAGCCAAGTACACCATGAATGTCGAGCCACAACATGAGCTGAGTTAGGAAATACTTCAGGTGTCGAGTAAAGTTCAAGTGTCGAATGACTTTAAGTGCTGAGCAGAATAAAGTGCCAAGTGATATTCAAGTGTCGAGTCATAGATGATGCTAAGTAATACAGAAATAAAACAAGTGTTGAGTAAGCTAGTTTTGTTTAGGTGCCAAGTTATCTAGGAAACAACATGTACTGAGCATCAGTAATGCTTCAGGAGCCGAGTAACTCATAATATCAGCATAATAGTTTGTAATTGCACAAACTATGATGCAAACAATTTTTGTAGCCAACATAGGGTAAATCTCGAAGGATTAAATGATAAGATCAAATCTTTTATCTTTCCTATGCAATCTACATGCAGCCAATAAGAAAAATTATGAAGGCATGCAACCAATGGAAGAAGTGCAAACAATGAGTGGAAAATAGAGATTGAATATGGATCGAAGATCCATACCTAACCCTAAATCCTCAAATGTCTTTATAAGGAAGATGAAATTTCATTGTAAAATATACGAGCGGATATACAAGGGTGTATAAGGAAATCTAATTTCAGAACAAGGGTTATCAAATCACAAAGGATCAAGATCAAAGAAAGCAGAACAAGTGCCTGCATTCAACAATCAAGGATTGTAATCTATCAGGTTCATTGTACGTAATACTTTCTAGCAATTGTATTAGAATGAAAATCCTATGGTGATAGGTTAGCTTAATAGCTATTTCATAGATCCTTTAAATAGGTGATTAAATCTTTTAACAGGGTGACACTTCATGTAAAGTGTCTGTAAATCCTCTAACCAGGTCACTATTGACATAGTGTAAAGCCTTTAATAGGGCAGGCCTTTAACAGGGCAAACCATCATAAGTAGTTGAACAATATTGCTGCAATAATTTTTGTGGGTATCATCCCCACCCTAGTTTTACCTTCTTATTCCTGGAGGGTTTATGGGTTACCAAATTCTAGTGTTATGTGTTGTTGATGCATGTCTTAGTTTCATGTTTACTTGATGTATTTACATGCATGCAATTTACTTCCACCTAAAAGTTTTATTGGTTAAAGTGTGATACTTCTGATTCACACCCCCACCCCCCCCTCTCATAAGTATTCTTCCTATTTGAATATTCCAACAATTGGTATCAAAGCATCTAGGTTCTCACAAGGAAAAGTTTGACAGCTTAGAGAAAAAGATCTAAAGATGGAAGTTTTCAAACTTGGAAAGATCATTGAAAACCAGGTGATTGATGTGCATCTCGCTCTACAAAAAGTAGAAGAAGCAAGAGTGGAATTAAGAAAATCTTTAAAGAGAAGAAAGGAGATAGCCATAGCTGAAAATGATATACACTACAAGGAGGTTGATACCACACAACTGTTTGCCAATGGAGACACTAAAGAATTTGATGCAACAATAGCAGAACTGATGGAGAAAAAAAAAGTTCAAGTAGAGGAGATAAGATCTCTCAAGATGGAACATGAATCACAGGCCATAATGATATGTGAAATTACTGAACAAAAGAAAAGTGTAGTTGAGGATAAAGTCATGATGGAAAATGACAAAATAAATATTGCAAACAAACTTGAAGAGAAATGTACTAAATTGATAAGGATCTCAAACATGCAGATGGATACACTTGCCCAAATGATGAACCTTCATCATGAACTCAATGTGAAAGATGTTGAGATCTCTACTTTGAAGATGTAGAATGAACAAATACAGAATGAATTGAACAGAGAAAAAGAGGTAGCAGAGAATCTCAACAAGTCAAGCGAAGCCATCAAGTATTTTGAACAATTGATGAAATTTTCAAGATCCGCCCATGATACATCAGGACTTGGATACAATAGCACTAAAGTTGGAGAATCATCAAAGAGTGCTGAACAAAGAAGTGACAAAGGTAAGGATTCAAAACCCACTTTTCATTACTGTACTAAGAAGGGGCATACCACTAATGTTTGCAGGAGTAGAAGATTCAATCAATCAAACACACCCAAGAGTAAGAACTTCTATCACAAGTGCAACATGCAAGGACATATGACACAAGATTGCAGATCCAATGTCATAAGGACTTAGAGATTTGATCGACATTGTTATAATTGCAAAAAGTATGGACATAGGGCATCTGAATGCAGATCAAAACCTATGTGGACATCAAATCAACCAGCAAAATCAAAAGGCAATGGAAGTCATTATCATTGGGATTACAACACCAGGTATAGCTGTCATTATTGTCAAGAATTTGGACAAATGCCCTAGAACTACATAAGAACACATTTCAAAGGGAACTATGGGAGATGGTTGAACCAAACCACATGTTTCAGTTGTTTGAAAACTGGTCATACCAGCAGAAACTGTCCTACAAGGTCAAAGGTGCCAAAGACTGAAGAAAATAAGGGCAAAGAAAAGATTGATGCCGAAAATATAAGAGGGCAAATGAATAAAACTTGGCAAAAGAAAGATGAGTGCAACACATCAAGTGGAGGGATCACTTCACCCAATGGGTCAAGTGATCACACTTCATCAAACTAAGCATGAGAAGTATATGGGACTGATATACAAAGCTATATCACACATCAGTCCCAAGACAAAGAAGCTATGCAAAGTATAAATCTGCATGAGACAAGATGTCAAGACAAAATCTAAATGATGTTGCCAAGCTATCTTTGGATGCCGAGTTAAACTCCAACACATGTCGAGCTCCTAACATCGACCGAGTTGATAATTGATGCCGAGTTAGGTAAAAAAAAATTTCAGAAGCCGAGTTGGCAGTTGAGCATTTAATGCAATGAAAATAAGGTATATTATTGCGATTTTAATCAATTTTACTCATCGTGATCAAGAAGCAAAGAATCTAGCATTTCAAGTAGATTGCAACCTCTCCCAACGTGTTTTCATCGATCTTGAGGTATTTTTCATTTGTGCCGAGCTACGCAGTTTTATATTTTGTAAAAAGGAAACCCTAGTTTGCATAAATGGTGTCAAGTTCCCAGAAAATCGAGGACAAAGAGTCATTTGAAGTTCAGTTAGTGTCCAATGAGGTCAAGCAACCTGATTTTTGTCCCATACCTAAAGTTGCATACAAAAACAACCCAGCCGGAGCTCTCTCCCAAATACCCCCAAAAGTTCTAATGGTTCAAGATGTTAGGAAATGCTACAATTGTAAGATTGGTGCACTAGGAGATATGGAAATAAGGAAAACCTATGAGAAATTGTGCATAGATGGAGTCTTAAGAGATTAATTCAAAATTGTTGAAAGAAAGCGTTTGACTCGAGTTTTGAGCTTTCCCACCGTATTTAAGACAGAATGGGTTAGACTTGTGCTGAGCAAAATTCAATGTGGTAGTCTGTGGTTAGAAGATATTTCCATCAAATTAACCAAAGAAATCATACATAGAGTAACAGGGTACCCAACCCTAGATCGGTTCAAAACATTCAGAAGTGAATCGAAGGAGGTTATTGAAAAGAACACTGGTGCTTAGTGGAATAAGAGAGGAATGACAATTCACACCATACAAGATCCTCTAGTTGAATTTACTATTAGAGTCATCGCCCATAAGTTCTACCAATCCAGTAGACTCAACAGTGTACCATGTATTGCAGTAGATGTAGGCTACAAATTGGTGAAAAAGGATCATACTTATGATCTTGCAGAACTGCAACTACAACAGATTAATGAAAACCTAGCTGCCATAAGAAGGACAAAGGGCACTGAATGCAAATTTGGAGCAATTCTAGTTTGTATATTCTTCTATGTTCAAAATGATTTTCCCTCTTTTGGCAAAGTGACATGGAGGAATGATAGAACAATCATTTCCCAAATCAATGAATATATAGAACAAATGGGAGAAAATTTTGATACCCTGATGACAAGCTATTTCAAAGATTTCAAGAAATTAATGAAACAAAGGGTGAGAATACTAGTTACTTTAGTAGAAGAACATGTTAATGATATATGTTTCTTGGTTGATATTGACTTCACATACATCCAAGCAGCAATTCCAAGAGTGAGATGGCTAAGGCCATTTCGATATAAAATCAATGTTGATGAGGCATCTGCAGCAATAACTGCATTATTGGCAGAAGAAATAGATAAAAGTGCTCCACATTTTGGCACTTATGATGTAGTAAGGTCAAAAATAAACATGGAATTAAAAACTACTTCCACATTAAAGAAGAAAGACAAATTGTTAAAGAAGATTAAGAAGAAATTTGGTGAAGAAATTGAGGCTGAAGCAGAAGAAGAAGAAGATGACAATGATGATGAAGATGAGCAAGAACAAGGCCCAATGGAATTAACTCAAGGACTGGGTGAAGACAAGGAGGAAGGTGTAGAAGACAAAGAAGCTAAGGAAGCACCAACTGAAGCTGAGTCAAAGAAATGAAAGGCAACAGAACAACCCCCAACTTAGAAAAAACCAAAGAAATCTACCATTCCATCACCTCAAAAGCCTACAACACGAGCTGCAATAAGGGCCTCCACTCAAAAGGCTAAAGAGGAAGTTACAAAGAAGAAACAAATCAAGGAAACATAGAAAGAGCCAAGGAAAAGAAGAAGATATGTGGCTTAACCTGATACTAATGAAGAAGATCAATCTGAAAAGGTAAGCCATTCTTCAGTTGATATTTTATGTAAAAAGATTGGAAATGGTGATTTAAGCAACTTAAATAAAGTTGATTTCAATAAGTTTACCAAAGAAGAACAGAATACGATAGAAGAAAAAGTTTATGGAATGATGGCACAGTTCAAGTACACTTCACTTGAACTAGATGGACGATTGCCAAAAGAACTGTCTAAAATTGTAGAAGACGGATGGCATTTTTGTTTGAAAATGGAGAAGGAGATGAGGGAATCAACCCTAGCAAGCATATTGCCGGATTTGACTAAGGAACAAGTAAAGAAAGCAGTCAAAAGGCATAATAATATGTTTACACCTAAATATAGGGCATTCTTCATACTCCAAAACAAGATGGAAGAAATTGTTCAAAGAACAATGAAATCAATGAAAAACTTGTACAAGAAGATTGAAGATTTTCTTGAAGAAGAATACAAGGAAGAAGCTACTACTCCACTAGAAGAGTGGAGAAAAAGGAGAGAAGAGAAGACAATAGTAGAGAAGGGAGAAGAAGAAAAGAAAGTAGAAGAAGAAAAGAAGATAGAAGAAGAGAAGAAGGAAGAAGAAAAGAAAGATGGAGAGGAGGAAGAGACACAAAAACAAGATATAACAGCAACAGCTGAGCAAGAGCAGCAACTAGATCAGAGTGTGCAAGAGACACAATTGCCACCCTCTAGCCCTCCTCAAGTATCCATCACACCTTCAAAAATTGTAACTATTATTGATGTTCCTGATACTTCTGGTCAGAATATCAATCCATTAACTATAGAAGATCTCAAAAGAATCCTTGACCAATCTACACAACAAGCAATATTATGTGTAGATCCAGTATTGGTCAGTATGGATGAATTGCAAAAACTAGTAGAAAGCACAATTAGAGATAAGGTGAATCCACAAGAACCACCTTCCATCATCTCTATAGCTACTAGTAGTCAACTTCAAATGCCAACAGTTATCTCAATAGGCATAGTTGATACTACAATACAGAAGTCGAGTGCAGCTGTAAAAGAAGGAATAGAACAAATAGGATAGACTATTACATCTGATCCTATAGCACAAACACAAGGTGCACTTCCTAAGATTACCATAATTGATCAAGATAGAAGACAGTGGGAGGAGGAAATAGTGGAAACCCCTAAAGAGCAGGAGGCAATACAAACATTGATAAATTTACCTACCTCGGGAACTCCTTCACACCAACCATTGGAAATATCTATACCAACATCTAGTAATACAAAAGTTGCGAGGGTGATTCACTATGGAGACCCTGAATTAGATGAGGAGATAGTCATACCAGGCTATAACTCAAAAACTATAACCATTGATCAAATAAATGAGGTGTAGGAAGCACTGAATAGGAGAAAAAGACAAGAGATACTCAGGAAGGAGTATAAAAAAAAGCAAACACTACATGAGATTAAGGACATCTTTATGGATGCCTTTAGTTTGAAATCACCAGATGAGTCAAAGCATATCATGGAGCAATTGACAAATATTGTTGACTAGGTGACAAATGAAGACCAAGAGACAAATGCAAAGCTTATGGAATGGTCTGAAAGAAAATTTTAGGGAAAAGTAAATGAGAAAATATCAAGTCAAATTGCACTTTCCCAGGTTGAATTGGCAAAGCTAATTGACAAAGTGAAAAAGGTACTTGAGAATATATTCTCATTGTACAAAAAGTTGTGTGACTTTTCATACTTCACACAGGAGACTAGCCAAAAGACAATGAGCTTGGAAAGAAATTTAAATATTTCTAGCATGCAACTACCTAAAGATCCAGCTCAAAGTGAGAAGCATTTTACCCAGACGCTTCACACTCAAAAGGAAATAGATGTGTTAATAGCAGAAGAGGCCAATATCAAGGTAAAATTGATACAGCTCCAATCCTCCATTACCCCACATTTAGAAATGCTCCATAAAGAGCAAGTCTATGCTGAAACTATTCTCAAGAAAGACCCTAATCTTTCTACATCAGATGGACTTATTCATCTTGCTACAGAGACTTCCATCCAGCATAAGTCACTGGAAATTGCTTCAAACAATTGGGATGCAGCTCTCAGGATGATTATGGAGGTAAACAACACATTTTTGGCTAAATATGGTCTTAACCTTAAACATTCTTTGACATAAGTGTCAAAAAGGGGGAGAAGAAAAAGAGATATAATAGAGGGAGTTATAGCTATTATGAAGATGAATTAATGGGGAAGAAAAGATAAAAGTAGGAGCATGATATACAGATAATGGCACAATCAACTCAGGGGGAGTTACAAATTTTTTTTTAGGTATATATTGTAAGTTACAAATTTTGATCAAGTTTTCTTTAAACTCTGTATATACCAAATAGATTAGTAAATGTACTCATAAGGTCAGTTAAGTGTTTTTTTCACTCATGTCAAAGGGGGAGATTGTTAACTTCATAATGGTTTTTGACACTTGAGTGCCAATACACTTACCTAGTTTCTATATTGGAGCTGAGTACACCATGAATGCCAAGCCACAACATGAGCCGAGTTAGGAAAGACTTCAGGTGCTGAATGATCTTCATGTACCGAGTAGTTTTCAGATGCCGAGTGAAGATCGGGTGTCGAGTAAAGTTCAAGTGCCGAATGACTTTATGTGCCGAGCAGAATAAAGTGTTGAGTGATATTCAAGTGCCGAGTCATAGATTATGCTGAGTAATATAGAAATAAAACAAGTGCCGAGTAAGCTAGTTTTGTTTAGGTGCTGAGTTATCCAGGAAACAACATGTGCCGAGCATCAGTAATGCTTCAGGAGCCGAGTAACTCAGAATATCAGCATAAGAGTTTATAATTGCACAAACTATGATGCAAACAATTTTTGTAGCCAACATAAGGTAAATCTCAAAGGATTAAATGATAAGATCAAATCTTTTATCTTTCCTATGCAATCTACATGCAGCCAATAAGAAAAATGCTGAAGGCATGCAACCAATGGAAGAAGTGCAAACAATGAGCAAAAAATAGAGATTGAATATGGATCGAAGATCCATACTTAACCCTAAATCCTCAAATGTCTTTATAAGGAAGATGAAATTTCATTGTAAAATATATGAGAGGATATACAAGGGTGTATAAGGAAATCTAATTTCAGAACAAGGGTTATCAAATCACAAAGGATCAAGATCAGAGAAAGCAGAACAAGTGCCTGCATTCAGCAATCAATGATTGTAATCTATCAGGTTCATTGTACGTAATACTTTCTAGCAATTGTATTAGAATGAAAATCCTATGGTGATAGGTTAGCTTAACAACTATTTCGTAGATCCTTTAAATAGGTGATTAAATCCTTTAACAGGGTGACACTTCATGTAAAGTGTTTGTAAATCCTCTAACCAGGTCACTATTGACACAGTGTAAATCCTTTAACAGGGCAGACCATCATAAGTGGTTGAACAATATTCCTGCAGTAATTTTTGTGGGTATCATCCCCACCCCAATTTTACCTTCTTATTTCTGGAGGGTTTCTGGGTTACCAAATTCCAGTGTTATGTGTTGTTGATGCATGTCTTAGTTTCATGTTTACTTGATGTATTTACATGCATGCAATTTACTTCCGCCTAAAAGTTTTATTGGTTAAAGTGTGATACTTCTGATTCACCCCCCCCTCTCATAAGTATTCTTCCTATTTGAATATTCCAACAATCACATTATGGACATACTAGAAAATTTTGAGTTGATTTTATGTATGCAAAGTTGATATTTTGACTTGTCTAAAGGGAAAAGTTGACTAGCAACATTATCCCTAGGTTTTTAAGCCAAGAGTTTTTTTTGAGTCTAATGATAGGGCTTTCCTTGAAGGTCAGCTAAACCCATAAGAGTCACTCCCAATATTTCCCATGAAGGAAGATTGGCATTAAGAAATTTTTTTATCCCCCTTCATAAAAAGTGTGGTATTTGCATGAAGCCTCATAGAGGGTTCATGTAAATCCCTTTGGATAGGGTGCTTCCATGGATACACCCCTCTCCACATGTACAACCCATGTAGGGTGTTCATATAAATGTGGGGTGTTCAAGCAAACACCCAATGGCAAGATTTTTTTTTAATTATGGAGATTACCCTCAATTTCACCATCTTAGTTATGTCATGTTCTTGGATAAAAATCTAGTCAATAGTTTTGACCTCTTTCAATAATAGTTCATGCTTCGTATGCTATATTTTTCCTTTCATTATGTTATTTTAATCATAAATAACCTTTCCATTAATATATCTTAGTTAGCTTTATGTCTTTTAAAAATATTTTTGTTTTTTTTTAATACATCTTAGTTTTTTTTTATATAGATAATGGCTTGAGCCATGATACATCATAAAATACATATATGTATTTCATTAATCATCTTTTAGTTCCAAGTTACATTTTCTACCTTCACTATGGATCATTCATCATCCTTCCCTTCTTCTTCTCCCTCTTATCAAGATTTGTGTGTAATGTAAGTACTACATCTTGCACTTATGTTTAACTTAAAGATCTAAAAAATAACAACATATGAATACACAAAGGGTATACAAATGAAATATAAAGTGATAAAATATTTTTCCTAGATAAAACTAATATAAACATCTAAGTCATTAAAAAATTAATCTAATAGAGAGAAGTAACAATTCTTGAACTAACATAACATATATGTTAAGAAAATTTATTATTAGTTTGTTACACCAAAGGGTATTTTTATGGCTTAGTTACATAATAAAAAAAAAATATATGCTGTCTTTTCCTAGAGTCCTTCTTGAATCTCTATGAAAGTTTAGTTAAAACCATCCCTCCTTGGGCCATTTTCATTGTCACATATTTCACTTTCTTTTTGAACTTTCTATCCTGATCCTATAAAGTGAGGCAACTTTAGACCTATCCACTTGCCTCTTACTTTCTCATCCCAATGAGATATTAAATCCTTCTTCTTTTGATAATTTATATTATGATTTGTTGTAAGTGCAATGATAGAAGTCTCAATCTTAATTAGAGGTTTTTCTACATTGATCTTTTTTTCTTTTTCTTTTTCAGTTGCATTCTTGCCATAATTCTATTAGAACTATTAAAGGTGTAGATCTTCATAAAGAAGTTTAAATACTATCCTTTATAATGAGGGGAAATCATTATGATATCTATCATAGTCCTTGGCAATGGTGATACCCACCCCTATTGTGAATAGATCCATTTCCAATATTTATTTGAATAAGGGTAACACAAAAAATGACATCAATGGTTTCTTCCCCATTTTCAAATAAAGGAAATATGATTCAGCCTTTGTATCCTATCTTCTTAAATCTGTTAAGGAGGGAGTCTTTTATACTGATTAGGAGAGACTTAAGGAATTTATACACCACCTTCAAGTTTTATTCCCCACTCTTACTTTTATTCCACACAATTTTTTCCTTACCAAAATGAAAGTTACTTTCTTGTTTGATAAGATACATTTAGATTTTCTACTTCCCTAGGTGGGATATTCATGTCCATCAAATACTTCTATTTCCAATATTTTCCTCTATCCTCAATAGTGACATAATTTATAACTTTTTTTCCCATCTAGCTTCAAGTGTCAACCTTAATTTCACAAGCTTATAATCCTTTTCCAAAGCATTGTACCCTCCGAGAGAGTCTTTCTAAAAGAGAGCTTTTGATGGAAGAGCATCTTAGGTACCTTGGAAATTTTGCACCAACCAAAAATATTTCCTTTATTTTTCCTATACCCTATTTGATGAATGGTCATTTTTGTTGATGTCTTACTATGCAGTTAGCTCCTTATGGGGAACCTATCATGGCCATATGTCTCAAATCACATGATTTAATTCTATCATCAATGGGAGTTATCTTTCTCTTTGTTCAAGTCATGTCTATTTCCAATCACATGATCTACTTCTATCATCGATGGGAGTTATATTTCTCTTTGTTCAAGGCATGTCTATTTCCTAATAGCTTGAGTAACACATATATTTGCCATCACTAAGGTTTCAAACACTTAAGAACCTCCTCTTGGATTATGTTTGGATCTATCCTTGTCCATGAAGAAGTTTATTTTCTTATTTGTAAGGTTCACTAAATTTTTCTTTGGGGAAAGGCCTACAATTTGTAATAAATTGCTTAACAAGTTATCTTGTTGTCTCATTGGCTATATAATTTGAGATCCAAGATTACGAAAATAAGAATGAAATTAGATAAAAGGAAAATACTAAGACTTAGATCTCTAAGCTCCAACACTTTACCTTGTATATTGTAAATTGAAGGTATATGTATACAACCAAGTAGGCCTTATAACTAGCGTTTCTATATTTATTCTCTATAATTTATTGTGGCTGGCTTTCATGTGGAACTCTTAGCGATGATAATTAGGAGGTGAAATTTGTCTCCTCCTATCTTGTGTTAGATTCTTTCCCCATCCTGGGGCTGCATGTTTTCCTATCTTGGATAGAGGATCTATAATTTATCATGAAGTTCAAAATTATTGATCTTCTATGTAAGGATTTGTCCTTGAATATGTTAATTAGATCAATATTTCACATATATTTATTTATGATGACATTTTTCCAATTGAGGACTGAATTTATATGCATTCTCCATCGTAGTTTATTTCATCAATTTTTTCCTTGGATTTTGATTTCTTGGATCCCTACACCTTCCTCATCCTTTTGTGTGCATACATTGTCCCAAGCTAATTGAACAATTATTTTGTTTTACCATGTGCCCTACCAAGAGAAATTCCTAAGGAATCTATTGATTGCATGCCCCTATTTTTTCTTTGGAGATTAATTCATCATAAGGTGTAAATAGGTTTTTCTAAAAGGGTAGATTAAATATCATCATTTCTCTACCTGTAAAAGAGAGTCATTTCCCCTTCCAAGACTCTGTTTTATGATATTTTCTATTATTTGATTCCACAATTTTGTCAAACTAAATTCAAGGTGCTCGATGATATATCATTTAGAATAGTTATTAGTAATATTGTGACATTTGGAATTTCTTTCATTAATATGCTGTTAAATTAAACTTTGATATATCATTAAAATTCATTATTTTTGTTTTTTTATATAAATATTACATTTTATAAAAACTAGATGTTCAATTTTTTTTAATGTTTTAATTGGTTGAATCAATTAGACTTTTATATTAGAAATTATATAAAGAAAATAATGTCAAGAATTTCATACTTATAGATTTGCATGAATAAACATTATAATAGTCAACTATTTATGAGATTAATAGATGATAATATCTAGAAAGCATTGGCCTACTTATTTAAGCATAATTTAAAAGCCTTTCAAAGTACAAAGAGTTAAAGACCTTTTTGAGAATGAAGATGCGCACATTATCAATGTCCTCATATAAGACATTAGAGTAAACTAAACAAATAAAATAGAATAAAAGAGTAGTCTGGTTAAAGCAATGAAGTCTGTTAAGGTAACTTAAAATAAATAAGCAAAGGTTGTGTAATAAAAAGTAATTTTTAAAAGAAATAGAGAACAATGTGCAACTCTGAATAGAACACTACTATGAAAAAACTGAAGAAATCATCCATAATCCATAATCTTTTGACAATCTAAACATCTCTAAAATGTATTATAGGTCTCTGTAATGTGTATTCCTTTCCTTTTATCAAATAGACTTTGGAACATCGAAATTCTTGTTAAGAAAATAAATAGATATAGTTTAAGAAACTTCTCATTATTGCAGAATTCTATCCATGCTCTTGATTTCTGTTTCAATAGAGACTAAAGACAAAGAATTTTAAGTACAATTCCGAGATAAACAATTAACCTTTGCATCAATGTATAATCCCATTTGTCTTACTCTTGATTTCTAATTTGTGAAACATCAAAGACGAAACATTAATCACTTGCACTAACATTTGACAGACAAGTAATTCCAGTCTCCATATCAACGAACACACAATACCTAAAAATACCAGTATTAGGACAAAATCATTTGGCGCCTTCAAAGCACCAAAAATTGCATTGCCAATTGAAACGGCACTCTCTTTGTTAAATACCATTGATCTTTATAGTAGAGAGATATATGTGAGGAAAAGAGTATGCTAGCGTAATAAGTTCAAAAATTAATGAGACTTGGCTTGAGTACGGTTGAGCATTGTTTCGCCAAATCGATCATTCCAATTCTGCAAATATAAATCAACAACTATTAGATCGGTTGATGTGCTGCAGCCTTGGAATGAAATACATTCGTAAAATTATCATGAAAAAATAGTATGTAATGAATTAAACTTCCAAACAAAATATGGAAAACCATTGAACTGAGAGATAAAAAGATGTCTTACCTTAAGACAGCTCCTTGTATTCAACTCACCGATTTTGAAATTCTTTTAGCGTAAGGACAACAAGTCCATTGAATGCACAATCTATAAAATCTAAATGCACAACAGCATTTGCTACCACTTGGACATGAATAATAGGCATTACACTTTGTTGCAGGCTGATTTGGAGATGGAGGATAAGGAAAGGGTGAAGGAGGATTGAGTCCTTTTTTAATTGGATATGATGGTTGGATGGCAATACCACATTTTCCAGATGAGCTTTTAATATTTCTTCCTATCCCGACATATCAATTCTCACCCCATCTTGGGCCGCATGAATTCTTTATAATCCTATAGTCTTTATCAGCTGACCCGTAACCCACTAATGTCACACCATGATCCAGATTTGTTCCACATTTACCATCGAACACACCCTGTGTCAATGAAAATCAGCTAAACAATTGTCCAAAAACCAATATACATCTGTCTAAAATAAACTTCAACAAATCCACCGTTGGTTCAAATCGAAGGAAAAGAAAACTTACAGATTTGTAAAATTGGAACTCCCTCCCTCCAGCTTCAATAGCTACACTGATCGGTTGATGTGCTGCAGCCTTCTGTAATGACTTTTCATCATGTGTAGGTACATCTTCATAGCCATCAATTGTTGCGAAATGTGATTTATTCTGCAACTCGTATTGCACAAATTGAAACTATATATTTAGGAAACATAATTTTCAAAATAGAGAGGTTTATAGAAACTTCATGGTTAATTGTAAGACCAGGATCATAGGGAAAATAACTCCAACCATGGCCAAAATACAAAAACGGTTCTAATATGACATGGATGCCACTGAAAGTATCTTTGACTTTGATTAACCAAGGTTCTTATGAAAAGTCATAAGAAGTTGAATAGACTCCAAATATGGAAGATCAGGTGAAAAGAAGGCATGTGGCTTACAATGAAACTCTGCAATTCGGAATACATACAATACTTAGATTAATTCATTAATATACAAATTAATTGTAAAAATAATCTCCTTAAGGACTCTGACATAGCCACCTCTAACTCTCACCAACATGAATCTTTCTAGAAGAAGTATAATTTTTTATTCTATTTTTCTAGAAGAAGTATAATTTTTTATTCTATTTGATAAGTTTACAATGTTTGACAAGTAGAAATCTTTCCACTGCCTTTTCACCTGCTTAATAATAAGTAAAAAGTTCTATGCTTTTATGCTTCTAGTTCAAAATCGTTTCTTTCAACTTTTAAAAAAATATATACTATTATGTTTGAATTTGGAAAAGAAAAATTGACTTTATTTTGTCTTTAGTATATTATGTCAGGAGATTAGCATGTTTCTAAAATAAATGCTAAAAGTTTGTTAAATATGAAAAATCGACAAGAAAAGAAAATCGCAAACTAGAACTCTAGTCATGGAATAAATGAACATTAAATTTAAGCAGAGAAAATCTCGAACTAAAACATTATGTATGAAAAAAGAGTAACAAAGTGTACCGGTTTCAGGCTACAGGCACCCTCTCTAGCTTTATAAGGATAATCTACTTCACTATCAATACCACCATTGTCCACATTAAATTGAAATGCAGAATCCATTAATCCGCCATTACAGCCCTGGTTAGGCGAAATATCACAATCTACAAGCTCTTGTTCAGACAGAGATATTAAATTCCCCGTCACAATCTGATTAACTCCTTCAACAGCTGCAACTGTGGAGAAAGCCCAACAACTTCCTATAAAAGATAGAAAATATAAGTCATCAGTATGAACCTTCCTATGAAAACACAAAATTGACAAAACCAACTTAAATAATATAAAAGCGCAGTTTGTACCACAAGATCCCTGGTCTTTAACTTCGGTTACAGCACCATTTTTTCTTCAGTCTACTGATTCAGGTAAATAGTCGCCTTTTCTGTACTGATACCAAATGCTAGGAGAGTTTTTCGACAGGTAATTTGAAGAACGAAATACTGTACCCAAATGTACATGCTTTTAAACTCATTGTGGGTCAAGTCAGCAAACTGATTGAGGCCGAGTAAAAACGAATTGTTTTTTCGATTCCGCGCGTCAATGTAAAGCAAATTGTTTTTGAATATGTGGAATCTGGTTTCTTTATCAGCGAGGCCATTGTAGGCCTTCCTATGCTCCGATTGCCACCGTTCATACATCTGAAAAAGTGCTTCATCTGAAACCAGATCTTGCGGTTCGTAATCTATCACAGAAAAGCCGCTGTAACATCTCCCAATACAGAAAAGCACAAGTAATAGTGTAAATATAATCGAATCCCCCATATATGAAAGCAGAGATTTCGGATTATGAAGAAAATAAGATTGCATAATGCATTTGTAAACAATGTTGACGGACTTTGTGTTTATAGGTGGCGAAACATGTCAAATGCGACTGACGTGCTCTCGTGATAAATGAGGTCAGCCCCAAAATAACGTTTTATGTTCTCTTTTTTCATTTATTTGTTATACGCTATCCTTATTTCAGGATGCTTTGCAAAGAGGCACCTAGTTTTGGAACAAAGGATGGAGGTGTTGTTGACGGGGCCCCTTCTTAGAAAGAGTTAGATTTCGATCTTTCTAGAGTCATTTTAAATAATTAAGAAGAGAGCATAAAGTACATTAAAGTTTATATTTTATAGGATATTATCAAGCAATTTTTAAACAAGAGAGGGTTAATAAAAATTGTTTATCAAAATTAATAGTAGAGCATACAAATCAAGAAGGGAGTCATAGAAGGGGGTCATTGTTTTGTAGTATCTTTAGTTTTATGAATTTTAAAATATTTACTCTATTGTATTAGATTATACATAAATATGATGTCTTTGTAGATATTTTATTAATATAAAATTCAAAGTGACAAATCTGAATTTACATATAAAAGAAAATATGAGCATTAATTATTTTTCAAAGGTATAAGTATTTTTATTATACTTTTTTTAAATCTCACACAATTCTACATTTTGTACACTCAGCACATATCTCTTATCAATTTTAGGCCGTGTTTTATTTTTCATATTGCATATCAATTAGTAAGAAGAGTTTCGCATCAGAATTATAGAATAATTAAATGTTAGAGAGTTCGAGAGTTCAACCACTGTCAAACTTCAACCGTCCAAAAATAATGGTACTAAGTAACTACGGTATTGTTGTGCCTTATTTTTTTTTCATTTTGTTGGCATAATTAAATATTCACTAATTACACTTAGTTAAGCTTACTTAGGATAATGCATTGCATTGTAGTTTGTGATTGAGATGCTTGGGAGTTTGCACCTCAATTAAACACATGGTGTAGGAGAATTTCACTCTGGGTGGTCATAGTTGTTATCTCATTCCACCTTTAGTGTACTTATCACATTATCATCCTCATCATTGCACATACTTCATTGCATAATGGAGGATGATCCACCTTTGGTGGACATGTATTCCCACCTTGTGTGGGTGATAGCTTATCTTCTCCTTATCATTATCTCTTATCACCTCTCCTATATAAGGAGGCCTATCATGTACATTTTAAATAAATCTAATAGATATCAGTCAAGTCCATTATCAATAATACCATTCTTCCATCTTCATGCAATTGTCTTGCCAATCTCTTGTGGAGGTTATCTTGGTCTTTCGTTTGATCCTAGGGGTATTGTAGACTCACCTGAAACTTTAACATAGTATTAGAGATCTCATGGTATGAAGATCTCTTCTCAGGAAGTGTAATCTTGGCTTGACTTATTATTGGTGCAGCATTGGCAATTTGGACATCACAATTTGGAGAGGATTTTGAGAGTCCTATTTTGTGACCTTCTATTACAGGTGAAAATTGGAGCTTGTTGGTGCAAATCAAAGGTTGGCATCATAGAGAGGAGGTCCAAAAACTCCTAAATCAATTTTATTTCATCCAAATTGGACATCTAAGGCAAAATTTAAAGCCATTTGATTTTTGAAGGTGTAGCAGGGGCAACTAAGAAAAAATAATTTTAGAGGCGATTTTCAAACAACAATATCTCCCTCATATGGACTCTTTTTTATGAGCAATTTTTTTTTGTTTTGGGGTATAATTTCACAATCTACATAGTATTGTAGGTGAATTTGGATCTCTGTCTCTGAATTTTTCTAAAAATCGCAAATCCTATTTTCCTCAACTTTTAAGGCTCTATTTGGGCACATCCAGTAACATTTTCAAGTGCAATTTTTTCTTTGAAAGTGCATGATTTTTACTCTATTTTCCAGATCTATAATTAGATTTCATTGATTTGGAGTGGGCATATCACTTTCAGAAATAGGTCTTTTCTGGCTATATTTGCACTTGTGAATACTTGGATTGTAATTTTCTTAATTGAATCAATAATTTGAAGGAGTTATCAATTGATTTCATTATAGATTTTTCAAAAGTTCTATTGCTCACTCTACATAACTATTATGAATGGAAAAAAGCAGTTTCTAATCAATTCATGAGTATTGGATTGCTTAGAATGATTCTTGGACAAGATCTAGAACTAGTTATAGGTGTTGCAGAAAGAAGAAAATGGTTTGATAGAAGGGATAAAGCACTTGGCTTTCTTAGATCTACCATCTCTCATGATTTGTTATATCATATTGCATCCTGCACACATCCTCATGATGTGCCATTATAGAGTAGGGCCTCCAAAAGTTGAATTGGCAGTTGCCTATAGAAACAAAAGGGGCCGAGATCACCATCAATCAATCATAGGCCCATTGTTCATTCCACTAATCGCCTTTAGAATAGTAGGGATTCCCTAATAATATAATAATAGGGCAACTACCTCATTGAACTTTCTTTCAACTATAGCCCTTCCTTCTATTGTTGGGCCAACCCTACCTTAATTTAAGAGCAAGCAGGATCTAGGACTAATGAATGACATTGATTGAAATTCATTGAAACAACATTAGAATGGATCTTTGGTAAACCTGATAGAATAAGAAAATTCAAATTAGAGAATGAGCTTATAGGTCTAAGTCCATTTGATTTTGAAAATATTCAAGACTTTGTCTCTAAGTTCAATTCCATTAGATTGAAGCTTTCGAATTGTGGTATTACTAATGATGATGATGATGAGCAACTGATATTGCCTATTCTTTCCAAGCTAGGTCTTGAATATTCAATCTTTGTTTCCACATTCTATGCTACTATGGATGCTCTTGGTAGTGCATACAAAATGCCTTCTCCTGATGAATTTATAGCTTAGCTCACAAAGGAACAAACAAAGTTAGCACCACATGGGTCAATTGAAGCCTTCCAAGCATCAAGAATTGGTTGCAAATGACTCATCTTCGAAGGCTCCCAAAGGAAAGGGAAACAAACAACACAAGGATCCTAAGCAACATGAAAAAGGTGATGACTCTCCTTAACAACATAATATTGAATCCAAGTCCTCCTCAAGAGAGGAATCATCTAGAAGAAAGAGAGATAAATGTGCTTATTGCAAAAAGTTAGGACACGATGAGCATAAATGTTTCCATAAGAAGATTGATGAGCTCACTCACATTCTTCAAAATAAGATTATCTAGTTCCCTTCATCAGTGTCTTCTCCTTCTTCTCAACATCAGGCAGCTGCTACATCTACATCATCATCCAAAGGTAAAGGACAAACACTGATTTCTTCCACACTTCCTAAGCAAGGTAAACAACTTCTTGATTTAGGTGCATCACATGACATGGCATCTTCTATGGACATGTTTTCTTCTATTGAGCCTTGTACTTCTTCACCTATATTTATGGGTAATAATACATACATGAAGGTTTGTAGTAAATGTTCTATTCCTATGGTGGGTAAAAGCACAAACCTGTGTCATCCTTTGTGATATCTTTCATGGTTTCGACCGAAAGCCTTTTAGTCGTAACGATTTCGGCCATAACAGCTCCGGCCGAACATACATGGCAATTTCACTCACCTACGTGGCTCGTACCATTCTGGCCGAAATGCGTTCGGCCAAAATTGTTACGGCCGAACCCCTGAGCTAGTATAAAACCTGATGCAAACCTCTAGCGGCTATCATTGTTACTGTTGCGATTCTTGGATTTTTGGAGAGCGGGTCAAGGGTTTCGGCCATAACTAGTTAGTGGTTTTTTCCTTCCCCTTTTTTAATAGTTTTTAAATGTATTTTTTGATTAATAGATGTTAATTGTACTTAAAATAGTTGTTTTTGACCTATTTTGTGAGTGAAATGCTTAAAATTGTTTATTTTTTAATATGTTTAAATTACTTTAATTATTTTAGATTGTTTTAGAATGGTATTTAAATTAATTTGTTAGCAAAAATGTAGTGAAACGTGAGATAAAAACGTAGAAAAAAATTAATTAAAAGTGTACAAAAACATTAAGTTAAAATATAGAAAAATATTAGGAAAAACATTAGGTTAAAATATAGAAAAATATTAGTTAAAAGTGTAGAAAAATATTAGGTTAAAATATAGAAAAATGTTAGGAAAAAAATTAGGTTAAAATATAGAAAAACATTAGGAAAAAAATTAGGTTAAAATGTCAAAAAAATTAGTTAAAAAATATAGAAAAACATGAGGTAAACATGTAGAAAAATATTAGTAAAAAATGTAGAAAACCTTTAGGGGACATTATTCAGTTTCTAACATAACCTGATGGATCTAGAGGTGAAACAATAATATCTTATGGTGAAATTAATTTTGACATTAAATAAACCTTCTAACATAACCCTATATTAACTACAATCATAACCCATACCACATTCTAACCATAACATAGGCCCTCTACTAACCGAATGAACCACACTTAGATATTGATGATGTTCATTTTAACAACTAGTTATTGTTAGGTAATAATGAGTCTTACATTACCAAACAACACATTAAGATCAGTTAAATGATATGCTTTTAAGTACGTTATCCATGCATCTATGTCTTAAGGGGACAGAGGAGTCATAATAGGTCATACTATTTTTTATAGGTTCTAATAAGTCTTAAAATATATTATTAGGATATAATAGGTCTTATTAGGTAATGATGATTCTTACATTACCAAATGACACATAACGACCTCATGATACATTTCTAGGTATTTTTATCCATATATATGTTAAGGGGACCTAGGGACTCCTACTAGGTCATTACGTCTGTTATAGGTTATAATAGGTATTCATATGTTTACTAGCACATAATAGGTATTGTCAGGTAATAATGAGTCTTACATTACCAAACAACACATTAAGATCACTTATGTCAATTGCGTATTTCAATACTTTATCCATACATGTGTGTCTTAAGGGGACATAGGAGTCGTAATAGGTCATACTATTTTTTATAGGTTCTAATAAGTCTTAATATGTATTATTAGGATATAATAGGTCTTATTAGGTAATAATGATTCTTACATTACCAAATGACACATAACGACCTCTTATGATACATTTCTAGGTATTTTTATCCATATATATGTTAAGGGGACATAAGGACTCCTACTAGGTCATTATGTTTGTTATAGGTTGTAATAGGTATCCATATGTTTACTAGCACATAATAGACTGACCTTACTATCAACCTTAATAAAACTATATCCCATTTACTTTATTAACATTCTTAACTCTAATTCAAACTACTAAATTAAGTCATGAGTTCTAAATTGTAAACTAACATTTGCTAACTAAACTCATTTACTTATCTAGTAACAAATTTTTCTATCCCTATGTCCTAACTCTCATTTACACTCCCCATAATCATCAAAGAATTTAAATCAAAATCTAGATTTTAGTCAAGAATTATATTTTTTCATTGCATGTATGTACATGTGTACACTTAGTTATCATTTAATCAAGAAATTTTATTTTATTTTTATTGCATATACATGCACATGTACGAATATTTATTTTTCACATTTGCACGAGCACGTTACAATGTACATTAGATATGGTCTCTAAGATAATTTGTTTTAAAAGACATATGTATGTTACATGATTGAATTTAGCACCATAGATTTAATGTTGTGTATTTATATGTACATGTGTTTCAAATTAAATTTAACTTTTAATTATTTTAATTTAAATACACTTGTATGTTTATATTTGTATATATATGCATGTGCAGATCTCTAGATATTTATCACTCTTGTAGCTTCACATTCATATCCTCATATTTATTTTCATATATACATTATGGCATCCGGTTCTGGGGATTGTGCTCCTGCATCCTGAGGGGATGCCAATGTTTGTGGTGGGGGTCAGAGTGTTGAGTCTGGCACAACATGTAGATCGACCTCCTCCACTCATGATAGACAAAAGTTATTTAGAGATACAGTTGCGAGATTATCTCGTGCTATGCAGGTTTTGGATACCTCACTTTCCTCTTCTACCACCCTCCCTAATAGGGAGAAGGTCACAACGATGCGAGAGGAGTTATTTTGTATGATTTAGATAGTTGAATCATACAACCCTTTTGATGATATGAGCATTGAGACATTTTATTCTTCTTTATCTCACAGTGTCACTAGCATTGTGAAGTACACACAAATTGACACTAAGGTTTCCACCAGCATGGTGAAATCCATGTTTCCATCTTATGCAGATCATCACAGAGTCAGAGGCTACTCTATGACGAAGTGTACTGATCCACTCATCGCACCATTGATGTATCCTCGTTGGTTGGCTACTCATTATAGATGGCCACAAAAGGATGAGTTCCCCCTATATTTCTGCAAACAATTATTTACAGAATTTCATTTACATTATGATATTGACTATACAGATAATCCAGGGCATGTTGGGTAGGGTCAGGGGAGACTTTATGATAGATTTAGACCTGTGGACACTCCTGCACCCATTAAAAAATGGGCAATGGTGGGTCCAAACCTTTTGGTTATGCCGAGAGGTCCACAGATGGCTACTGCAGGTGAGAGTGTTCTTGATGACACAATTAGGACACAAATTTTTTTGAGGATCGCCACCGTCGCCACATAGTTACACAAGATTTCTTTTGATCAATGTAGTCGATATATGCTACAGTCTCGAGGTACCCCTCCCACAGCTACATCATCTAGCACACCTGTTGATGATGATTATGGAGTTGCAGACATACCTTCTCCTGTAGACATTTCTGCAGTCTTAGAGGTGGATGTATTGCATCGTTTGGCATCATATTTAGCATCTAAAATTTTAGATGCATATCGAGCATTATCTACACTCTCAAGGATTCCACTTCGTGACATGAGCTCTTAGATTCGACATATTTTGTCACATACAACAGTCCTAGAGGATTCACAAAGGTAGGAGGACATTCCTGCACCTTCTACTACTCCTATTGCTACATAGGCCCAGGCTATAGCACCAGCCCCAGCTACTCAGGACCCTACAACACCCTCCCTACTCAAGATCTCAGTGGCACCATACAGCCTAGTCAATTTACTTCCATGCTTTCAGATCAGGGTTGCACTATTGACTTGGATGTTGATACTATTTTTCCATTACATGATTTAGATATCAGTCAGATCGATAGAGCATTACATAATGCTACGGTAAATATCTCTATATGTTTAGATTTATTTTTATTATAGTAAATAATATTTCTATATGTTTAAATTAATGTATATGTGTGTGTTTGTGTATGTGTTATAGGGTTTGAGTGATAGTATGTTACGTTTTGCTAATCTGCAAACACCGACAGATCCTACACGTCGTGAGTCTCAGGTATGTTACAATTTATATATATATATATATATATATATATATATATATATATATATATTTGATTTATATACATGTAGATCTTGATATAATTTTTCTATAAATATAATTAAATGGTTCAAGTTATCGTTTGACACAGGGTTCAGATGCAGCTGATAGACCCTTTTGGGGACAAGGCCCAGGATCAGGAGGGGGGATGTAGTTGATTAGATCATATGTGGCATTTTATTTTATTACACACATGTTATGTCTAGATACATATTTATATGGACAGTTTGATGTTTTATATGTTATTTCCATATGCATACATTTTATATCCAGACACTTTGATGTCTTATATGTTATTTTCAGATACACGGTTTATATGGACACTTTGATGTTTTATATGTTATTTCTAAGTATGTGTTTATATCATGGACACTAAATGATGTTTTATATGTTATTTCTAGATACATGTTTATATGGAGATTTTGATGTTTTATATATGTTATTTCCAGACATTTGATACATGATCTATTTTTATACATTTGATATGGGTACATTATATTCTCCAAATATATGCACATGTATGTTATTGATCTTTTAATGTAGATGTCTATTTTATTGATCTTTTGATGTCTTCATCTTTTATGTAACTTATGTATGTGTTATGCACATGTTTCTATATGTTATTCATATTTTCAATATTCAACTTTACATGTATATGTATATTTATTCATCTTAATGCCTTAATCTAAGTGTAATTAACTATATAATTTTAATGGTTGATGTACATAACAATATAACATATATTTAATGACATGTCTTATTTAACTGTATAATTAACTATATTTAGTCTAATTATATTTAATGTAGATCATGTATTAACTATATTTAATGACATGCCTTAATTAACTATAATTAACTATATTTAACCTAATTAACTATAACTAACTATATTTAATCTAATTAACTATATTTAATCTAATTATATTTAATGTCTTAACAATTAACTCTATTTAATGACTTAATTAACTCTATTTAATGACATACATTCTTAATTAACTATAATTAACAACATTTAATTAATAAAATATAATGTATGTAATAGGTAACATAGTTCATATAACATATACGTGTAAGAACATAACGATTATATACAAACATAAAGAAATTATCATATAAGAACATATAAAGATTATATGTACATAAATACATAACAACATTAACAATCATATGTAAGAAAACATAAACAATGTACATATAAATACATACAAATACTAAAAGGGTTGTCTTAAGGGGAGGTCCTAAGAGACCTGGTCTTAAATGAGATATCCATGTCGAATTTAAATAAAAATAACAATACATGTCTAATTTTGCATATGCAAGATAAATGATCCAATGTACAAAAATTTATAAAACAAATATCTTGTCACTATTAAATATGAAAGTATAAGAGCTATACAGGCATAACTCAACTAGAGCTCCACAATAAGTACATAGGTAAACTAGATCTCCACAAACAATGTATTGTTAGGATCCTCTCTACTTTTTACTATCTCTAGAAGTTTTTCGTGTTCTTCAATAGGCAATTTCCACTTTTGATTTCCACAACGTTCTTTTCTTTGTACTACTTTAAATTGTAATTTGGTTCCTATAACATGGTTACTATAGTGTAAAACCTTTTCTCTAGGCTTGTATTCAATAAATTCAATACCACTACCAATTACCCTTGTTTGTTGATAATATGTTCCTTCAATAACAACTAATCCAACTGGATATGACTGTTCATCAGCATCTATAGTTCCTTCTAGCAACTTGTGTTTTGCTTTTGTGCATCTTAAAAGATAATAGTCCACATTTTCCGCATTATCTAGTAAGGCTTGAACTACAAAAATATCTCATGCATGTATATAAAAAGATAAATATAAATTAATTTTAAAACAAATATACATGTATATTAATTTATATATATGTATATATGTACACAAACCTTCCATAACTGAATTAGAAATGCGCTCATAATCAGCTGAATATACAGGATCATGAATGTCAATGTCAATGTCAACATCTTCAAAAGGAGGCTTTCTAACTATCTCCTTCAAATTCCAATGTGAAACATATCCATTCCCAATATTTTCACATGCACTCACTACATTGTCCTTAATGCAGTCATCACAAAAACATGTTTTCTCTCTTACTTTAATTACTGGAGGTTTATGGTTTCTTGTATTCATCACTTGATGTAAACTTCTAATTCCAGGAATCGTTTGACAATTGTAAGGATTAGATCGATCTATATCTGTTACAAATACAAAAAATAATTTTCATATTTCAAAATAAATATTTAATTTAAAACTCAACTGGAATTGAAAAGTACATTAAAAATAAATAAAACTTAGTTCACCTTTCACCTCCCAAAAGTAACGCTTATTGTATTCAGTATCTCGAGTAGCAAAATAAACTTTGCACCATTCAACAATTTGATTTGTGCTCTCTATCCTATTCCCTATATGTACATACAATATGCATGTATATATAAAATTTAAAATATATGCTATTAGAGTATTAAACATGTACATTTTAAAAATGCATATATTTACCTGCAAGTTCATGTTGTCGAAGCACACGTTTTATACATGCTCCTGCTCCATCATGCTCCCCTTTTCCATGTCCACTTTCAAAAAAAATCCATAAAAACCTAACATTGGTTCTAGCATGTTGCATTGCTAACCAATTAAATGCTTTTGCAGATTTGAATTGTCCTGTTAACATGAAACATGATAAGTATCTACAATTATCCATGTACATATATCAAATAGAAATAGACATGTCCAAATAAATATAAGTTAAAATAAAGTTAAATAAATGTGTAACTATTTTGTGTATACTAACTTGCACATCCATCAAACGAAATCCAGTGCTCTGAAACATTTATTCCACGATTTCTGAGGTCTTCAGAGAACATTGCAAAACAATGAGCCACATAACTCCTGTCATGAACTCTATCATCACTAATATAGAAATGAATCTCTTTGATGATGATGCTTTCATTTTCATCCAATCTTTCTATCTGATCCACCTCAAATTGTGCATGTCTATAGGTCACTTGCACAAATATTGCAACTTGTTCAGAATGATAATATTGTCTTTGGAGCTTTGTATGAGGTGCAAATATATAATTCTCAGAAAAATCTACAACTGAAAGTATACAACCAGGTGAAAAACAATTTTTGGAATTACGAAACTGTTTAGCTTGCCATCGTGCACCATGAAAATGTTGGATATGTGGATATATCAATGGACAGAACTTGGCCATGAACTCATCATAATGCAATTCACTCTCCTTGAATACAATTTTTCTAGATTCATCCCCTCTATTATTTTGGTATGTCTCATATTCATATCTCATCCATGAAACTGGTATGGATTCATTAATATTCTCAACTTGCATAATTTCAAAAAATTTGTGTAAATCTGCACAATCTTCACACTGATTTTTGATGCATTGCACTTTGAATTCATCTGAATCTTCTAATTTATCACATAATATGGACCTCACAAATTGTGTTGTACTACTAGGGATGACCAAATTAGGATCAAGTATTGCCATAACTTTTTTAAATGATTGCAAGTGTAGACCAAATTCAACATGGTTTCTACAACAACAAGTTTCTCGCATCTTATTTATGCATACAAAGGAAGGATGTAAACTCTCAAACATTCTCTGACATATTTTGACATTTGAAAATTCTTGTTTGAATGCTTCAAAAAGTTCACTTTGAGTTATATCTATGAAATGTTTTGGATGTTCAATTTTGGCCCCTATTTCTTGATCTTTAATTTTTATAGTATCATGCCTGTTGGGAGAAACACGAGAATGTGTGGTCCAAAATTCAATAACTTGTCTTTTTACTTCTTTAGAAATCTTGTCTTTTTGAGGAACTCTACAAATATTCACCCAGTTATTCTCAATGTTATCATCTAGCATATTTCTTCTCTTGATGTATCTCTAGATAGTTCTTCTAGATATATGTAGTACATGAGAAATTGCACGTACCTATTTTCTATGTGTCATTTTTATACTAGATATAGTAGTCATCAATGCTCTACGTGCATTACTCAAATCACCTCCTCGAGTTGTGTTGTCAATTTTGTTATAAGCATTTTGCAAATGTTCAACTATTGTTTTATTAATATTATGGGCATGGCTTTTCCTGTTATCAACACCCAACAACTCTAAAACAGGTCTCATATCTTTTCTCCTAAATAACTTGAAAAATAATTGTGCTTGTCCAAATATACTTTTATCCTTGAAATATTCATCCCACATGTTCTGACAATGCTTTCTGATAGTGTTATCATTTATCATATCTTTAGATGGAATTTGGTTAAAAAGTAGTTCTTCCTCCAAATCCATCAAATTTTTTATGCTTTCTAATTTGTCTCTGTCAATAGAACTACCAATTTCTTCCTCTTCATTACTTTCATTTTCTTCATGAATCTCATCGTGTTCAGGAATTTCAGTAGGTTGGTTTTGAGCATGTTTTGTATGGCCTTTCATTTCGTCATCTCTTTTTCTATCATATTTCCTTGATCTTTTCCTTTTCCTACCCATTGAATATTTCAATCTATAGAAAAAAAAAAATTAGATTTCACTAAATATCAGCTAATGGTTCAATATATAATACATAAAAATAAAAATAATTAGAAGAGAAAAAAAACACCTTCAAAATATTCGATTCCTTTGCAATATTGATTAAATCCGCAGAACAGTTGTTGAAAATTGCTTCAAAATTAATTATTTTTTGAAAATATTCTTCTAATTTTCACTGTCCCTGTATATTTAATTTTTTTAAAAAAGGAAAAACAATAATTTTTTATATCAAATAGTCACATTAACCGCTAGCAGTTTATTCGGCCGATAGGTGTTTTGGCCAGAATTGTTTCGGCCAAAACAGTTCCGGTCGAAACAATTACGGTCGAAACAGTCTATGTGGCAGCCAAACAAGCAAAAATTATAACTTCTGTAAAGATCTCACTTTGAAGGCCAATTTGACCTACTAAATTGAAGTATTTTTTAAAACTAAAAATATACTTTTGTAGTTCTCAGAGTCACGATTATGATTGTATAATTTTTTAAAAGTTTTGATTATGAATAATATGTTATAATTTAAAAATATTACAAGTAGGTATCTTAAGATTCAGGAAGATGTCTATTCAAAAATAAGAAAAAAATAGTAAATCATGTGATTTCTTTTTCTTTTTTTTTATGGTGTACTAGAGGAGAGAGTCTTCTTAAAGAATATGTAATTTAAAAAAAAAAATATGTAGATTTAATGGAAAAGGTTTGGCAGGAGAAAAAAATTGTCTATTTCTGATAACTTTGACTTTGACCAATTATAACTTCAAAAATATTAGCTGAATTTCAATTTTTCTTTTTCGGTGTACCAGGTATACATGTTAATTCTAAAATATTCCAAAATCAAACCAAAATATGAATATTTGCATATATTTGTTTGACAGGAAAAAAACTCTATATTTTTAGTATTTTTAAAAAATTAAAAAATACACTTTAAAAATTCAAAAATAAATAAAATTTTCACTCAATTTAAAAAAAAAAAATTATAGACATAAACTTCATCCAATTTTACACATTTCATTACTTTACATCATCTTCAAATTCTAAGCACAAATGCCACTTTTATTTTGTTAAATTTGGAGATTTTAAATTCTGATATCACTTCTCCTTTATAAAAGGTGACATGGGTTTGTGCTTTTACCCTGGTAGAGGGTACATATAATGATGTTCTTTGTGTACCATCCTTGACCACTAATATCCTTTCCATTTACCAAATTACTCATCAAGAAAAAGGTAAAATTGTTGAGTTCACTCCTGATTATGTCTATATTAGGGACATAGGGACTAGAGATGTCATAGCTATGGGAGTTGTTGATCATACATTGCACTTGTATTCTTATATACATTTTGTTGATACTAATGATGATATTCATGATGTACCTAACCCTTAATCAAGGATGAATAATTCATGTGAGGAGAAAATTGGACACTTGAACCATTTTGTTCTTGAGACAAGTGTTGAACTTCCTACTCTTCCACCTCCTGCTTCTTTAGACATGAGATCTACTATTCAGTAGGATGATCTTTATGCTTCAGTTCTTGTAGCGTGGGATGAATTCCTAGATGCTCTTTCAAATGAGTTTCATAATGCAGATTTGATTAATACATCTGATGGAGTTTCTCTTCGAGATACTTCTTCACCTTCTTTGGAGATTGGATTTCCCAACTCTTCATGTTCTCTTGTTTTTTCACATCTTATAGGTCAGCTTGATGGTGTGATAGAAACTTTGAGCTTGGAGATACCTATTCGGTCTTCAAAGATGCATACATGGAGACCTTCTTCCTCCTTCCTCACTTTTCACATGGAGTGGCTTCTCCATCATTTGATGTATTTATCTCTTTCTAAGGAGAGACATGTTTCTTGCTGGCATTGGATTATTTCTTGTTTGCATGTACTCTTCATTCATATTGGAGTTTCTTTATTATGTAGGGGATATCATGTCTCCTTATTTTCTTCCTATGGGGGGATCATTCTTTGTATTTACATGATGTATGCAATTTTTTGTAGGCTCTTGAGTACTCCATCCATCAATGCATCTTGTTTTCATCTCTCTTTTTGGAGGAGGGTTTTTCCCATGAAATTTTCTCTCTTCCTCCACTTTATGAGAGATTACATTTCATGTATTGCATAGCATATTATACATGGGTACCTAAAATGGCCTAGTAGTCAGGACCCATCTTGCATTGTGAATTTAAGTTACACTTAAGGGTGGGTGGGGAGGAGGGGTGTTGGTTTAATTAAATATTCACTAATTACACTTACTTAAGATACTTAGGGTAATGCATTAGTAGTTTTTGATTGATACATTTGGGAGTTTTCACCTTAGTTAAACACATGGTGTAGGAGAATTCCACGTTGGGTGGTAAATATCAAAAAGAGCTTTCTTCTAATTTTATTTATGACTAATCATTTTTAGGTTCTCACATTTTGTATAGTGTAAATATTTAATGAGCTAGAGGCATGATAATAATGAACTATTAATACCTCTTAACACGTCTAGTCATGATTGTTTATTAGGAGGTGTATCTAGTCCTTCCTGATAATTTGATTCTAGAGCCTTCTACTTTTTCGCAGCTTCCTTATTCGGGCCTCTTTAGTCTTCTGTGCTGGTTTTTTATCCTTTTCTTAGTTTTGTTTGAGTCTAGATAGAGTTTTCCATTTCACTTTTTCATTCAATAGAAGTTACCTGACTATGGATTTCTGGGGGTCTGTTAAACCTGAACGATGGAACATGATCCTCAATCCTATTGATGATGATTCTAAGTTTGTGATTTCTTAGGCTATTGGTGAAAAGGTGTTTAACTATGATTTTACTTAGCACACCAATAGTTCAGTAATGAGTTTCTTTATAGGGTATCTAGCTAGGGAAAACATAGATAGTAGGGAGAACATCTGGCTCTACTATGATGTATTTTACCCAACCTGGCTAGAAGGTCTAGAAAAAGTAGTGCTCTACTTATACCAAAATAAGAAGGTTCTGTTTCCAAAATTTTATATGGAAAACTCATCGGGTAGTTTCAGGCATGTCAATGTGGCTAAAAGGTCATCTGTTTATATTAGGCACAATATTCAGTTCTTTTCAACTTGGCCAAAGATGGATTCTTGCATTAAATTCCTACTCCATTGGAGAGGGCTTAGAGAGGATCAGAGAAAGGAGTGGCTAGTCAATTTTCTACAAATGTTTGAAGCTTACATTGATCTAGATGTCTCCTTCAATGATCTTGACAAGTTGGAATTCATTCTACCCAATATGTTGAAAACTAATAAACAACTTTGGGCTTATTTTTTCCCTCTAGGCTCAAAGGAAAACAATATGGACAGAGAAATAGATATCATTATGGTATGTTGAAGGAAAGAGGAGGATGTTCAACCCTAAATGTATGATGTTGGTTTTTGGTCTAGCACCTTTGTAGGTTTCCAAGGATTCTATGATAATGCTTTTCATGTTAAGGATACTATTTCGATATAGGCTTTGCATCCTTCCCCTATTTTAAGATTATTGCAGTGTTTGTTTCTAACCATTTACCCTATTTTGTCAAGTGGGCTCTTATTTCTCCTTCCCCTATGTTATAGATTATTTTTGGTCATTTTATATGGTGCTCTCCTTGGGCTAAGCCAAATATTTATATTATAAATATAATGATGTATTGCATAATATAGCATATTATCAAAACTCTCAATATTTTGTGGATCTAAGAAGTTCTTATGGTTTAATTTCGACTAGCTTTATTTAGTATTCTCCACTTTTGGCATTTTCCTCCCCTTTGGAACACTAGAACTCTGGTCCTTCTTTTGACCCTTTAGTTAGAGATTATTCATATTTATCCCTCTATATAGACACTTATGTAATATTTTAACTATTATATAAATTTTTCCCATAATTGGTCCTATGAGTACATTGTTTCCCTCATGTTTATCAATTTAATATAGCATTGTTTCTAATAAATCAATTTAAATATGTTTGTCAATTTTATATTCCTTAGTGGTTTTCTTCTCTTTCTTTGCTTCCTTTCTTTAGGTTTCTTCTTATCTATCGTTCTACATTTTGGGTGTGTTTGGTTTCCTGCCTTGGCTTTCTCTCTATCTCTATTGCCTTGTTTAGAATAGGGCTGGTTTTTTTATGCTCTTTCCCTTCCTTTTGTTTTACTTTTGTGATTTTAGTTTTTTTGGTTTCTTTCTTGCCTTCCGTTGTTTCTTTTTTATTTTTTTCTTTGGGGGATCTATCTCTCCTACTTAGCTTGGCCATTTTTTCTACTCATTTGTATGTTTCTTTATTTTGGTGGTTAGAGCTGTATTGGAGGACAAGCGTCTATATGTTATGAGTCTTTAAGGATTTTCAATTTTGTGATATTTTCCTGTAGCATTTCTTATCATTTTATCATATTTAGATTTAGACTATATTCTCATTTCAATTAGGAATATGTTAAGTAAGTTGAATGTAATAAATCATAAATAATAGATTAAGCCTTTAATGGTACTAATCTCAATTTATTTCAAAACAAATTTTAGATTTCTTAATCTCATATTTTTAGATATTAATTCTATATTTTTAGCAAGTATGGAGTTTTCCAATTTTCAACTATTCTAACAAGAAAATGGTTAATTAGAAAAATTAAATATCTTCTAGAAGATTACATAGTATCTTAACTAAATTATAAAAATTTATAACTATCAAATCAAGTTTATAGTGGTTGTGAATGTAGAACTTTTGTAGGCTAATCTAGATTAGACAATTTTTATGTTAAGGATGGATGAACTCCTAGTAACAAATGTATCAAGAACGTATGTATAAAATATGTTAAGTATTTAAAAGAAATGTAATAATTTAAAAGCACTAGGGTATGCCCCTAGGTCAAATCTTAATTTTGGAATCAACCATTAAATATATGTGGCATTCAATTAAAATGAAAGTGTGTTGTATCTTTGAAATTATAGATATGAATTATATTGCATTAATAGAATATTTATACCATATAAATACTCCTTTTGAACTAGTTAATTTTTTGGCTTGAATTGAGGAAAATTCAATCATGGATGTCATTATAAATGCTTGAGATCTAGTAGAAATTGCTTCTTACCTTCAATGCCTTGATGAAACTATTTTCACTCTTTTAATTGAATTATAAAATTAGAATGCATGTATAATTTAGATGATGTTGTATTACGTGCTATTTAAAATAAGGGGGTTGTCTTATAATGGTCACTTAAGGTACCTTAGAGGATGACACAACTCTAATGAAATAGAAACCAATTTCTTGAATAAAACATTATAGCTAATATTAATCTTGTAAATGCATGATATGGGATCTAATTAAAATATATATATCATTACTTCAAAAATATAAACTAAAAAATAATCAAATACCAAGATCCTCTTAGGTTCTTCTATGTCACTACCAATAACACATACGTGCACAACTAAGACGTTTTGGAAACCATTAAACTATGAAAAAACTTACACTATAAATAAACTCATTTCAATAATGATCATGATATTCACATGAATATTTCAAGGTCAAACATATTTATTTATTTCTTCCATTTTGTCACATGTAATTAGAGATTCATGCTACATTTACAAACTACAAGAAATCATTGAAATTCATTTACATAATCCTTTTACATTGATCTTATCAAGGAGATTACCATATTACTTGAACACATAAATTTAATAAATATGAAGGATATAATAATAAAAAATAGAAATATAGCCACATGAAAAGAAAACTACAGAGAAGAGGATATACAACCGTCCTATCTCTTGATCAAACTCTCAAAAATATAATTGATGGGTAAACTATTTTCCAATCAACCATATTTGACCCTAAGGTCCACTATCATATTGATGGAGATAACTTAAGATCCCACAAAAAATAATATTTCATACAAAGGAACACAAAATAAAAATAATAATATAGGGAAACCACTTAGGTGAATATTAATGATATTCAAGATAGTAGATGTTTCAAGAGGTTATGAATAAAAGGAAACCATAAGATACATATATAAGAGTGTCATCATGTAGCCCCCTAATCCTAGGTATATCATGGTTTAAAATTAAAACTCGTAATTGGAATCTATATTACCCATTGCACCCCATTTTTGTGATATTGGGGTTCAAATGGATGTTATACTTGATTCCAAAAAACTAAATTTTTATCCCCTTACATATTATCACATTTAAGACAAGACATACTAGAAAATTATAAGTTTAGTTTATGTAGACAAACTTAATATTTTGACTTGTTGATGGGGACAAGTTGACTAATAAAATTATCCCTTAGTTTTTGAGCTAAGATTTGGTTTTGGGGCAGATGATAGGGCTTTCCTTCGAGGCTGGGTGAGCTCATAAGAGTAGTTCCCATCTTTTCCTATGAAGGAATTTTGGCATTAAGGAGAAATCATATTTTATCCTCCTTCACAAAAAGCGGTGTGTTTGCATGAAGACTCCTTGAAGGTTCATGTGAAGCCCTTTGCATGGTATGCTTTCATGGATATTCCCATCTCTATGTGAACACCCCATGTAGGGGTGATCACACAAATGGGGGGTGTTCAAGTGAACATCCTCTATCAAGATTTTTAAAAATTATATCAGTAAGCCTCATTTTCACCATCTTAGTTTTAATTTCTTTATTTATTGTAGGACTTAGAATGAACCTAGTGACATCCTTTGATTGCATAAACATCTAGTCAATAGTTTTGACCTCTTTCAATAATTTTGCATAGTAGGTATGCAACATTCTTCCTTTCTTAATTTTTTTTAACTATAAATTATTTATTCACTAATATATCTCAGTTAGTTTTATGTTTTCTTATAAATCTTTTTGTATTTTTTTATACATCTTAGTTTTTTTTTTTTTTTTTTTGATGGATAAATGGCCTAAGCCATGATACATCATAAAGTACATAGATATATTTAAATAATAATCTTATATTCCCAAGTTCGATTTTCTACCTTCGTTGTGGATCATTCCTTGCCTTCCCTTCTTATTTCTTTGATTAGGATCTCTATATAATCTAAGAACTATGTCTTGCACTTATGTTAAGGATAAAGCTCTAAAAATTCAGAAAACATGAATATGAAAAAGGCATACAAATGAAATATAATGCAATAAAAGTTTTTTCTTAAACAAAAATATAAACATCTAATAGTGTGAAGTAGTCATTCCTTAACTGAGATAACATTGTTAAGCAACATGATTATTATTTTTTTACACCAAACGGTGGATTTATGACTTAGTTACATAAGAATACATAAATAATAAACTTAAGTTACTCTACTAGCATAAAATGGGGGGAAAGAGGCTCCTTGTCATTCTGAATTTCCACTGAGTCTAAACTAGATGATTCCCAAATCCTCCAAAATCACCTCAAACTCATTTTCCTAGGATCCCATACCATATTCCATGATGAATATATCTATACAATCATATTATCTTTTCATACAAAATGTAGGTAGTCAGTAAAGGCTAAAGAAAGACCCCAAAATCTTTTCCACAATAATGAGATATAAACTATGGTTGAAATTTATAAAAATTAAGCCATCCCTAATTCAAATGGAGTATCTATATTTAAATTTAAACTTCTTATGGCTTACATTCTTCTATAACTATATTAGAAAATTCATTCATTCTTTGATTGCCCTCCTAGTATATATGACTGATTGTGATCTTTTCAAAGTCTTACATAGTGAGAGGACTATAGATAAAATCAAGACCATCCTCTAATTTAGTGAGATATCATTTCCTTTTTGAATTTATTATAATTTTAGAATCTCCATCAATCTCTACCTTTTTCCAACCAAGAGTTTTACTAAATTTTATTCCTTCAACTAAAATTGTTTACTCCACCCAATTATTAGTTTATATATATCTTGCTAACTTTTCTATCTCCTTGCCTTCTAAGTTATGGATACTATAAAAAATGCATTCTTTTCTTGGATTCCATCTTGAATCTCTATCAAATTTGAGTTTAAACCATCTCTCTTTGAGTTTTTTTCATTGTCACATATCTTTCTTGCTTTTTTGAAGTTTCATGTCTATTCATACAAAGGGAGGTAGTTTTAGACCTATCCACTTGCCTCTTATTTTATCATCCCAATGAGATATTATAGACTTCCTTTTTAAAATTATATTATGATTTTTTGTAAGTTCAATGGTTGAAGTCTCAATACTAATTAGAGGTTTTACTACCATGCTCTTCTTATTTTGATTTTTTCTTTCAATTGTGTTCCTTCTAAAATTCCATTAGGACCATGGAAGGTGTAGATATCCATAAATAAAGTAATACTATCATTTCTAATGAGGAGTGAAGCATGTTGCATATCCATTGTAGTTCTAGGAAATGTTGATACCCACCCCTATTATGAATAGAGCCATTTTCAACATTGATTTGAATAAGGCCAATGCAAATAAACATAGTCAATGATTTTTTCCTCATTTTTACATAAAAGAAATCTACTTGGACCATCTTATTAAATCCTTTAGAGGTGAGGGCTCTCCTATTTAAAACTAACCATGAAAAAAATCCTACTATAGGAAAATAATTTTTATTCCAACATAATGTTTTAGGGAGGGAATCATTTATGCTCATCCAAAGAGAGTTGACGAATTTATACACCCCCTTCAAGTTTGATTCCCCGATCTTGATTCCATCCCACACCAATTTTTACCTACCAAAATTTAAATTTAATTTCTTGTTTTATAAGGTTCCTTTTAAATTTTCTACTTCCTTAGGTGGGATATTCATGTCCATAAAATCCTCCTATTTCCAATATTTTCATCCATCCTCAATGGTCACATAATCTATAACCCTTTTCTTTGATGTAGCTTGAACTATCAACCTTAATTTGCTTGTTCATCATCCTTTTCCAAAGCAGTATATCCACACCATGTGTCTTTCTAGATGAGAGCTTCTAATGCAAGAGCATTTTGGTACTTTGGAAACCTTGTATCAACCTAAATGATTTTCTTTTATTGTTCTTGTCTTTTTTTTAAAAGAATGGTCATTGTTGTTCATGCTCTCTCTTTGAATACCTACCGTTACCTACCATTAATCTTATGTCCAACATCACATAATCCAATTTCATTATTGATGGGAGTTAGACTTCTTTTTTTCTATACATGTTGATGCCCTTGTAGCTTGAGTAACATGTAGATGTTGCATCAACAAGGATTTATTTGGCATCATGGTGTTTCCATTACTTCATATTCTCTTCTTGGATTATGTGTGGACATATCCTTTTCTATGCATAAGTTTTTTTTTTTTTTTTGTATGGTCACTAAATTCTCCTTTCACTAAGACCTGTCATTTGTAATTAATTGTCTAACAGGAAGGATTGTGGTGTTGTTGGCTATATAATTAGAGATCCAATATTATAAAAAGAATAATGAAATTAAATAGAATGAAAATACTAATATTTGGCTTTGTATGCTCCAACACTTGATTTTGTAGATTATAAATTGAATGTATGTGTCTAAAACTAAGTCGGCCTTAGCCTCACATGTTGAATGAAGATTGTCTCATTATTATTGCATTGATTATCTATAACTTCTTGCGGTTTGATTGGATTTAATGTGTAACTTTTAGTGATGGTAGTTAAGAGGTGAAATTTATATCCTACTACCTTGTGTTAGATTCTTCCCTCATCCCCAAGTTGCATGTTAGTCTATCTTGGACAAGGGGTCTATAATTCATCATGAAGTTCAAAATTCTTGATCCTCTAGCAAGGGAATTGTCCTTGAATATGCTAATTAGATCATTATTTCTAGGATATTTATTTATTAGGATCTTTTCCTGCTTGAGGAGTGAATTTATATACATTCTACTAATTTATTTTCTAAAGCTTATCCTTATATGTTGATTTCCCTGAACCCTACACCTCCCTCATCTTTTGGTCGAAATACCTTGTCCCAAGCCAAAAGGGAATTTTTTTTCTTTTCCCCAATGTCCTACCAAAAAAATTCCTAATGAATCTATTGATAACATGTCCCTACTTTTCTTGGGAGATAAGTTCAAGATAAGGTATAAATACGATATGTTGAAAGGATAGATTATACCATCATTTCTCTACCTATAAAAGAGAGTCATTTTCATTTCCAAGAATCTAATTTTATGACATTTTCTATTATTTGATCCCATGTTTTTTTCAAAATGAGCCCCTTTTTCTAATGGAAGACCCAAATTTTTACAAGGTAAACTTCCTATTTTGAAATTTAAAGTTGGACAAATATACTGCTCTAGATTAGGAGGGGTATTAATGAAGAAGATTTCTAGTTTTTCAAGGTTAGTCTCTTTACTTGATGCACTACTGTATTGTATTAGTTTTTTTAATATGATTTTTCATCCTTTGTGGTACATTTTCCATAGAGAATAGTTTCATCAACAAACTAATGGTCTATTTTTAGATCTAGGTCACTAGTGATCCTTATTCCTTTAATAGTATTCTCATAATTGGCACTATTTTATTGATCTTATTGATGCTCCTTCCATTAAGGTAAAGAGAAAAGGGGATATCAAAGCACCATATTTAAGTCATGTGTAGAAGTTTATCTTCCTTTTAGATACAAAAGTTTATTTTCTTGTTTGTATGGTTGCTGAATTCTCCTTTGGGGTAAGGCCTATAATTTGTAATAAATTTCTAACAATTTGGAATATGGTCTTTTTGGATATATAATTAGAGATCGAAGATTATAAAAAGTATAATGAAATTAGATATAAGGAAAATATTAAAATTTGGCTCTATAAGCTCAAACACTTAATCTTGTAGATTGAAAATTGAATGTATATGTCTACAACTAGGTAGGCATTATGCCTCACATGTTGAATGAAGATTGTCTCATCATTATTGTGTTGATTCTCTATTATTTATAGCTTCTCAAGGTTAATATATTGACTTGATGCACTAATGTATTGAATTAATATTATGTTTTATGTCTTTTCCTCCTTTGCAGTACTTTGTTCATAGATAATAGTGTCATCAACAAACAAATGGTCTACTTTTGGATCTAGGTCACTAGTGATCTTTATTCCTTTAATAATATTCTCATAACTGACACTGTTGTATTGATCTTACTTTTTCTCCATTAGAACTCATTTGGTTGTGGATTAGAGAAAAAAATTGAATATGGAATTTTAAAAACTATCAAATCCATTGTTTTGATCCGCTAAATGAGAATGAAAATTAGAAAAATTAGAAAACGGTATCCTAATTTGCCCCACAAAATTATGATTTGGTCTTCCATCTAAATAGGTGGAATTTTCCAAATACCTATTTTGATTCCATATTCCAAAAATGAGCATTCCAAATTATTAAAAAAAAAAAAATTCCATGTCCACTCATTTGATCTATTTAGTAATTGGTTTGGTGCTCATTTTACAACACGAGATATTTTGCCATTGTCACCTTTGCATAGATCTTTGCTAGTTGTTTACCCCTCTACTCATTATTGCTTCTACAAATATGGATTGTTTACTCTTCTACTATATTTGATTCCTTTTCTATCTTCTTATAATGGGTCTAATTCATTTTATGGGTATGTATTTTGTAATACTCTACAATTGACATACTTCTCATCATTTTCATCTTAATGTAAGTATTTTAAACTAAAAAAACTGCCCTTTTCCAACAAATTGATCATCTGGTAATACATCATCTTGGAGGGAAGCTCTAGAATCGATGAGAATAGGAAGACATAAGCACAAACACTCACACAAAGTTGCATGAAGATATTGTATTTCTCTCAATTCTTTGTAGCTAAAAATAACCCAGCTATCAAATTCATCAATATCATTTAATTTTGCTAAGATCTTTGTAATCTCATAGTGAATGTGTTGTTCAACTATTTGATGATATAAGAGCACCTAAAAGAACCATGCCAGAGAAGTGGAAGAAGTATCACTACTTGCTAGCATGAAATTAACAATCATATCTTGTAGAAATTGATCAGATTCATCATCATGCACATCTAATTTCTCTTCAATCTTAGTTTAATAATAATTATCAATATTAGTACCAAAAGTTTCCATGAATATGGGAAGACCCACTTTTCTTACTTTGAATAATGTTGCTAGCTTGAGATTACTACTTGAAATCACAGACACAAACATTATATATTCATAATTGATGAGGCAAAAATGTTCATTGTTAATTGAAATCTACTTCAAGCACAACTAAGAACATGTAAATTCTCTTCAATGGCTTAAAAATTCTTGAGGACATTGCCAAAAGGGTGTCCTCAATCATTCATGGAGAGTATTGAAAAAATCTATGGGATGAAAATCATTAAAGTCTTTGATTTATATCTTTTTAGTATAAGGGTAAAAAAGGTATTATTTAGTGCAATTATTAAATAAAACTTCTGCTCTACCTATGAATATGCCGAATGAAAAAAATTTAGTTATCTATTTAGGCCCAAATCGAGGGCATAGGGAAAAAAGGAGACAACCTAGGAAATTTCACGCTGTTAAAGTAGTAAGACAAGGAAGCTCTCCTGTGAACCGAAGCAAAATGCATAACATAAAATATGGTAATAAAGATGCTAGGTTTGATATCCCCACGGCCAACAGATTCACGGTACTGAATAAACCAAAAATGAAACCTATCAACCTTCGTCAAGAAGGAGGGCTTCAAATAGTCAAAATCAAAGCGAAAGCCCCTGTTGATTGCAAAGACCACTATGGAAATCGCCCCCAATTGCCAATCTTTACAGTAGATCAGCTAGATAAATAGATCAAGGTATTCAATATGACTAAATATGTGCTTCCAAAGAAATTCGTATCTGAGCCCTCCTTGAGGAACTCCTCTCATCCTCTTAGCCTTCCAAATTTTGAATCTGATTTAAATCAAGCTTCTCCCCCATCTTACATACCCCCGCATAGATGGTATATCCATAATACCCACTCCCCAATTCCTAATTATTTTCCAGCATCGCCGTGGTCAAAACCCTGTGATAAACCTATTCATATCACCATTGATGATGTCAAAAATTCTTGGTTTGAATGTCAATCAAAAGGGGTATTTGCAATATGGACTGGCCCTTCTAAAGATATCCATCCCCTAATGGAATGGCTATCAGGTAACTACCAGGATTAGGTAAGTATTTTCCACCACTATGAAAACACTTTTTTTTTAAATTGTGAAGAAGAATCGATCAAAAATGAATTTCTTGTTGTTTTTATATGTTTCTTTAAAGGTTATTGTGTCAATTTTGTTGATTGGTTTCCTAATTTCCAAATAAAAAGGGTGGATTGTATGATCCCATTATGGTTTTCCATGTTATCTCTTCCTCCAGAGCTATGTGATGTTGATATTATTTATGAGATAGGCTCTGCAATAGGAAAAGTTATTGCAATTGATGCTTCTTTTTTTAGCTGCAACAGTATAAAAATTCTCATTAATCTAAATATTAATCACCCTTCGGAGTTTCAAAAGAAAATTATTTCCAAGAAAGCTTCTTACGTTATAAGCTTTCAAGCTTACAAAGGGAATATCATCGATATATTAAAATCTGATATTACACACAATAACAGAGCTGAGGTCCTACCCCTCAACTCGGACCTCAAGGAAAAATTTCCAAAGCTAAGCTCTAAGATAATCAACAAGAAAAAAAGAGAGAGGAAAACAGAGCCTTCATCCAGATATCCAGATAGGTCAAGTGTCTCAAACAAAATAGAAGGCTCCATTGAAAAGCATTATTGTAGACAAGACAGAAGACACACCAATAGCAGCAAAAGCGGACTTAATAAAGGACTCATGGCTAACTGAGACGAGTGTTTCCCCTAAAAATGATAAGAAATTTAAAGAAACAGGATCTCACAAGCATAAACAAAAGACAATAAAAAGTGGATCTGAGGATATAAAGACACAGACTACAAATGTTGAAAGGAATTGTAACAAAGTGATGGAAAAGTCAATCACTAATCAACATAAGGAAGCAAAGGGAACATTATCCAAAAAAAAAAAAGATAGTCAATTAAGTGAGATCCTTGACTCTATAGATTATCCAGAAGAGACCCCAGTAGATCAAATAGAAGAGCTAGAAAATAGCATGTTATTCAACTAATGCAGGGATAGCAGTATACAAGAACTTCAAAAGAATGAAAACTCACCAAAACCTATCCAGGTTAGGTTAGAGGATAGCATGCTAGAGAAGTATAAGGTAAATAGAAAGTTTTGACAAACCCCTGCAACTACCTACAGTTCCCCTTTTACTCCTAACAACCGTCTTCAGAATCAAGCTAAAGGCAGTGACAAAGCAGCTATGTTAACAATCATTGAGTTTCAAGAATTCTTGAACAAGGAAAACTTCTCAAACACATCATACACTATATTTGACATGTCAGAGGTAGAAGAAGATAAGATTAATCAGCTTACTGATGAATTAGTCCAAGCTTTCTGTCCTGAAGAGTGTGAGAATACCTCAACAACTCAGAAGGAAGATCTTATCCAGAGAGTTATCCAGTTAGGGGGGGGAGAACTACACTAGTGAAGATCTTAGAAGAGACATATTTAACATTCAAATGGACGAGTTGGCAGCAGAGTTCACCAGTCAATCAAATTTAGCTAAACAAATACTATCAGAAATTGAACCAAAGGAAGAGGACCAACCCAATACAGATACAAAGAATATAGTACAGTAAGCAGAAGTAAACTTGGATTAGCTAGGTATCTACATGTCCCAAGAAGGACCTAAATCACCAAATTGTGGCAGAGTAAAGGGTAAAAGAGGTAGGAAATCTCTAAAGATACTTTGAGAAGCAGAGGGTCTGAGCAAGGAACAACAAAAGATTGACTAGATTTTCCATAATGGGAAGGGGAAGTACCTTCCCAATCAGGTATGAAGATCACCACTTGGAATGCTAGGGCTCTCAATGACCCTAGCAAAAAAAGGTTATTAAAAAATAACCTAAAAATCTTTAACTTTGATATTGTTCTCATTCAAGAATCTAAACTAAACTCTGTAGAAATAGATAAGTTAAGTAGGATGCTCAGAGTTTGGCGATCCATGTTTCAGGAATCCTTAGGGGCATCAGGGGGTTTAGTAATCCTTTGGGACCTAAGGAAGGTTAGTCTTAATATCCTTAATAAATCTCAGAATTGGATTATCAGTAAGGTCCAACGCTTAAAATCAAATCTTAAGTTCATTATCATCAATGTGTATGGTTCGGTTAGTAATTCTGATAAAATTTTAGTATGGGAAGAAATTGGTCATTTCTTAAATACTCAAAATAAGGAATTTGTTCTATTAGGAGGAGACTTCAATACCATCCTAGACCTAAATGAAAAGTATGGTGGTATTCAAATACTATCGCAAGCATCTAAAATATTTAAGGAATGGTGTGCCAACCATAATCTTATTGACACCCCTACCAATAATGGCATTTATACATGGAACAATAGAAGAAAGGACTTTTCTCAATTTATGATACAAGGGGAATTAGATTCCTGCAACCTTAACTTCCAATCTTCTATTTTACTCATCGCGGGATTAGATCATTTTTCGGTTAGATTTGAATTCTTAGAGCCCCTTAAACTGGACAGAAACCCATTCAAATGTGAGAAAATGTGGTTCCTAGATCCTAAATTTCTAAGTAATATTAAAGCTTGGTGGGACTTAGAGAGATTCACAAGGTATAAAATGGTTGTCTTCGTCAACAAATTAAAAATTCTTAAGGAACATATCCTTAGATGGAATAAAGACCAGTTTAACAACATTTTCTGTGAGAAATTGGATATAGAAAATCAGCTTAAAGAACTTCATTCAGAAGTGATTAAGAAAGGTATGGACAATAACAGTTATCTCCTCAAAAAGAACTGTTAGCCAAACAAGAAAATATTCTAACCAAAGAAGAGATATTCTGGAGGCAGAAATCGAGAGAAAGATGGCTAGCAGAAGGTGACCGTAATACAAAATTCTTTCATAACTCAACCATCTACAATAGAGCAAAGAGCAGAATCACAAGTGTAAAAAATCAACAAGGTATTACAATAGAAAAACCAGGAGAAATTGCAGACATCTTTGTTAATTATTTCAAAAATGTACTAAATAACCATAATGGTTCAAATTACACTGCTTAAACTAGTCTTCTAAAAGTAATTCCGAAAGTTGTGGATCAACAAGATAATATTAATCTGATTAAACCCATCACCTTAGATGAAGTCAAGAACATGGTTTTCAACATGAATTCAGATAAATCCCCAGGTTAGATGGATTCCAGGCATTCTTTTTCCAAAAATGTTGGGATATCATAGGTATTGACCTTTGGAAAGCAATCGAAGCATCCAGAAACAGAGGCTCTCTTCTTGCTGAAATTAATTTCTCTTTCATTACATTGATCCCTAAGAAGTTTGATCTAGAATCCCCAGGAGATTATAGAACAATAGCCTTATGCAACACTATCTATAAAATATTTTCCAAGATTTTAGCAAACAGACTCAAAAAGATCCTCCCAAAGATTATTTTAGAGGAACAAACAGGGTTCATGCCAGGTAGATCCATTCTAGATGGTATCATCACCATTCAAGAAATGATTCATTCAGCAAGAATCAACAAGGAAGCCTGTATGCTCATGAAACTAGACATTTAGAAAGCATATGATATGGTGGATTGGAGATTCCTGTGTAAAATGTTAGAAGCGTTTGAGTTCTCACATCAGTGGATCAATCTAATCTTCAAATTTATTTCTACCCCTAAAATTTTGGTTCTCATTAATGGTAATCCAGAAGGTTTTTTTGATATATCTAGAGGTATTAGAAAAGGGGACCCTCTATCCCCCTCATTGTTTATTATCATGGCGAAAGCCTTTGGAAGAGCTATTCAGGATGCATCTAATAGACAGAAGATCTTAGGTATCACAGTCTCCAAAGATTTACCTAATATAACTCACTAACAGTTTGCTAATGACACTATCGTATCCGAGAAAAGCACGATTACAGAAGCTTGATCTCTTAAAAGCATTATTAACCTATATATGAAAGCTTCGAGACAGAAGGTCAACGATCATAAATCCAAAATTTTCTTTTTGAACACTAAGATAGAAATTGAGGAGCAAATTTGTAGGATCATGGGTTACAAGAAAGGAACCTTTCGTTGCAAATATCTTGGCATAGCCTTAGAAAAAGGAACTAAATCAGGTAAGGTTTGGTATGATACCCTAAAGAAATTAGATTCCAAGTTAGGCTCATGGAAAGATAGATGGTTAACTAAGGCAGGAAAATGCACCAAGATTAGTCCAGTACTATCAGCCATTCCTACTTATCTGCTATCTTGCCTTCCTCTTTCTAAGCAGAACCTCAAGAAATTTGAGTCCAAGATGAGGAACTTCCTATGGAATGATAGGGATGGAGATATTAAGTGGGGGCATATTTTCAAACCCAAAGAGTGTGGGGGTTTAGGGGTAAAAAACCTTCAATGGAAAAATGAAGCTCTAGGAGCGAAACTTATTTGGTGCCTATACAATAAATATAATCGAAAATGGGCTAAGATAATCTATAATAAATATCTCATCGCAAAGGATCCACTATCAATTTTCAGAATTTTTTCTCCTACCAAAGGATTAGAATGTTGGAACTTCATGCTAAGATTTCATAGTCTAGTTAGTAAGTTTCTTACTTGGGATGTAGGTTCAGGTGATGAAGCCCTCTTCTGGGAGGACTCATGGAATGGTAAACCACCTTCTCTCACCAACTTAATATTCTGATACTCATATATAATTTAAAGTCCCTTTGGGGCAATAAAGTTAAAGATTATAAGATCTTTTCAATATCAAAAGGCTCACCCAAATGGTCTTGGAAATCTATCAAAGGATTAGGTCTAAAAGAGGAAATTACGGAAAGCTTTGATAAGCTAGTAAAAGATAGAAAAATCAAACAAACAAGAAAAAAGGATACCCTAATTTGGGCTGCCTACAATGATGGGCAATACAATGTCAGTAATTGTTATAGAGCTATTTTCAAAACTCATCAAATAGAGTTTGTAGATATCCCATCACAACTATGCTGGGACTCCTCTTGTCTCCCAAAAGCCGGATTCTTCCTTTGGCTTGCTATTCAAAAAAGGATTTTAACTATGGATAGACTTTATGTTCTTGGCTTCCACGGCCCCTCTAGGTGTACCCTTTGCCATTGTAATAGTGAAGATGCTGATCATCTCTTGTTCAATTGTACCTATGCCCAAAGTTGTTGGGAATGGATTAGGTGGAGGCTAGATTGGTCTACACCTTTTCCAAATTCTTTGATTGATTTTCTCTTTGGTTGGCCCATGAATTTAGTTAAGGGAGTCTACAATAAGCTTTGGAACATATCCCCTTCGATCATTATCTGGGAAATCTAGAAGGAATGGAATCAACGTATTTTCCAAAACTTGGAACTCAAACTGGCAGAGCTTATTGTCAAAATTGAAGCTAGTATTGTAGAATTAGTCAACTCCTACTTAAGTAAATCAAGGCTAGAGGAAGGTTCCTTTTCAAATTGGGATGGCATTATCAAGAAGTGATGGTCCAATCTAAACAACACCCCCTTAACTTACATGAAGAAAAGTATAGAGGCTAGGAAAATCTGCAAATGGGTTCTGCCACCGATTGGATGGGTCAAACTAAATTTTGATGGAGCTGCGCGAGGCAACCCAGGTATAGTGGGTATTGGATGTATAATAACCAATGAGGTAGGATGTTGGATAGCTAAAAAAGTGATGCCTATCCAACCTTCCTCAAATAATATAGCAGAATTGGAGGCTCTCCATCAAGGGATTCAATTATGCCTAGAGCTTAAGTTAACCAAAGTTATTATTGAAGGTGACTCCCTAATCATCCTCAATGCTGTTAGGAAAAGATCCACCCCTAACTGGGTCCTAAATTCTCACTTAGAAGAAATTATCCTTTCATTGGATAAATTGGAAGAGTATAAGATCTGTCACATATTCAGGGAAGGTAACAGTAGGGCAGATCAGCTAGCTAACCTAGGTGCAGATGGAGTCAATTCCTTATTGGTTAATAAGAAGTATTGTATTCTGCACTAATAATGGTCTAAGTGGAGCGTATATCTTAAGTATAGTTAGTTAAATTATGATATCTAGTAGCATAAAGTTCTCTTATATTTAGTGACCCCACTAAAGAAGACATCTAATCATCTTTGCCTAATAATCTTAAAATAATGGTAGACCAATCTTTGGTAGCTCGAGTGTGTGAAGTATGTAGTCTTTATGATTAAGGTACCTTTTACACCAATATTATGTAAATCATGGTGTAGACAGATCGAGATTTCGTATAATGATTACCCTCTTGTGATATCCTGCACTTCTAGTATGTCGCATGGGTAAGCTTTAGCCTTTCGATAAACGTATTCATGAGATGGTATATCTCATGCTCGCATCTAGAAGTTTCCCTTCATTATTTATAGAAGTATGTATCTGAGCTACCCATCCTCAATTTCTCAGTTTAGGAATGGAATCCAACATTGTCCTGTTCATGCCTCTGAGAATCGAAATATGGCCTTTTGTGGGTCGGTAAAACCAGAAAGGTGGAACTGCATTTTATACCTGGTGGATGACATGATGCACTTTGCTATTTGCAGAGCACTAGGAGAGGAGGTGTTTGATTATCGGTATACCTAAAGGACCAATAGCGATATTATCGGGTCCTTTATTGGATGTTTAGTAAGAGCTAAAGTAGAAGCGAATGACATTGTCTAGCTCTGTCATGATCTTTTTGTTCTGACATGGAGAAAGGGGCTGGAAGAAGCAATGTTCAGCATTGATAATAAATTCAGGATTCCCCTCCCTGAAAGATATATGAGTCTCCCTATAGGGCATCCGAATTTAGTAACCACTCCTCGATGACAGTCTCTGTTCATTCGAGAAAACCTAGCTTTTTACAGAGAATGGCCAAAAATGGAGGCCAGCCTACATTTTCTCCTTCGATGGTGAAGGATTATTATAGAAGAAAATAAAGAGTGGCTCCTCAACTATCTTCACCACTTCAATGCCTACATCAAGCCGAGGGTGTCTTTCGACAATCTGGATGATTTAGAATTCAGTACCCCAAATACAGAGAAATCAAGTAGAGTGAAACATGACTACACATTTCCACTGAATTTTCAAGTGGAGCATACAAATGACATGGCAGACGTGATTATGGTGTTTTGGAAGGAAGGAAGGGGACCGGCTAGTTAGATGTTGGCCATTCTAGATAAGATATAATACTATAAGAATTCTAATATATATACTGGTGGTGATTTTGGTACTACGCTATTATAGCTAAAATGATTGTCCCTTAGACTGAAGCACAAGTATATGGTCTATAAATCAGTATATTATAGCATGAATGGTTTGGTCTGTAAATTGGTGATAAACTCTGTGGTAAACTGGTGTGTTAATATATAATCAATATTAAAGATATTTGTACTGAGTTTTAGTATATTTTGAGCTCTTAAAATTTTAGTACCCTATCTATAATTGAGATGGTATCTTATTTAATTCATATTAGGTTTGTATTTCATGTTAACCTATTTTGGCCCTTCTAGGCTTAATTTTCTCTGGTTTATTATTTTATTAACATTCTCAGCATCTGCATATGAGATATTTCTAAGGACAATATAATTGTATGAAATATGCAGACTTTAAATACTCAGAATTTGTATGAAATTCTTACTACCCGATATAGATTTAATGGTAGCATGAGGTAATTTCTACAAGTTTATCATGAATTTGGCGGTGCCACTTTTTTGATATTTTATAACTCCGAGACTTGGTATTTATAAGCTTTCACGATTCTACTATTTTATTTCCATCTTTAGTAAATCTCTAGAGTTTATGTAAATGGATAAAGTTTCTATGTATGGAAGTCTCTGAAAATCAAGATTGAGTATTAGATCTTCTTTTAGGAGTAGACTCCATTACCCAGTTTGGTTTTTTCTAAATATTGAGGATTCAGCTTGACTAAAGTTTTTGCTAAGATCAGTATCTTCTTCCTTTTTGGGCACTGGTTCAAGCATCATCAATGGCTAGTAAGCTCATAAACATAGGATATGGTTTCTTTAATTTTAAGCCTATTTAGCCTCCTCTATCTATGATGTCCGGTCGATAGCATCGAAAAGATGCAATACTTCTATAATTGGTCTAGTCATGATTGGTAATAATGAATCAAGTAATGTGTTAGCAGTGAAATCATGGATTGGGCCCCTTTCCCCCGATTACCTTCCTCTCAAATGTTGTGGTGTTCTCTCATTTAGTGGGTAACACATAAATTGATTTCCATTCTCAAGAAATTCGTCAGACTTGCTTTCTGGGTATAGTATCTTTTCTTGGCATTCTATGTAATTCAGTATTTAGTAGTTAATCAGCTATTTGGGTCACACTCTGTTTTCCAATTAGAAATAATTTTTAGATTGGCTGGTTTTTCCTGTTTGATCTGTTTGATAAACCTCTTTCCTCACTTTGGCCAACTGATTCTAACTCCAGTTACGACTGGTTAACATGTAGCCTCTTATTAAGGGCCCATTAAATCTTTACTAATTAATCCTTTGAGATAACCGCTTCTATAAGCTTTAGCTGGGCGATCTCATAGAATAGGCTCTTCTCTGTTATAATTGGTTAAGGTAGGTTCCTTTTTATGAGTATCGTTATGATTTTAGTAAAGCAATCATGGCTCAGGAACCCTTTCTTAAAATTTTTTATGATGTAAATTTAGCTCATATTGTTGATTTTTATGTATACTCTCTGACTATTTCATAGTGGTCATCTCGCAGAGTTAACTACTTTTCCTCTCCTTATAGTTTAGTTTACTAATTTTGCAGTCAGTCTTCATATTTATCTTTTTATTTTGCTAGGTATCTATGCTTTTTTTTCTTTTTCTCATTAATGGCTAACCCTTTGTTTGAATATCTAGTATAAAAATTTTTGAATGTAGGAAGTAAAATGAGAAATTATAATCAATCTATTGATCGCTATCCTACCTTCACTCGCCAAGAATTTATGGATTTATTGAGTTGTAAATTATCAGGGGTATCCCCCAGATTATTTGTAATTATTAGAGAAACTATTTCACTGGGGTATGCCCCTCTTAAAGTTGTAATAATATAGGACATTTGTCTCGGGCAAGACTGCAGGTTTTCTTCTCTGTTCTTTCCTACCAGTGCCCGTTTGAACGGAGATATGCTTTGTAATTTCTTTTAAATTAATAATATAGATCAAGGCCTTGGCCGTTTACTGATAATAAAAAAAAAGACAAAAAAAAAAAGGTATTATTTAACTCCCTAAGGATTTTTCCAAGATCTCATACTCCTTCTAAAGGCTCAGCTTCCTGTATCCCTTTAAAATCCCATCATTTTTGAAATAATCATGGTGGAAACCCATCCGACCACTGATATTTATCTAGATTGATTTATTAGGACTGCACTTACTTGTGAAAAGGTAAATTTTCACAACAATATTTATGTTTTTTCAAAGAATGAAATGCATCTTCCTGATAAAAATTATTTCACATTCATGCCAAATATTATTTTCATATTTACAAAAGATGACCTTAACAAAGATTTCTTTAGTATGACCAATCAGTGTATAAAATATGGCTCTTTTATATAGTTTAATTTATTATTTATATGAGGATCTATAGGAATAGTAAAGGAAATAATACATTTAAAAAAAAAACTAATTCCCACATCCTTATGTCAATAGAATTCATAAAAAATTTCATCATCACCTTTTAGACATATTAATCAATGTCATCAAAGAGAGGATCTCTTGTGAGTGATCTTCTTGAGCCATAATACTTCCAATAGACAAGAGTTGACCCATAGGATAGACCTATATGTAAAGACTGTAGACTTTGACACCACTTATTGGAAGTGGATTCACCTTGAGAATGGTGGGGATGAATATGAGTGACATAATTTATTTTAATCTTTCACTTGATACACAAAATTAGATAACATAATCATAAACACAACAAAAAAACACATAATTTGAAATTAATTTCATAAATATTTTTTATGTTTTCTTATGCTTTCAACGAGATGAGTAAAAAATCCAACTAAGATTTTTTTATAGAGGAACTAGTAATACATTTTTTTGGTCTAAAATCATACTTAGTGAACTCGTCTCATCATATGAAAAAATATTCCTTAACTAGTATATTTATTGATTCATAGAGCACTACAGGATTAAAAATTATTTAGCACTACCAATGGTAATGAGCACAAACTCCTATCTTAGTAAAAGTGTCTTATACAATATCAAATGCTAGTGGTCTTACAAATGCTTGAGTTTTAATCCAATCACTAGATCATTATCTATTTGTAATTAAACTGATATTTACAATCACAATCATTTACATAAGTGCACATGCACGCGCGCGCGTGCAAACAAACGCACGCACGCGCGCGCGTGCACACACACACACACACACATCTTCACACTTTTTTGTGCATACATGTTCTTACATAAAAAACACTTAATTTAAAATAACATATTCAAATATACTACTATTTTCACAAACATTCCCTATTGTTACCCCTAAACCAAGGCTTCCACCATCATGTTTTCTTAACTCGTAGAATATATGTACAAGAGTAATGTTTTGGAAACCCTTTATCAACAAAAATAGCTAAAACTAAGTTAGGAAAAATCATAATAGAGACAAATCTATTTACATTTTCTAAAATTAAAATACTTCTACAAACCATTAAATAATCGCTCTTTAAAATAGATTAAAAACTCCTTAATAAAAGGATTTAATATTTTAACTTTTACCATTTTAGAATTACTATGACCAGAAAGAGCATGAAAGAATGAAACTAGCTTCTACATAATCTTATAAAATTTGGCATCCTAGCCACCATTTGATTCACTTTAGTGTACAGATAAACATAGTCCAAATCTATAAGCAGCAACATTGCCAAAACTACTCTCATAACTTATATAGAATGCCTCATGCCATGAGACACAATAATAGGGTTCTATAAATAATTCTAAAGAAGTATTTGTGTTTTAATACAAACTTGGTTATTAAAGATGGGGGGAGTGAGTCATTAATGAATAAATCAAACTAAATCTCACCAAGTTAGTTGATTAACACTTTAACCCGTTTAATATTCAATAAACACGTGAAGTAAATAAACCTTTCCAATAACATGAAATCATAACAAAATCTACCACATAATGAGATCCAATCTGGGTGATAACCACTGTTTGATATTATGCTAAAAAATTGTACTCTTCTAAAATATGCAACATGAGGAACTTTCCCAGGTAACAGTGATAAAAAATACTATTAGGGATTACCTAGCTAAGGGTTTTTCCTATAGACCTATTAAATTGTTGTAGCCTTAATAGACACAAAGTTATTGCTCAAGTAGTGAAGATTTTGAGGATGTCATCCCCACTATAGTTTTACCTTCACCTTGGATTTTTTTTGTGTTACTAAATTTGTGTATTAATTTGTTATGAGTTTATGATTTTTCATTTATGTTGTTAGATGTTAGATATGATATTATGCAGTACTGAATAATTATATTGATATAAGGTTAATGTTTAAATTAGGGTTAATGTGAAGAGATCAATATGTTTCATGTTTGAAGTGTAAATAATTTTATAGATTTGAACAAGTTAAAACTACAAAGGAGATGGAATTTCAACAAAATGAAACTCAATACAAAGAAGAGATTGTTGAAGAACTATTTGATGAGATAGTTCTAGTGAATTAGATATAGTAGTAGTAGATCTATTGGAGAGGAACACCATTTTGAATAAAGAAGTCAGAGCATTGAAAAGATAACATGAGATACAAGCAGTAAGATAATGTGGAGCAACAAAACAAATAAAAAAGGCTTAGGAAGACAAAGAAAAGGCTAAAGAAGACAAAGAAATGGTAGATGAAGACAAAATATAGACAGCTACATGACTTGGTTAAAGGATCAATGAAGTAAAAAATATGACTCACAATTAGTTTGACATGATCAATCAGTTACTAAGTGCAAAGCATGAGATTGTAAGAAAGGAAATGGAGATTGCCAATTTGAAATTTGAGAATGATAGATTGGTGAATGAGTTGAAATTTGAAGAAGAATTCATTGAGAGATTGAACAAACCTAAAGTGGCTATGAAATTTCTTAATGGATAGATGAATGCATCAAGGAGACCTCATGATACCTTTTGGACTAGACTATGTCAAGTTCCTATCATGTTCCAAAAAAGGATAATCATCAAAGCAGGGAGAACAAAGAAATGTGACTATAAAACCAAAGAACAAGAAGCCTTCATGCTATCATTTTGGAAAACCAAGTCATCCAACAAATGTCTATAGGAAAAAAATTGGTAAGTCAAATTCTAAACCCAAAGTTAGTGGTTATTGTTTCACTTGTAAAAAAAAGGTCATCAAGAACATGAAGTCTAGATCAAAGACCTCAATAAGAAACCAAATACATCTAGATTTGAAGGTTATTGTTATACATGTCATAAGTATAGTCATAAGGTAAAAGATTGAAGGTCCAAAGTAAATAAAAATTGCACACCTAAAGATCAAGGAAAAGGACCTAAACAAGATAATGTCGTAAATTGGGATTAAAATATTTGGGTGAATTGTCAATATTGTGAAAAATTGAGAAGTTTTAGATTAGAATATTTTAATTGTCTAAAGGTTGGTAACCTAAGAAATAACTATATGAACTAGGTGACAAAACTCAATGTTGAGGAGAACAATGGAAAGACAAAGGTCAATATAGAGGAAGTGAGAATTTAGATGAATCAAACTTGGAAGAAGAAAACTTATGGAGGTTGCATCCAAAAGGGTGAAGTTGTGATCACCAAATCCAATGAATTAGGTGACTCTACACCTCAAACTAAAATGATAAGGTATGTATGGAACTATGCTATAAATTGATAAATTATAAATTAGTTCCTAATACTATATCCATGTAATTCCAACTGAGCATGATAATCTACAAGGACATGTAAGTCCAACCCAGATGTACAAAGAAAAATATAAGATTTGAAAAGAAAAATGATTTTTTTTTATGCCAACATGAAAATCTAGTAAACATCAAGTACCAAGTTATGATACAGACTAGGAAAAGTTTAGGGAAGTGTGTTTAATGAGTTCCACTAAGTTGGCCAAGACAATAGTTATGCACCTAATACATGTACAAAGAATTTATGGAGATGTAACTTGATCATTTGAACCTATATAGTAGATTTCAAGGCTCTTTTTACTTACTAGGATTTTGAGAACTCGCAAAGCAAATCGTGAAGGTAATTGCAGAGAAACTTTATTAGTAGTTGGGGAAGATCTAGTGTGTGTCATTGGCATCTTAAGTAAGTTGTTTAAGATTGAATTAAGACCAGTTGTAAAGTTTCTTGCACTTTAAAAACTGATCTAAAGAAATGGTATCAACCATATCTGCAAGTGAGAAGGATGTATTGAACTGTAGTAATGCTCATATAGTTTTAAATGAAGTATGTTCTCTATCGAAGTTCAAGCATACCCAGATATTGCATTACTTAGAGATTCTTCTCATGTATTATCAACATTTCTACCAATGGTTATTATAGTTCACAATATCAAATCATGTTATATGTGTAAGATTTGAGAGATTGGAGACTTTGAGCTGAGGAGTCTATACAACAAGTTGTGTGAGAATGGTAGGTTGATAGATGAGCACATGGTAGTAGACAAGAAAGTGTTAACTCTCTCCCTAAACTTCGTGAAGGTTTTCAAAGTGGAATACATCAAGATTGTGTTAAGATGGATCCATGACATGAAACTCTAGTTGGAGAAAAAACTAGTAAAGATAATAACCTTTATCATCCTTCACATCATGGGATGCCCTATTCCAGATAGGATAAAGACCATTCTCTGCCAAGAAAGAGATGTGACTGCAAACAATGCTCATGCAAAATGGAATGGTAGACGTATATCAATCATAACCATTGAAGAACCAGAGATAGAATATTTTGTTAGAGTTATAGCACACAAATTCTACCAGTCAAGCCAACTTAATAGTGTGTCATGTGCTATTGTGGATATGGGATAAAAACTTGTTAAGAAGGATCATAATTATAATCTAGCTGAACTACATCTCACTCAGTTGGTAGACAATCTAAGAGCCATAAGAAAGGCAAAGAATAATGTAAATTTTGTTCTCTTATTATTTGTATATTCTTTTATTTATAGAATTCATTCCCTACAATAGGAGATGTGATATGGGATAACAATAAACCTATTACCGAGCAAGTCAAAAAGTTTATTAGTCAAACAAGTGATAAGTTTGAGACAGTTATAGATGAGTACTTTGAATATTTTAAGTAAAAGATGAAAAATAGGTTCAGGATCCCTAAAATGGCCATTGATCAATATTATGATGATATATACTTCTTAGCGGATACTAATTATACATATCTTCAAGCTATAATTATAAGAGTTCCATGGTTGACACTTCTTCATTATGAAGTCAGTGCTGATGAAGTTTCAGCAACCATTAATGCATTATGGGTAGATGATATTGATAAGAATGTTGAACCTTTTAGTATCTATGAGAAAACCAAGATTATAATGATGATGCAAACAAAGGTTCCTTAGTTGGATAGGAAAAGAAAGAAGATGATAGGAAAAGAAGGTGATAATGATGAAGGACAAGAAGAAAAAGGTAAAGAGTTCTTGTCAAGGCTAAGAAAACCAAGGGTAAACAAATTGTTGTGGTTAAACCTAAAGTGAATAAATGTTTGAAGAGGTGGCTACTAAGACTATAACCATAACATCAAGGGTCACAAGAAAAAGATCAAGGGTAGCTAGCACTATAGTTGTCATGCCACAAAAGAATGGAGTTCTAAAAACCACCAATCCTAGACCAAGGACAAGTGAAACAAAGAGAAAGTTACCATCTAAAGAAGAAAAGTAGAGAATAAAAGTTAAGAAACCAAGAAGAATGATTATGCTAAAGATGGATAATGAAGAAGAAGAATCAGAGAGAACCATAAAAGAAGGTGATAATGATGAAGGACAAGAAGAAAAAGGTAAAGAGTTAGTTCTTGTCAAGGCTAAGAAAACCAAGGGTAAACAAATTATTGTGGTTAAACCTAAAGTGAATAAATTTTTGAAGAGGTGGCTACTAAGACTATAACCACAACATCAAGGGTCACAAGACAAAGATCAAGGGTAGCTAGCACTATAGTTGTCATGCCACAAAAGAATGAAGTTGTAAAAATTACCAATCCTAGACCAAAGACAAGTGAAACAAGGAGAAAGTTACCATCTAAAGAAGAAAAGTAGAGAATAAAAGTTAAGAAACCAAGAAGAATGCTTATGCTAAAGATGGATAATGAAGAAGAAGAAGCAGAGAGAACCATGTCTAATGACTTGAGTCAGTTCAACCTCAAAATATTGATTAGGTATGTGATAACCTTAGGAAACACATTCTTAACAAAATCATACACTAAATTGGAATCATACTACCACAGTTTAATAAGTAATATGTGAAAACTAATCATGTGCACAATATCACAAAATATGTATTCATTTTATGGAATCATGATGAAATAATTTCTTAGTTTTTCAATTGAAACACCAAAATAAATAACTAACCTTAAGATTGAATCATAAATTCAAAAGAACAAAACAAGTTGGAATTACTTTCATAAAGAGTTTTTTATATGAATTTTTAAACTTTCACCAAGTTGAGTAACAAATTCTATTTTGGCTACACTAGGAGTTTTCATACACAAGGAGTTTTCATACACAATCCTCTTTCTCCTAGTGCTTGCACTTGAATGGGGATAACTCTAAATAAATCTCCATTAATAAAATATAGGCACTTCCATTTTATTGACAAATAAAAATATTTTATCCACTAATGCTCGTTGTTCTTTTATTAGAGTATTAAATTCTTTGAAATAGTTTAATCCAAGTTTTATCTCTTTCGATTGATGTTAAAACATTTGATTTGGAGTATGTTAGGAATTAGATCTTTTGGTTTAAATAGATTTTGTTGTTTGAGGTACAGTTTCATAGGACAAAAAGAGTTAATAACAACTATCATATTTTAAAGAACAATTTTTTTTTATGTTACATATAATTATTATTATTTAAGAAGATTAAATGACATTTGAAACAAGCTACAATTGAAATCCACATATTATATGAATTCTTAGTATGAGATGAAATTTTATATGGAAAATTTATGTAGAATCCTTATTCATTTTGAAGGTAGACTATAAATATAAGACTAATAAATTTCAGCCTTTTTATATCAAAATCTCATTTATATGAATAGGGCTTTGATCAATTTGTCAAATTAAATAGTTTAGAATGAGCCTATGAAAGAGCGCCAACATAATAAGAAATATTATTATGATCATGCCCCTGGCAAATTTTCCATAACAGATACTCTCACTTATTAGTACTTGTTCTTCCTTCCACGTAAAGAAGTAAAAGAATCTCAATAATTTTAAGAATCATTCCATTTATATATTGATTATTTTTTCGAATTTGTATGCTATTGATTTCCATTTACACAAATATAAGACCAGGGATCCCTTTAAGTAATTAATAACCATTGCATTACTGAATAATCCCATTGCTGTACTCTTGAATTTTATTTGTATACAAACCAAAGAGTAAATAATAATGAAAATAAATAAATTTCCTAGTTTTCATTTAAAATATATAAATCCAAGCCTAAAACTTTGCCACAACATTCGACAGAACTGTAATTTCAGTTGCCATAACATGGAATAAAAATATTGAAATATATTAGGATTAAGACAAACTCGATTGGCAACTTCAAGGCACCCAAAATGATGGATGTGTTTCAAGATTGATAAGATGACGGTGAGCAGGAAGCTAGGAGTGTGCTAGTGTAATAAGTTTGATAATGAATGAAGCTTTGCTTGAGAGCTGTTGACCACGGCTTCTCAAGAATAGATCATTTCAACACTGCACAAATAAATGAACAACTATTAGATCTCTTAAGAAAACCTACAAAGACCTGATGAAAAAATGTTTCCCAAACAAAATATAGAAAACCATTTAAGGAATAGATATACGGAGTCTGACCTTACGACAGCTCCTTGTACTCAAATCACAGAATGGAAATGAGAAGGATCATTACAACATCTGGCAGATTCAGCAGGACAACAAGTCCAATGAATGCATAATCTATAAAATCTATATGCACAACAGCATGTGGTACCAGCCGGACATGAATAATATGCATTACATTTTGTTGCAGGTTGAATTGGAGATGGAGGATAAGGGTTATGTGAAGGAGGATTGAGCCCATTTTTTATTGGGTATGATGGTTGGATGGCAATACCACATTTTCCATATGAGCTTTTAATATTTCTTTCCATCCTGACATATCCATTTTCACCCCATCTTGGACCCCATGAATTCTTTATAATCCAATAATCCTTATCAGCGGAACCATAACCCACTAATGTGACACCATGATCAAGATTTGTTCCACATTTACCATCGAACACACCCTGTATCCATAAAAATCAGTTAAATAATTGTCCAAAAACCAATTCAGCATAAAACACTTAAATGATTTTTATTAGTACCAGCCTTAGCTAAAATCCGAGGAAAATAAAACTTACAGATTCGTAAAATTGAAACTCCCTTCCACCAGCTTCAATCGCCACACTGATCGGTTGATGTGCTATAGCCTTCTGCAATGATTTTTCATCATGTGTAGGTACATCTTCATAGCCATCAATTGAAACTACGTGGGATTTTCTCTGCAGGTCATGCCATAAAAATTCAATTGCGGGTTTATACCATATTCACATTGATCTTAAACACTATTTGCCCAGTGTCAAAATAAGACTAGTCTAAGTTGAGATTCTTCACGTAAGGAGCAGACTTCCAAAAAAGTCATTGTGGGATTTGGCTTAAACATCATTGCTTATGCCAAACAAAGGAGTAGATTTTATAATAGAGCATGATTTATGAACATGGTATATTTTTCATTTGCCATATTCCATCTTCTATGTTTCTTTCTTATGTTTCCTCTCTAAATTGTTTTGTAATTTCCTCAACAGCTTTGGAGCAGACGGTTAACCCTAATCTTTAAAAACCTTTAGAGTTTATTGTTGACATAGACCTAACAATGAATGCTTTGGTTCTCCATGGTTTGTTTCAATTTGTGAAATAAGTAGAAAAAGAGAAACGCAAACTATTGAGACAAGAGAATCTTACAGTAAAAAATCCAATTAGTTTCAAGGGAAGTAAAGGTCACAGCAAAACATGAAGCATTAAAAAAATAATGAAGTGTACCCGTTGCATGCTACAGGCATCATCTAGAGCCTTATAAGGGTAATCTGCTTCACTGTCAATACCACCATTATCCACAATAAACTGAAATGCAGCATCCATTAATCCACCATGGCATCCCCGGTTAACAGAAGTATCACAGTCTACAAGCTCTTGTTCAGACAAAGATATTAACTTCCCTGTCACAATCTGATTAACCCCCTCGACAGCTGCAACTGTGGAGAAAGCCCAACAACTTCCTATAAAACATAGAAAAATTAAACCATCAGTACAAACCTTTTGTCTTTACATAAATAAAAACAATCAGTATTAACCTTTTGGAAAAAACAACTAAATTGATAAAGAACAATTGAATAACATAAAACCTAGTTTACCACAAGTTCCTTGGTCTTTAACCTCCGTTACAGCACCAGATTTTCTCCAGTCCACTGATTCAGTTAAGTGATCGCCTTTTCTATACTGATATCGAATGCTCGGAGAGGTTTCCGAATGGCGTCTTGAAGAACGAAAAACAGTACCCAAATACATGTTTTTGAATTCATCATGGGTGAGGTCTGCAAACTGATTCAGGCCAAGGGAAAACGAATTGTTTTTTCGATTCTGAGCGTCAATAAAAAGCAAATTGCTCTTGAATATGTGGAATCTGGTTTCTTTTTCATATAGCCTGTTGTAGGCCTTCCCATGCTCCGACTGCCACCGCTCATAGATCTGTAAAAGTGTTTCATCTGACGCCAAATCTTGTGGGTCGTAGCCTGTCACTGAAAAGCTGCTGTAACATGAACATCTCCCAACACATGAGAGAACAAATAACAGGGTAAATATTATCAAGTTTCCCATTGCTTAGTTCAGAGAGGGGTTTAAGACGTGAATCGAATCGGAAAACTGAATGTGGTGACTAACATCACAGAAACTATCCACTCTGGTCTTCTTTCCCGAATTCAGAGAGCAAATGGAGCACGACAATGCGAAATAGACAGATAGATTGTTGATGGAGAAAAGAATTAATCTTGCGTTTGATAACAAGTTAGGCGTGTTGAGTATTTATACGTGACGAACCATCTCCATCGAATGACACGCTTTCATGTTAAATGAGGTCGGCCCCAAGATAACGTCTTTCTCTTTCTTTCTTTTATCTTTCTGCTTTGTCACTGCTGTTTTAAGGGAGGCTTATAAGGCTCATAGTGTTTTTGAAGTATTAGATAATAACAAAAAAATATGGGGCTGATCTTGAAGTACAAAAAGGCTAAAAAGGTTGAAGGATCAGTCAGAAGTTACCTCCGAAAAAGACTTATAATGTTGGAGTTATAGACGGACTTCTTTTTTATTCTATTTAACATAAATCTAGTTAATTTATATTTATTAGTAATACACACTTCAAAATGTCATAAGGGTATTAACATATAGACAAAGATAAGAGTAAAATACTTATTATTTTAAATAAAAGAATATTTTTTATGCTCTTCTTGAACCTCATATAATAAGACATTGATAGTGTATTCATAATTTTCGCATATTTATCTTTCATTTAGGTGGTGTCTTGTTTTGTTGTATTATTTTCTTATTGTTGTTTCTTTTGGCTCTATTGTGCTATATCTAGATGGTCATTAGTAGTTATGTTACTATTCCAATAGTTAATTCTTTTAGGTGTAAAGCCTTATGTGTCGTATCTTTCTTAATATAAAAGGTTCCAAGACTTCTTTTCTATTGCATATCATTTAAATTAAACAAAATGAATCTATATTTTGAGGAAATTCAATTCAACTTATTAAGTTCATACTAGTGTACTCAACAGCTATTAAAAAAAAATCAGTTCACTATGACTGATTTGTCAAGATTATCTTATAGATTTACATACATCGTAGATAGAACACTCAAAATATAAATATAAATCAAAGTCCTCCACTACATAATCAGGTAGGGTAGGTCACTACCTAAGTTGGAGGCAGTAACAATAATGGGAAATGTAGGTGGCCTGATATGAACAAATAGTTCTTCTCTTCTTTAATTCTTTCTTTTCCATTTGCCTTCATCCTTGAGTTTATGGTTTCAAACTATGCTAGTGTAATCTCAAATTCATTCTTTTCTTTAATAGTTCTATACTCATGAGTTGTCTATTTTTTTCCTACAATTGTCTTTCCCTCTATCAAGGTTTAGAGCAATTTACTTTCATTCATCTTTATGGTTTTGCAACCCACAATGCAAAATATGAGCATCTATAGAGACTCAGTAAGGTGCGTAGCTTTACCCTTTAAAACATCATTGTTCCTTAACTTCAAATAATTCAAAAGTGAGATAAATGATCAAAGAAATTAAAAAATATTACACCACTTACTTCTATGTATAAGCTAATTAGTAAAAATGCATTTAAAGGGAAAGCTACTTTCAAGATTCAGCCCAATAAGTTTCCAAATTTCTTTGGGAAAAATGAAATAAAAAAAGACATGGTCAACTAAATCCAATTTCTTGCAGGTAGAACAATATTATGTGCCCCTCTTAATTTCTTAAATGGTGACTCAAGTAAAAAGGGTCTTTATTAAAAAATACAATCTTAGGTTCAATCGGCTTGGCTTAGAGGTTAGCAAGGATGTTTTTCCATTCATGTAGCTCATAATAGATTTTACACTTTTTTAAAGGTGGAAATAGATAAGAGGGCTAAATATGAGGACAAAATATACATATTTGGGCTTAACAAGATAGAGGGGTGTGGAGTGAGGCCAAATAATCTGGGATGAATAAGGCTCGATAGAGAAATATTTAGGATTTACAAGAAGGCTACCTTGTAGTAAGTACTCCAATGGAAAATAGGTATGCCAAACTTCTCCTTTAACACTATCCATTATACAAGAGAACCGCCACTGAGAATGTTCTTAAAGCTACAAATGCAATATTTATTTCATTTCCTTGAAGATAACCCTTACACAAGTGTTAGTAGCCCATTTCCATTCTTAGGATTCAACAAAATAGAGCTTTGTCCATGTAATATTTTCCCCTTTTCTATCCTTATCTTATTGCTAAACACTCTTCTAATATATCTCTAGCTCTTCTAGATTGACTTGAATACACTAGATCCTCCTACACAAGCATTGACCTTTTAGGTGAGAAGATTTATCATATTCAAATTGCTACAAGACTTAGCTATGCAAAGATGAGCTCTAGCTAGGTTATTTTTTATCAACACCTTCCAAGGTTCATTTCCCTAGATGACTTTAGCCATCCACTTTATTGCCAAAGCAATAATCTATGTTCTCATATATTTGAACTCTACATCTCCAATGTCTTTTCTTTTAGAGAACCATTCCCAATTAACTACATCTGATGTCATGTTCCCTTTATCACCACAGAATAGGAATGCCCTAATGGCTTTCTAGAGTAACTCAAATTGATTAATATCAAAGATCCATGTAGAGGAGAATCAAATAAAATAGGCAAAGATGATTTTTTGATAGATTTGAACTCTTCTATCCATGGTAAGATAGTTGGAGTTCCATTTGTTCATCTTCACTGTGATTTTCTCCTTGATCTAGTTCCACATTTTATTAATGTTCAAGTTTATAGTAAATAGAGTTCCTAAATTCCTTGCAACATGATTAGGACCTCCCTAGCCAATTCTAAACTTACACAGTAATGTGGAGAGGTTGATCATTGCATCCTAAAATGATAGATTTGGATACAAAGATATTGCTAGCCAAGGCTAAGAAAAAAATGTCTAATTTAATCATAAGACATTCTATGAAGACTAAGATAATAAGTATCATCAAAAAATTGCTTAAGATCTCTTTGTTATAAGCCATCTCAATGAATATAATGAAGAGAGTCTACTGCAATGATAAATAATGAAGGAACAAGAAAGAACTCTTATCTAATTGACCTAGATATCTCAAATTAGTTAGACCTAAAACCATTAATATCAACTCAATCCATAGCTCCTATTATAAGGGTGGACACCATATGGAAAAACACATAGGGAAATCTAAGTGCTTGAAGCATTATTTTCATAGAACCCCATTCAACCCTATTATAGGCTTTTTATAATAAATCAACAACCTTCCAAAATTGTCCTAACGTTTTATCCCACTTAAGATTCTCCAAGAATCTAACCAAACTCTCAAATATTTATCTTCCCTTGAATAAACCTATTTGAGTTGGGTTAATGTTTTTGAGGAGAATATTCTCCACCTTAGAGGCTAAGATGTTGGCTAAAATGTTGTATGACACATTTAGGAGGGTAATGGGTTGCTAGTTCTTAGTAAGATGTTTTTCATCACTACATGGAATTATCTTGATGATACTAATCATTAGCCTCTTTCCCTAGGGAGCCCTTTTCAAAATAGAGTTCATAAAATTCTAGAAACTCTATATTAATCTTGTAGAATTAAAATGGCAGTTCTTCAGGACCTAGTGCTTTAATATTTCTCATATTATGGATAGAAGTAAAGATAGACTAGTTAAGTTATTCTACATCCTCTATTGAAATTTTCTTGGGGATAACATTTCTTATCTTATCCCTAACTTCGTTCATTATTAATCCATCATCTTTTGATAGGAATGAATTTCTATAATATTATATAATGGCTCTCAAAATATCATCAGGAGAGGTGAAAGTCTCTTCATTTCCATCGAGCCTTTCAATTTTATATTTTTCTTCTTTTTATTTTTGGACATGAATAAAAAATTGGAGCATTTGTAACCCAAATTCATTTAGTTGATCTTGGCCATAACTTTCACTCTAGGAACTTTCCTAGTTTGTATCTTGCCTAGATCATTTGTTACCTTAGTGACTTTTGCAACATCACTCAATATGGAGGAATGATCTTGCAAATCCAAATCTACTTTCTAGAAAGATTTTTTCAAAGATAGCTCATGGCTTCTAGCATCCTTAGCCTTTTTTCTTCCCACAATTCCAAAAATATGTTTCCAAGGATGGGTATTTTGAACTCATCTTCTAATTAGATTATCATGATTACATATATTCTTTTTGTACCACTAAATGATCTTAATTATTATGAGAACATCTATGTCTTTGAGTAGTGAAGTGTTGATAGAAAAAGCATCAAGTCTTTTATGTTTCATCCTTTGGTAATCAATTCTAAATATTCATTTATCACAAGATAGTGATTAAATAGTGGATATGGGAGCACCTTGACATGATTGTCATAAGGATTTTTTACATAATTGAAGAAAAACCTTTTAAAGTGAGCTCTATCCATTCTATAATAAATCCTCTTATCATGTTGTTGAATGTTAGACCAAGTGTACATTATACCTTTGAAAGTGTTCTTCATGACTACAAAAGGATCAATCAAGTTGAGCTTCTTTACCAATCTATTCTAGAAAAACTTTTCATTGCACTTACATTCAAACATCAATTCTCTAGCCTTGTCCTCGGTGCTTTTGAGCATGTTAAGGACTCGTGACATCACCAAATTTATGGTAGGAATATCAAAGATCCATTACCACAATTTTATCCTCTTGGTTTATTCATTCGGAGCATAGATTGAGAAAAAATAGATTCAAAATTTTCCTATTTAAGGGAGACTTATATTTCTCTTTTTAGGGAAAACATCTCCAATTATTGATCAAATTTTCAATGTTAGTCAAATAAGAATAGAAAAACGTCCCTTTCCATTTTGATGCAACTTCATCCTTTCAAAATATGTTTTATTTTGACTTCTTTTAGTCAGAGCATGTCAAAATATTTGTTCATATTTTGGAATCTCTTTAGAAATAATATATTTTTTATTAGAGGACTCAAACTCCCTAACATTCTAATATGAAAATTTTAGATTCATGAGTAGTATTTCTTTTTCTCCATGTTAATTTGGAACCCATTAAAGTATTCAATAATATTCCCTTTACAAAACAAATGGTTAATGACTCCCTCTTGAAAGTAGTACTCTACCTCTCATTCTTCTAACCACATCCCCTTTTTCCAATTTTAGGGGCTCTATTTTATTGGCTTGCTTCTTTTTCTTAAGTAACTACATTAAACATTAATGTCTCATCCTCATAATGATTCTAGATAGTGAAAGATCCGTGTTCGACTTCCATAGTGTATTCTTGATAAAGCATTTTCCCACCTTTGAAAAATTGTCCTCCTTATGGTTATGAAGCTCTAACTTAACAAAAAAAACCTTAGATTTATAATGCTACATGTTTTGGGAAGGATATAGAGGATTCAAGGATAGAATGACCACAACTAAAAAATCTACTAAGCTTCTCCTCATAGGCATTCTAGTTGTAAGTAACTAAAGAGTCCATCTTAGATGAAACTTTCTTTGGCTGAGGAAGGACCTAGGATTTCTCACAAGGATTATTTGGATGTGGAGATGCAATATATACCTTCCTTATTAGGGACAAGGAGTATGCATTGTATTCTGGAAGAGGAGGTTACTCCTTCACAAGGTTATGATTATCTCTAAATTTTCTACAAAGCCCATTGTTGGCCTTTGAGAGAGAAAGGATTAGACTTGGGGTTGATAGGGCCACAAACAAAATTAATTCTTTATACAATAAGAAAGGTATCAAATTCCTTAAGGGAAGATGAACAGGAAATAGAAGAGTTGGAGATACTAAAAAGTTGATCAATTAAGCCATCCAAGGATGCATGAATGTTTTCCACATCTTTTAGGCAATGGGAGGGGGGGTGAGGGATAGGGTTACCAAGTACCTTGCTAAATTTTGGCAAATTTTATAGTTTAGTGAGGACTAGTTTAAGTTTGGGTGAATTTATATGGATTGAATAATTAACAAGGGGGAAGTTTTTTCCTCAATATAGGAAAATCTCTCATCTTGTGACCTTTTTTTCTAGTTAAAAAGAAAGGATTTAGACCACCCATGTAAGTTATAGAGAAAATAATAGGAGTATCAACAATATCCATACATAGGTTTTTGTTTCCATTAATACCAAGGTAAATAGACAGAATATCCCTAATATCAAATTAGGTATTAATATGTTGGATTTATCAACGTTTAACACCCAATCCATTAGTTCAAATAGATAGGGGAATGAATCAAAGAAATGCTTATAGATATTTTTGAAGTAAGCAATTGCCTTACCAACAAGTACTAGGTTTGACATCAATGACAAAATAATGATTGTTCCATGATAGATTTTAAGAATCTTCTTCACTTCGACAATCTCCCTTTTTGGCATTGATGGAAAATAATTACAAACAACAATACCAAAAAGAAACTTAATATCTTTTATTGAAATCTCTCCCTCTATCAATATGTGAGCCCTCCTCTGTATCTTCTAATCTCTTCCTCTAATTTCCCTCATCCATTTGTTTAAATAGATTGGGAAAAAAAGTTTCAAACAAATGTTTGAAGGTTGTTAATAGTAACACACCTTGGGCTAGATAATGTGATAGTTTCTTCATTCAAAGATTCACAAAACCACAAGAAAGCATTGAATTTCTCACTTCCTATCCTTGAGCTTTATTTCTCAACTATAACTTCTTGTGAGTTGGGTTCATAGAAATAAATAAATAAAACCCTTTTGAATCATTCGACAAAAAATAATGATAAACAAACTATTGTCCCAAAACTTTTTGCAACCATTCATTTAGGAAGATTCTTGAAGGTAACATATTAACTTTATAAAAAAAATAAGATGGAACAACATTAAATCATCTTTTTTCATTATCTATATCTTGATTCATTTGTTCATCATGTTTAATATTAAATTTGGGTAAAGCTAAACCCTTTGGTTGACTTATTATATTTTTTGGTTCTATTTCTCTTATGACATCACTTTTGATGAACTTAACACCTCCAAGAGATTTTTTGTGCCCCATAGGGTTTACTTGAAGGATATGGGGGTACCTCCTTCCACTTTCTTATTGTAGTGTGCTATATCCTATCCATGTTCATTGGTTTGTAAGGCTGCACAAAAACTAGCCAATGTGATAATAGGATTTCAATAGAGGATGAGGTCAAGTTTGCACATTGCATTGAATGGTTAATCTTGGAAAACCTTGATGTGGTGGAATTTTTTAATGGCTTGCCAAGAAAATTTGTACAAATGGCTCCGTGATCCCCAACACATTTCAAAATAATGCTTATGAGTAACAAAATGTATTAATTCATGTGTAGGATATTGATGAGTGCATTGTATGAAATGAATAAAAATAATATGATGGGTTTGTAAATTAATCTTTTTCTCTTTGGCATTGAACAATAGTGAAAACGTAGCATGGGAGTGGTGTCAATCCTTGCAGCATAGAGAAAGAACTTCCATGGTGTGTATCTCTTATGTTCTATGTGAGGATAGTTTGTTTGAAGTAGGCCATATGATTAAACTAGACACCTAATCAAATTAACATTACTATATGAACTCATGAAATATTAATTAATAAGAATAATTATTCTCATGTAATCAAAGTTAAATTGAAGAAATTATAATAGACATTTATTTATTTATTTCTTGTAGATATTTATTCAAAGAACAAGGTGGCTTCCCTAATGGATTTTGCAACATTTTCTTTGTACATTCAAATCATCTACATGGGGAATTTTATTCTTGTTTAATTAATCCTTATAATAAAATCTACTCATATAGGTAAATATCTATTTGCATTTATAATATATGACAGCTAAAAATAATAGGAAGAGTCTACTACCTATGGATATTTTTCACTTATTGAAAAATGTGCAAATATGCCTAAAGAAATAAGATCCTATTCTTTTTAAAAATGATCCTAGTAGTCTTTGGGACCTCAAGCAATATATTGGAAGTGTATCCCTTTTGGTTTCTCCAATAATATTTGGATAGAATTCTCTGATGCATTATCGTTTTTTGTCTATATTTGGTCTTCAAATCTATATTATTTAAAGATCAAATCATGCCCTTTCTTTATACATATACTTTAAGATCAATTTAGTCTTAACACACTAGTAATTCATACATTAAGAATCCTAAAACTATAGATGACAAGGATGAATTCAGGACTGACATTATCATCTTTACCTCGGAATAGAGAATCATTTTGTAATGTTCAAAGGTTGTAGAGGCCTTTATGGAATCTCTGTAAACATCATATCAAAACAACTATTAACAATAAAATCATTAATAAAAATAAAATTCAAAATTAGAAAATAACAAAATAGATAGATTAACTTTAATACAAACCATCAACAAGACAAAACATAATTTCTATGAGAGGACTATAATCATTTAATTCTCTATTATTCTAAACCACTAAAATTAGGATCTTCTGACTTATTAGACTGAGAATTTGGAAGCATTTACCCCCTTATAAGACTAATCTAATTAGGTCTATGCTTTTATCCTTTTATTTGATTAATGCTTAACCCTTTTTTGTGGTTAGCTTTTGTTGCCATTCTGTTCCTTTTCAGCAGGTCTATTACTCCTCCCCAAAGGATGCAATTTTTCAGGCACTCATGGATTATTTCCTCAAGTATTAATCACTGCATAAATTTTATCCAAACATAATAAGGATACTTTGACATTTTATCTCACTGGGGTATGCCCCTTTTATTATATGTATAATAAAGGACTTCGGTCCCAGGCTAGACTAGAGGTTTTCTTACTCCATTCTTTCCTACCAGTGCCCATCAAAATGGAGAATCTTGTAATCTTCTAATTTTATTATTATTATCTAAATATAATATAATGATCTGACCATTTACCAATCAAGAAAATAAAATAAAATATTGGGATATACTTTATTGCACCATCTTTTAAAAAAAAAATTGCACATGTTTTAGAAAATAAAATGTTGTGGCTATGTGCAAGATCATGGTGTGCCAAAAAGTGGCGATCTGAAAAATCTGTACTTCTGAAATATCTCAAACCATTTGAAAATCTATTTCAACTTTTTTCCCACCCACCCTAATATTAAATGAAAACAATTAATATCTTTATATTGTCTACTATATCTTTTGATACCAAACCTATATGGTCAACTTTAAAAACATCCTAAATATGTGCTTTTGGCCTATTTTAATGTGATTTTTAATTCAAACATGTAGCTAACGACTTTTTTTTCACCAAAATTTGATGAAATGAAAAGGGTTTCTTAAGAATGTTCTTATCTTTCCATAAATGTAAGGTTTGCAAAATTATAAGTTTACTAGGTAATTATTACTTATTTTCTAATGGAGTTATGTATAAAGTGTTGACTAACACACTACTTGAAAAACAACTATAGCTTTCAAATGGTACAACATTATTTAAATCCAAAAGATGCATCACATTCTATGTTTCTTCTACTATAAGAGAAAAAAATGAAAAATTGAATTTTATTGAGTTTTGAATTAGTTAAGGTGGTCCAACATGAGAATTTTTTTAATTCCAAAAATACTAAAGTAAAAAATTAATTATTAAATATTTATTTAGAATAAAAATACCCAAAAATATGTGTCACATCCAGGCATGAGTCTACTGCTTATATCTAGAATATTGTTAAAAAATATTATCATTTGATTTTCATTAAGGTGGTCAGACATATGTATACTTCTTATTTCTGTTTTGAAATTTTTGTATTATTGCATTAAAATTCAAAATTTTGACCAATCAATTTTTTTATTTTTTTGAGATAAGTCCTAGTAGTTTAGAAACTAGATTCAATTTTTTAGAGATTATTTTCTCTCAACTTTTTGATATAAAGTTAATAACAAGTAGAAAATTTCAGATCAAGTTGACATAAGCCTAATGATCTGATTTTTTATTGCCACTTAAGAGCATAGTTTGGTTGACCATGATCCTGCACATACCCTTGTAAGCCTTTGAGAGGTCCTACTTGAAGGAGTTAATTAAGGAAGGTTAGATCAAAACCTCTTAGATAAAATAATGATTCATAAAACCTCTATACTCTTAAATTGTGTTAATAATGTGGCATCAAAATATTGACAAAAACCTATGCTTTTGGTAATTTAGTGGCACCATATGAGAGTAGCTCCATAAATTGAAAGTAGAAATTTTGGATGGAATTTTTTCTCTATAGTTGGAAATATAGAACATGTTGACATTATGGTAAATTTTTCTATCAATGACTCAATACTTAGTCAAATGGTTATACTCCTACCAAGCTTATTAGTTAGTTTGTAGTGTTTGCTAAGCTACATAGAGTTTACCAAGCTATAGAGATAATATTCAATGCAAATCGAGTGTAGTAGAGGCTAGACCTATTTAGTGAAAGTAAAGAAGATTGTAGCTGAGCTATGGTATGTTAGTAGAATTATACTATGTTTCTTGAGCTCTTTGTATTAACATATGAATCTAGTGTTGACCAAGTCATGTTGTGTCAATCGAGTGATTCAGAAGCTACTGAGTTTCTTAGTGTTCACTAAGTCACATAGCGTTGACCAAGTTTGAGCTACTTGGAAGTGATTAGTATGAACTGAGCTTGAAGTTCAACTAAGTGCTAATGATTTCGATAATTGAGAATTTTTTTGAGTATCAAAACATCACTGGGATTTTCTTTAGAACTCGAGTTACAATAGTTGGGCCGACTTTCTCAATTATGATGAAATTGGTATTTTAGTTGACTCTAGTAAGTTGTGATTTGGATTGGTATATATGTAATACATTATATCATATCAAGTAAGTATGTGAAGAAGAATATAATGAGAAAAAGTGAAAATTAAAGAAACCTACAAGCAGTATAAGGGACAACAAATATTTATCTATCACAATCAACTAATCATTGCATTTGTACTAGGAATCTCAACCAACAAATCAAAGTTGTAGATTAGAGATCAACCATTAGTTCATCTTTATAGGAGCATTAGTTAAATCGTCTAATAGGGTAGACTTAATAGTCTTTCCTAAATATCTTAATCGAGTGAATATTTCATTTTATGTTTGTAAATCCTTTCTTTAGTACCATCCCAAAAGTTTTACTTTCTAATTGAAAGGTTTCTAGGTTAACCCATCTTGTGTCTATTAGATTGTGGTGACTAATCAAGAAAGTACTATACATACTTCATAATTAGTACTATCTATTAAATTTTTTTGGTACTATGCACCATTCGTAGATTCACCACTAAAGTTATGGCTAATTATGGCCAACATGTTATAACCCTAAAGCAGTTTAATACTTGTATAAAAGAGTTTAGGGTTGGGTATTTTTTCATTATGTTGTGATGCAAAATTAGTTCTTGTGGCGGTATTGAGCTGTAAGGGATTACATATTGCAATCAGGTTGTAATCGCTGGATTGTAATAAGATCAGATTTGCTATTTAGTGGACGTAGCCCAAGGATTGGGTGAGCCATGTTAAATCTTGGTGCCTTGTGTTCATTTTTGTGTGATCTATTATTTTCTATTATTGGTTATATTTTCATGTAGTTTTTATTTCTGTCTGTGGTTTATCTTAACAAGTGGTATCAGAGCCTAGTTGTTTTTCAATTATCGTCTATAGGAAAGTTTCACAGTTGAGTGGGACTCTCACGGTTAAGTGGGAGCAATGGAAGATGAGGGTAACCTGAGGGTTGATAGGTTTAATGGGGAGAACTTCAAGTTATGGAAGATGAAAATGGAAGACTATCTATATCAGAAGGATTTATGGAAGTTGTTGGAAGGCAAAGCCAAGAATCAGGGAACTAATTCAGAGGCTAAATGTGATCTTTTGGATAGAAAGACACTTGGAAGCATTCAGTTATGCTTGGCACCATTGGTGGAATTTAATATTACAAAAGAAAAGATGACAGAAGATTTGATGAAAACCCTAGCGACACTGTATGAAAAGCCTTCCGCTTCAAACAAGGTATTTCTCATGAAGCATTTATTTAATATGAAAATGGCAGAAGGTGGATCTATTGTAGATCATCTAAATGAGTTTAATAATATTACTAGTTAGTTATCTTCTGTGGGTATCAATTTTGATGAAAAAATTAGGGCTCTCTTGATTTTGTGTTCTTTTCTTGAAACTTGGAATGGCTTGGTAATGGCAGTGAGTAATTCTATTCTTGGATCTAGTACCCTAAAATATGATGATGTGATCGATGTTCTTTTGAGTGAGGAAACTCATAGGAAATCCTCAAGTGGATCTACATTAGGAACTGCTTTGAAAGCACCAAGTAGGGAGAATGACTAAGAGAGGAAGTAACTCTGGAAATCATGGGAAATCAAGAGGAAAGTCAAAGGGGAGGAGGTCTCAATCGAGAGGACCAAACAATTGCTGGTACTGTGGGAAACTAGGGCACAAAAAGAAAGATTGCTAGAATTGAAATAAAAATGAAGGAGATAAATCAGATGGAGACAAGGAGGAAAATGTGGCAAGTAACAATTCCGAAGAGGATTCTTTGCTTCTATCTTTAGAAAGTGTAGATGATTCATGGGTTTTAGATTCTGGTGCTTCATTTCATGCTACACCTCATAGAGGTTATTTAATTGATTATGTCCAAGGGGATTTTGGGCTTGTTTATTTGGGGGATAATAAACCCTGTCAAATTGTTGGAAAGGGAAAATTTAAGACTAAGTTGCAAAATGGGAATCATTGGCTACTACGTGAGGTAAGACATGTTCTAAGGCTGAGTAAGAATTTAATTTCAGCAAGACAACTTGGTGATGAGGGTTGTGTAGTTAGTTTTAATGATAATAATTGGAAGGTTTCAAAAGGTTCCCTTGTAGTAGAAAAAGGTGTGAAAGTAGGCACCTTATATCTTTTTATAGGTCATATTGTTCTTTCTACTTTGATTGTTTCAGAAAAAAATAAATGTTCAGGAACAATTGCTGCAGTTGAGCAAGGAGAACAAATAGCTATTGTAGATTCTAATACAATACTATGGCACAACAAACTTTGGCACATGAGTGAGAAAGGTATGAAAGTATTTCATTCAAAGAAAGTTTTACCAAGTCTAAAATGTGTTAATATGGATTTTTGTGAAAGTTGTGTGTATGGAAAACAAAAAAGAGTGAGTTTTGTAAAGACTAAGAAGGAAAACAAAAAGGAGAAATTAGAGCTTGTGCATATAGATGTATGGGGACTAGCTTAGGTATCTTCCCTTGGTGGCTCTCATTATTATGTTACATTTATTAATGATGCAACTAGAAAAGTATGGGTTTATTTTCTTAGACATAAATCTGATGTATTTCAAACTTTTAAGAAATGGAAATGCTTGGTTGAAAATGAGACTATTAAGAAATTAAAATGTCTCAGATCTAATAATGGTGGTGAGTATTGCAGTCATGAATTTGAAGATTATTTCTCCTCTAATGGTATTCTTAGATAGAAAATTGTTCCAAGGACTCCATAGGAAAATGGAGTGGCTAAATGCATGAATAGGACAATAATGGAGCGCGCAAGGAGCATGAGGTTACATGTTGGGTTGCCCTTACACATGTAGGTGGAGGCTATCAATACTATAGTATATTTGATTAATAGAGTTCCATCTACTCCTTTGGGCTGTGGTATTCTAGAGGAGGCATGGACTTGTAAGAAGGTGAGTTATTCTTTTCTCAAGACCTTTAGTTGTGAAGCTTTTGCTCATATAGACTCTGAAAATAGAACCAAGCTAGAAGCAAAATCAAAGAAATGTGTCTTTGTTGGATATGGCATTAATGAATTTGGTTATAGGCTTTGGGATTTTTAGAATCATAAAATTGTTAGAAGTTAGGATGTCATATTCAATGAGAAAATGTCGTACAAAGATCTATTGCAGCAACATGAGAAGAAAGAAGATGATTAAGTAGTGTTGGATGATACTCCAAAAGCTTTTCTTCTAGCCATTCCTCATGATGTGCAACAACTGCAACAACAAATACCACACACACTAGTGAGTGTTAGACAATCAACGAGGCAAATTAGACCCCCACAAAGATTTTCTCCCTCTTTGTATTCTATTTTAATTACTGATGCTGGTGAACTTGAAAGTTATGATGAAGCTGTGCAGGTGGATACTAAGATTCAGTGGGAGTCTACAATGAAAGATGAAATGGACTCTTTGATGAAGAATAAGACATGGGATTTGTGCAAGTTGCCTACAAGTAAAAAAGCTTTACAGAATAAGTGGGTTTACAGGTTGAAAGAAGAGGAAGGAGGTAAGAAAAGATTTAAGGCCAGGTTAGCTGTAAAAGGATTTGCACAGAAAAAGGGAATTGACTTTGATGAGATATTTTCTCCTATTGATAAAATGCCTTCTATCCATACTATTTTAAGCCTTGTGGCTAATTAAGATTTTCATTTAGAGCAATTGGATGTTAAAATAGCCTTCCTTCATGGTGATTTGGATGAAGAAATCTATATGGCTCAGCCAAAGGGATTTGAGGTCAAAGGTAAGGAGAATTTAGTGTACAAATTGAAGAAAAGTTTATATGGCTTGAAGCAAGCACCTCGGCAATGGTATCTAAAATTTGACAGGTTTATGCATGAGCATGGCTATAACAAGTGTCATTTAGATTATTGTGTTTATTTTAAGAGGTTGGATGATGATAGCTACATTATTTTATGTTTATATATTGATGATATGCTTGTAGCTGGGTCAGACATGGATCATATTAAGGGGTTGAAACACCAGTTAGGACATGCATTTTCTATGAAGGATTTGGGGGCAGCAAAACAAATCCTTGGTATGAATATTTGCATAGATAGGAAGAACAGAACATTGGCACTATCTCAGGCTGATTATGTTGAGAAGGTGTTGCAACGTTTCCCTATGAAGAATGCTAAAGCTGTCAGCACACCTTTACCTGGTCATTTGAAATTGACTAAGGAGATGTGTCGTAAGTGTCATGACCCCTCCTAAAGAGAATCTTATAATTTTGGGATAAAATATAATAATAATTCATATACTATTCCTAAAGAAATAATATTGATAAACTATAAATATTTATGATTTTTTTAAACTTAATTATTCATATTATTTATATGAATATAATGAAATTATTATTCATAATAATAATATTAATATATATAAGGAATAAATGCTATAATTCCAATGTAAATCAATAAGACGATAATATATCTAATTATTATCACATTTAAATTATAATAAATAAGATAAATAATATTTAATATACGTGATATATATATATACATATAGTATATATCTAAATACGTATAATAATATATCATTATTTAATATAATGATCTTAGGGTATGCTTAATAATGATATAGTTATAATTTATCATAATATCTAAGATTGCATAATATTGTAATAGTCTTTACATAATTTATATAATATAGTTCATATAATAATATAGTTTATAATCATTAAAAATAATATATAATTAATAAAATAATAAAATACCTTATTAATATAATTAATATTAAGTTGAAAGGACATGACTCTATGAATATACTCATATATATAATATATCAACGCATTGGAAAATATTTTAGAGAAAAGATATGGAAAAAGGGGATACAAATTAAAGAAAAAGTCACAAACGAATGACCCCTAAAAAGTCATTACAAATGGAAGGACCCGAGAGAATATGTATTTATAGTAAGAAACCCTAATGTCCCAAATAGGGTCATTACACTAAGACACAGGAAGAGGAGGATAAGATGTCCAAGGTACCCTATGCTTCAGTTGTAGGAAGCTTGATGTATGCTATGGTATGCACTAGGCTAGATATTGCCCATGCAGTGGGAGTCGTTAGCAGGTATATGAGTCATCCATGATTTGAGCATTGGAATGCTGTCAAGTGGATTCTCAAATATTTGAGAGGAACATCCAATAAGTGTTTACACTTTGGGGGCTCTACTATTGATTTATAGGGCTATGTTGACTCAGATTTGGCAGGGGATATTGATACCAGGAGGAGTACTACAAGTTATGTATTTACTGTTGGTGGGGTAGCCGTGAGCTAGGTTTCTAGGTTATAGAAGATTAATGCTCTATCCACTATAGAGGCACAATATGTTTCTGCTATAGAGGTAGTGAAGGAGATGGTATGGCTTCAGTTCTTCTTGGAAGAATTGGGACATCCTCAAAAGGATAATTATTTGTTCACAAATAGTCAGAGTGCCATTCATCTTACAAAGAATTCAGCTCTGCATTCTAAGACCAAACACATACAGTTGCGGTACCATTTCATTCGGTCAGTTTTGGAGGATGGATAGTTAAAGCTAGAGAAGATACATACCAATGACAATCCAACAGATATGTTGACAAAGGTTGTAACACGAGAGAAGCTAAACTCCTCTTTAGCTTTGGTTCATCTTTTAGATTGAACATGAATAAAAGAACAGTAGAGTCTAGGGTGGTTTGATCCAGTGGGAGCCCCATGTAGTAGTGGTATTGCTATAGGATCAGTCTCCAAGTGGGAGATTTTTGTTTAGTGTGGAGCCTGATCAGTTCCCAAGTGGGAGATTGTTAGATTGTAGTGACTGATCAGGAAAGTACTATACATACTTCATAATTACTATACTATTCGTCATTCGTAGAAATTTTGTTGGTACTATTCGCCATTCGTAGATTCACCACTAAAGTTATGGCTAATTATGGCTGACATGTTATAACCCTAAAGCTATTTAATACTTGTATAAAAGCTTTTAGGGTTGGGTATTTTTTCATTATGTTTTGATGCGAAATTGGTTCTTGCGATGGTATTGAGCTGTAAGGGATTACGGATTGTAATCAAGTTGTAATCAATAGATTGTAATAAGATCGGACTTGCTATTTGGTGGACGTAGCCCAAGGATTGGGTGAACCACATTAAATCTTGGTGTCTTGTGTTCATTTCTGTGTGATCTATTTTTTTTTGTTATTTGTTATATTTTCATGTAGTTTTTATTTATGTCTGTGGTTTATCCTAACAGTGTCAAAGTGTTATGAATATTTAATTTCTTTCATTCTTTCATGTATGTAATTAGAACAGAATATAATATGAAGGATTAATTGGTGAAGTAGATAAAATTTTATTGGTTATTGATTCACCCATCCTCTCTTAGTAACCTTGTCTATCCTATATTTCCAACAATTGGTATCAAGGAATATGGTTCTCACATCAGAAGTTTAACAAACTTGAGATAATATTAGAGGCAATGGAGGTATAAAAGTTGGATAAGGCTATTGAAAATGAAATGTTGGATCTGAAATTGGCTATTAGACAACTCAAGAAAGAAAAGGAACAACTCTCCTAGTCATTGAAAAGAAGGAAAGATCTTTTAGTATAAATGAATGATAGTCTATATACTATAGTTCTAAAGCTTGTGGGTATCATCCCTCTAGTTTTACTTTCTAATTGGAAGGTTTTTGGGTTAACACATCTTTTGTAAATTTTTAATGAATATTTAATTGCTTTCATTCTTTCATGCATGCAATTAGATCAAAATATAATATGAAGGATTAATTGGTGAAGTAGATAAAATTTTATTGGTTCTTGATTCACCCCTCCCCTCTTAGTAACCTTGTCTATCCTATATTTCTAACAATTGGTATCAAAGAATATGGTTCTCACATCAGAAGTTTAACAAGCTTGAGATAATATTAGAGGCAATGGAGGTATACAAGTTGGATATGGCTATTGAAAATGAAAAGTTGGACCTAGAATTGGCTATTAGACAACTCAAGAAAGAAAAGGGACAACTCTCCTAGTCATTGAAAATAACGAAAGATGTTGTAGTATACATAATTAAAGTCTCTATACTAAAGAAAGAATTGAAGACATATATCTAGAAAGAAATTCAGATGAAGTTGATGTAGCAATGAAAGACCTATTAGAAAAGAATTTCAATCTTCAAGAAGAATCTAGAAAGCTAAAACGAGAACAAGAAATCCAATCTGTCAGATTATGTGAAGTCATGGAAGAAAAAGACAAAGCCAAGGAAGAGATAGAAGAAAAAAGCAATGCAATTCAACATCTATCCCTTCAACAAGTAGACTTCAATGATCAACTCACTAATGCAAATGAAGAACTTATGAACCTAAGATCAAAAAAGGAAAGACTATAGTATAATCTCAATGTTGAAAAGAAAACCTATGAAATAATATTAGGAATGGATGAATAAATTGAATGAGTAAATTTAGTATAGATACAAAGGCAAAGCTAGAATAAGATATATAGAAGAAGATGAATCATCTTAGTAAGGAGCTCAAAAGAATAAAAGGCCTACTTGCAATCAGTGTGGTAAGAGAGCTCATACATCAAACAAATGTTGGAGTAATGGAAAAGAAAAGTTTAATAGAAAGTGCTACAATTGGAATAAGCATGGTCATAGAGCATGTAAATGCAAAGAGAAACCTAAGTTTGAAGGTAAATGTCACAATTGCAAGAGAAAAGGAAAAAAATCCTCAGAGTGCAAAACCAAGTAGTGGAACCTAGTAGAACAAATTGTGAAAGCAATATTTGGATGGGATTACAAAACATGGTGTAGATGTCACTACTATTGTAAATTTGGGCACATTGGAGAAAATTGTATGAAGCATCACATGAGAAAAATAGATACTACAAAAATATGTTTTATTTGTATAGAACTTGGACATCTTTCCAAGAACTATATAAACATAGGTAGAATTGAAGATGAAAAGAAAGCCAAACCTAACAATATCAAAAAACAAATAAGGTAGCAATGGGTACCAAAATCTCTAGACAAATTAAACAATTATTATGAAGTGAATGACATCCAAGTCAATGAGTTTGATGAATCAATCATCTCAACTTAATTCCTTAAGGAGGTTATTGGAACTATGATTCAAAAGAAGTAATCTAACGTCAGTTCTAGCCAGGAAGTAGATTGATCTAATCAGCAAGTAGGAGACCTTACTGAGAAAGGTTGCATTGCATATTCTTTTTGGTTACAAAGTTGGTAATTCCTACCAAGTGTTGCTGACTCTATTGAGCTATAGATGTCTATTGAGCATTAAAGAATAAATTGAGTGGAGGATAGCCTATCACCAAGCAAGTATGAAGTATGAAGCTCTAATAGCAATTGATGAGAGGAAATCCATTAAGAGAGAAGAAATCAATTCCATTGTTTTACCATAAATTTTTAGAGCTATCTGTGAAGAGAGAAGTTAGAGCCCCTGATAAATCTAAGAAATTGTTGATGAGGAATTCTTGAAGTTTTCAAAAACCCTATTAAGCATGGATCTTCAAGTAGCAAGGCAAAGAAGGGTTCTAAAATGTTAGTCATATGAGTTGGCTACAAGGCATCAAATTTCATGTTGAGTCCATCAATTGTAGATGCACTCGATCTAGCTGGTGCACAATCTCAAATTTTGTTGAAGGTACTACTCATGCATGATATCCATTCATTTTACCACTATTAAATTTAGGAACTTAGAACACTAGAGATGGATGAAGCATTCAACAAATTGAGTGTGGATGGTGCATTGAAACCTAAACATCAACATTTGGAAGCCAAGGGTTTGACACACATCTTTGATATGTTAAGAGAATTTCAAGTCAAATAGATTAGATATATTCTAAGTTATGTACATGTAATGCCTCACCAAGTGATCCAAAGAATTAACCTAGAATTTCACTAAGTTTGGTAGCTTTTTTTTTTTTTTACATGAAAGTAATATCATTCACAACTAATACAAGAAAAACAGAAGCAATAGAAATGACCATCTAAAAGTAAACATAACATGCATAACAGATTACATTCTTTAAGCATCCCTTAACGTTGAATTACATCTAAATCAACTAACATTATTTAATCCTTTCTAATACAACAACCACATGAAATAATAATGATAAGTCCAATGTTTATACATTACATTTCTAAATGCTCAATCATCCACTATACATGTCACAGGGTATGAAAAGCTTAAAAGAATATACATATGTGAAATAAGGTACACCATCCTATTCTAATCCACAATACATCAAAGTAAAGATAATCACATGATACACATGATACATCATCATAGAATATATATACATCCATCATAAAGATCAAACATAATAAACTAAGTGCACGGTTCCTCCCAACTATTAATAGCATCATTAGACCATTGTGGGTCCTAGTCATCCCTCTGTGCGTAACATTCCAAATCACCAAAGAGATCATCAGTATTAACATAGTAGGAATGTCACTCCTAACATATACTACATCATATGCAAAAAGTAATCTAACATGAAAATATAAGCATAAGATAACATCATCTAACATATGCTAATCATTAGTGAAAGGATACATATCTAGCATCATGAAGGACACATCAGCTATGATGTCTCAATGGACCTCAAATGATAAGAGTGGAAAAACACTACCACCGGACTACGTGGTACCTAAGTGGTCCACTCGCACCATGCTGAGGAGATAATCTCAAGTCCCAAATAGGCTATCAAAATCACATAGCATAAAAATACTCTCTAAGTATAGGAATCCTAAAGTTTACTAACTTAGAGGTTCCAATCAAAACTCGACATCTAATTCCTAGAGGCACACAAAGACATGTAGGAACCTACTATGCAAGTAGGAAAGTGGCATTGCATATATCATTTAGAAGTTACCCTGGCAGTTAGCTAAACTCCACAGGTCCCTACCGATCCTCATGCGGCCACTAGTATCCTCTCATACTGACAAGGCATACTATGGAATGCAAGGTTGAAACCATGCATTCTCTCTACTCCCATCCTAGTCTGTACAAGCACTCGAGGCATGGGTGAGAACAAAACAATTATCTTTTTAGGTTCATTTAGTTAGTATTAGGTGTGAATGTTTTCACTTATTAAACAACTTACAATGAGTTACCCTGGTAGCCTCTTAGGGCCCCGACCCCCATTGTAAGCCACTTCCTGACACTACAAGTAGATAACCTACCCTAAGCTCATGGAATCATAAATCTCAAAATCACAAAAGATAATCCATAATAAGAACATCAAATATGCACAATAAAAGCATCAAATCTCCATGAGCAAGCATCCATAGAAAATCATGACCACAAGAGTTCTCTATTGGCAACTGAAGCATCACTGATAATCAAAAGTATCTATTGGTTCTCAATAACCAAAATATATCTCAAATCATACTAATCAAAGACCCCCATCAAATTTAAATCGTAATTGAGAATTTACCAATTCTTTTTATTAACTTCTTTTCTTCATAATACAAGTCAATTACATAATTTAATTAAACCTAAATTATCAAACTTAATATTACAACCTAATTTTATTATTAAAACAATGATCTATTTAATACAAATCATTTTTTTGAAATATAATAATTATTTATTCTCATCTTGATATATATACATATATATACATATATATAGATATATATATACATATATATACATACATATATATACATATATATACATATACACATATATATACATATATATATATATATACATTCATAATTATACACACATATACATACATATATATATACATAAATACATATATATTAATATTTTATATAAGCAAAATATAAGAAAAAATAAAATTAACAAAACATATTATGATAACCACACATTATAAACAAAGGCGAGTTATTTAATAACCGTCGGTCACAATTGTGTGCATCTTGCGGATCGTAGGTACACTGCAAACTGCAGGTACTCTGCGGTACCACAACCTGCAATACATTATCGTTGGGGGGTGGGGAGATATGTCTCTCCCACCCCTCTTTAAACTTCTAAAAAAATATTATAACATTTTTAATAAACGTTACAAACATGATTGTGATTTGTTTTTTTTTTTTTTTAAAATTTGAATAACATTTTTTTAAAACGTATTCGATCAATCGCGATGCGATTTCAGCTTTTCAAATAAGTAAATGTATATATATACATATGTATGTATATGTATATATAAAGGTGTATATGTATGTGTGTGTGTGTGTGTGTGTCTATATATATATATATATACACGCAAAGTTTATATAGCATAAACATATATATTTTATAAATGTATTTTTATGCAGATCTGAAATTATATGTTTTTCCACCAAGAATATATATATATATATATATAATTTTAAGAATTTCCTATATAATATTTTCTCTCTAAATTTTCTCATTAATTTTCTAATGGATTTGGCTACAATTTAAACCCTAGCCCCGTGTTCTCTTCAGATCTATGCATATAAAGTTTCTCAAATAAATTTTATCTACCCATATTGAGAGTGCATACAATTAAAATAGGAAAATCCTCAGAAAACATATGGAAGACAGGAAGTGCAAGATGCAGAAATAGCATAAGTAAAATCACAAGAATCTACCTGGATTCTGATGCTAATTCACTCTTCCTCAGAAAACCCGTAGAGCAAGCTCCTCCCTTCTCCAAAGTTCTCGAGTCCTCCAATGCTCTAGAATGCTCTTCCACGCTATGTCTAAGCTTCTAGGAATGCCTGAATATAAAGAGCTCTCAGGAAACACCTAGAATGTCTCTAGAAACAACTAGAAGGTGTCACCAACTAAGCATGTGTCTATTCCAACCTTCTAGATGAGTCATAAGGTTGTAGACACCATGTGCTTAATTGGTGCACTAACCCCCGTGTTGTTGACATATGAGGAATAAAAAGATACGTTTACTCCTAGGCAAGCTTATAACTCTTATTTAATTTTTTATTACTTTCATTTTAATTTTTATAACTTTTATTATTATTTATTTATTACTTTATTATTATTTTATAATTATTATTAATTTTTAATTTCTAGCTTTCTTTTATTTAATTCTTTTTCTCAATTAATTCTCATTTAATTAATTATAATCAAAATATCAAAGATCATGATATTATATTAATTTTCTCCAAATAATTAATTTATTAATTAAATCTATTTATTAAAACTTAATTAATAGAAAATTTACCACAGACCTCCAAGATAAAATATAAAAACCCATCATAGAACAATTCACAAAAAATTAGTCTAAAGAGTTAAAAATCACGAAATATGTCATCCGACACATTCGGTGGGTAAAATATCCAGATACTTGTCCTACCTCACTAGGACAAATGGTTTAAGGGTTTGGGATTTGGACTTGAGAATTTATCTCCCTCCTCTTATCATTGAGATAATATAATAGGGTACGCTCATCCTGGCAATTCAGGGAAGTCAATACCCGGTACCTACAACCTGCATAAAAACCATGCATGTACATACAATATATATATAATGCTAAGCTAAATAGGCAATGGTAGGAAGTGGTGCATTGTGTAGATCCCGACTAGCAGGTGACTAAAACTCCCTTCCTTAACCACATCAAAAATGCCATACAATAAAAGTAAACACGAAAACCATACACATGCAAGTATGGGGTAAGTATCCATAATAAAACACATGAGATAATAAACCATCTAACTAATCGTCATCAATAACTGAAAGCAATACAATGATCATCATATATACATGAAGTGTAAAGTCTAAATGATCTCATCATATGTCCACTGAATTCATAACATAATGTCTGATATTCTCAAAATAATACCACTAATCCATAAAACTAGTCTAACATAGTCTGATAATGATAACAATAATGTGTCCAGAAAGATGTGAACAAGGGCAGGCACTATAGTACACAATGGGAAGTTATGGTTGGACCAAACCATTTAGATAACGAAGAAAATGATTGATAGAATCCCTAGGATTCCCATGCTAAATAAGGGTAAAACAACCAAAACCCTAGGTTGGGCAGAACTGACTAAGATAACTCTTGCCAAGTGGGAAAAAAGAGATATGAAGCTAACTAGTGTAATTGACATGGAACTAAAGTTTGGTAATCATGTGATTGTACATAAGATATACAATTCTAGTTGATTAAACATCGTATCATGTGAAGATGTTGATCTTGCATATAAGGTTGTGAATAATAACCTATCCTTTGACCTTGATCTCTTTTGACATGTTTATTCTTCTTTTTTGAGAAAAATTTCCCTTCCAAAGATGCAATAGTATGGAGGAAAGATGTACCTATTTTATATCATATTAAAGAGTATATAGAAGAAATGGGCAAAAAATTTGATATCATCATGGATAACTACTTTGAATTATTCAACAAGAAGATACATAATAGATTTAGAATCCCCAAGAAAATTGTAGAAGATTACAAGAATGATATATGTTTCATGGTGGACTATGACAAAGTGTACATATAAATAGTCAGATCTAGAGTGGCATTGGGTTAAGCCTCTAGAGTATGAGGTTAACATTGATGACACCAAGAATGTAATTAAGGCTCTACTAAATGATCACATGCATCCTAAAGCTACCTATTTTGGAACTTACAATGAGGAAAAGGAAAGAATTGAGCTTGAAATCAAGCTACCCCAAGCAGTAAGAAAAGGTAAGAAAAGAGTGCAAAAGATACTAAAAGGAACCAAACAAGAAAGTTATGAGGGAAAAGGTGATGATGAAGATGATAAGGAAGAGGAAACCAAATTTGAGGAAGAAGAGCCTCTTAGGAAGAAAGGAAAGGTTATCATAACTAGACCTGCCAAATCATCCCCTATTGTATTCACTAGAAGGGAACTAAAGTCAAGAAAGAAATTGAGGTTAGGTGAAGACAAAGTCGAGTAGGTTATCTTCAAGAAATATCCACCTACACTTCAAGAAATATTGAAGAAAATGGACAAAGGAATGGGCATGGAATGTTTCCAATTCCTCAAGTATGAGTCAAGGAATGAGGAAGAGAAAAAAGAGATAGAGGATGTTGTTATGAACAAGCTAGGTAAGTGGAAGTACTCACTAGATGAGCTTAAACAAAAAAATTCTAATAAGCTTATGTAGGGAATAAAACCTAGATAGGAAAATGCACAAAATACTAACAAGGATATCTATGAATAGACCTTGAAGAAACTTGTGCCAAATCTCAGTAATAAGGAGGTAAAGGAATCCTTGAAAAAAAATGAGAAAATGTTCACTCTTAAACTAGGCACATGAATGATACTACTTAAAGACATTGAATATATGGTGAAAGAAGCTACAACAACATAATAAAAGATCTATAGGTTACATCAACCTAGAGACTTTGTAGTGCATGTGGATGACAATGATGGTGAAGATGAGGATGAGGAAGAAAATGAAGAAATAAAAGATGATGAGGTAGATGATGTAAATCTAGATGATGTAGAGGAAGAATAGGAAGTTACAGGAGGAAGCCTTCCATAGATTCAAGGTATTGAGGAAATAGATGCAGAGAAAATTGCAGTAGCATTCATGGCCTCATTTCCTCACTCTCCAAACACAACTTTATTGCAATCAGGCTTAGAGAAAGTTTCTACTAAGTTGGTTGTGGATACCACTACTATACTAAGCACCTAACCAAGCTTAGAATCTATTTGGCTAAATATTACATTGACAAAAGTGCCCAAAACTTCAACTTCTAAGAATCTAATCCCTCAATGAATTGGCTGACCGAGAAGCTACAAGGTACTTTTGTTACTAGTGTTATTTCAACATTTATTACTAGTCTATAAACTTCCATAATTTTTTCTATTCCATGTATTTCCATAGCCAGTACAAATCTGACAATTGAGAACTAGTCTCAATGGAGTCTGAAGTCTTAGAGAAGGGTAAACAAATTATTTCCACCATTTTAAAAGAAAAGAGAAAAGAAAAAGAAATTATTGATATGGATGAGGATATAGTTATTCCAAATTGTGATATTTCTACCCTCACCCCTGATCAAATTAACACCATGGGAGAACTACCAAAGAAGAGAGCTAAGAATTAGAAGCTTAGAGAAGAGAAGAAGAAAGAAAATCTAGTCTTTAAAGACATAAAGAACATATTTTTTGATGCTCTAAGTATTGAGGTTGATAGTACTCAACCTATCTTCGATAAGATAGCAAATATTGTCCACAAATTCAATGAAGACCTAAATGGAAAGGAGAAACTGCCATAGAGAGCTGAAAGAAAGTTTCAAAATAGAGTGTTTGAAAAAGTTGCACCAAGAGTTGTAAAAGCTCAAGTAGAGTTAGATACTATTCATGTTTCACTGGAAACCACTATGAAAAATATTGTTTCATTGTTTGTCAAGTTAAGTGACACATCTATCTTTACAAAGGAAATCAAGGAGAAATTTTCCAAGATAGATGAAGACATGAAGCCAAGTGCACACTAGTTGTCACTTGACCCAAGTTACAATTCTACACATTATACAAAGATTAGATATCTAACAAATCTACAAGTAGAACTAATGAAGGAAGAAGCCAAGATCAGGGCCACACTTGTTGAAACGCAAAACATGATTCTTCCAAACATAGATGTATTGCAAAGATACATTGAGCATGCAAAGATTCTCGTCCATGACAAAAAAATTTTGATAGTTGATCACATGATGGAATTATTAGCAGAAGTTCATATTACATTGCATGCAAGCAAGGTATTACATGGAAACCGAGACAAGACAATGGTACTTATTCTAAAGGTACATTCTAATTTCTTGTCACATTTTTGTATTATCATATAAATATTATACACCTTTGGCATTTATGTCAAAAAGGAGGACAAGATATTGTATATTGTAGAAAAAGGGAGAAGTATACATATTATTTAAAGGAAGAGAAGGTGTACTATACTCCAGATATATGTATATCAAAGATGTATGTATGGGGTAGTAGTATACTATGATGACAATACTTGTATAGATGAGAAGAAGATATGTTTACAAAAGCAATTTTGAAAAATAAAAAAAACAAAGTATGTTACCAAGCAGCAATAGTAGACAATCTAAACTAAGTTAAAGATAGTAAATGATGGTTTAGTTTAGAAGTTCAATTTTTTGGTTTGATAAGTATTTTTGTCACTAATGCCAAAGGGGGATATTGTTGGCATTATGGTTAATTTTTCTATCTACAACTCAACACTTAGTCAAATGGTCACACTACCACCAAGCTTATCATTCAGTTTGTAGTGTTTGCTGAGCTACACAGAGTTAACAAGCAACAGAGACAATGTTCAATGCAAACAGAGCATAGAAGAGGCTATTGAGCTATTTAATGGAAGTAAATAAGATTGTAGTGTTAACTGAGATATGGTATATTAACCAAGTTATACTATGTTTACCAAGCTCCTTGTTTTAACATATGAATATAGTGTTGGTCAAGTAATGTAGTGTCAACCAAGTGATTCAAAAGTTACCAAGTTTCTCAATTTTCACCAAATCACATAGTGTTGGCCAAGTTCAAGCTACCTAGAAGTAATTAGTATCTACCAAGCTTCAAGTTCAACTAAGTGTCGAAGATTTTTGAGCATTGACAACATTTGTTGAGTATCAGAACATCACTGAATTTGTCTTTAGAGCCCAAGTTACTTGAGTTAGGTCAACTTTGTGAATTATGATGAAATTGGTATTGTAGCTAACTTTGGTAAGTTTTCATTTGGGTTGGTATATATAAAATACATTATTTCATATCCAAGAAAGTATGTGAAGAATAATATGATGAGAAGAAGTGTGAATTAAAGAAGACTACAAGTAGTATAAGGGACAACAAAGATTTATCTATCATAGTCAAATGATCATTTCATTACAAGGAATCTCAACCAAGAAATCCGAGCTATAGATTAGAGATCAAACATTAGTTCATCCTTATATGTGTATCAGTTAAATCCTCTAAAATGATAGACTTAATAGGCTTTTCTAACTCTCTTAACCGATTGTATACTTCATTATATGTTTGTAAGTCCTTTAACAAGGTGGACCTCACAATCATTATTGCTCCTAATAGGGAAGATCACTAGAAGTGGTTGGTTGTAAGCCTTAACAGATTAACTTTATACTATAGTACTAAAGCTTGTGGGTATCATCCCCACTCCAATTTTACTTTCTAATTCGAAGGTTTCTAGGTTACCATATCTTGTGTCAAAGTGTTATGAATATTTAATTTCTTTCATTCTTTCATGCATGCAATTAGATTAGAATATAATATGAAGGATTAATTGGTGAAGTAGATAAAGTTTTATTGGTTTTTGATTCACCCATCCCCTCTCAGTTACCTTGTATATCCTATATTTCCAACAAAACCATAAGTATGGGAGGGAATGATAAAAAAATTCTATAGACAAGATCTAAAATCCTTCTACTATAACTATAGGACAAAATCTTAAGGTTGTTATTCAAAACTATGAGAAGACTAAATAATTATTGCTTCCTAATGACATCTTAAATGGTTGGCAACATAGTCTTCATTATTTTTTTACTTACATTGCACCTCCAACTCATATTAATCTATCAACATAAAAATAAGAATAAAATCTCAAAAACACCAACACAATCAACACAAGGCCTTGAGTAGGAGTTTGAGTAAAGATTTATTGGGTTATGGATAGCACAAAATTGTTCATTAGTGTTGTGTTGGTTGTAGATACTCCTAATAGGGGTTTCCCTCATATAGTGGATTCAATCTTCAATGGTTCCATGCATTGTTTGATGGTTGCTATTGTTCCAAAGGTTTTGTTGGTCACCAGAGCTGCTAATGGATCTTTGGCTCCCAAAGTTTTTTTTTTTCTATTGGTGTCTTTCAAGCTTTGTAGGTGGGTAAATTTTCTAGGGTTTGTTCATTTGTTAGTGTGTTATTTTTTTCTAGGCCTCTACCAATTGTTGGGTCTTTTTATGGAGTTATATTAACTATTGGTTCATTGTTGTTCACTAAAGCTTCATTTCCTAATGGGTGTCCTTTTCCTAGATCCATGTCTTCTATTGGTGCTTTTATTTGTCATAAGTATGGTCTTGGTTGGGGATTTGGCCACTCTTTTTGGTAGGGATAGCAATGATGTTGGCTTGATGTTTAATGAAAATGGGGGTAAGGGCAAGAAGTTGGGTCTCATTTTTGGACAAAAAGTGGAAGTGTCTTTCCTATTTTTGAAATTTCTTTTCAATTGATGTCAAAATTTGAGGCATTTAGAGATTGAATATTAAAAAATTCAGTAATAAAATTTTTTGTGTTTGGAATCTAATTTTTGAATATGTAATTTATTTGTATACCCATATGGTAGATTTTTTTTTTTGGTATGGATCTTTAAAAACCACTTTTTCCAAAATGCCTATTTCAAGACCATACCACACTCGTGTACGAACACCATAATTTAACACAAATAAATGAATTTTCATAAATCCTTCTAAACGGAGTTACCTAATACACCTACGATTGATGAAAATATTTTTACTTAATTTTTACTGAATAATTTTATTATTATTAATTATTAATTGGCTATAAAGGTAAATTTTAAAATCTCTCGTGTACAGACACCATAATTTGATCAAAATTTTAGTTTTTTCAAAAAATCTTTTTTTTTTTAACCTCAAAAGAATTGTATGTAGATTGATGACATATAAATTAATTTTAGAAAAATTATAAAATCAAAAAGTTATTAAAGTTTTAGTGAACTTCAGTATTTTACGTTTAGGTACCACATTTCATTAAAAAATAATGCAAAAATAGTATATAAAATAATAACACTATAAAATTTATATTTTTGAAATTAGGACAGTGAGAGCTCTAATGGGTTTCTGTTTCATAAAAAAATTTAATCAGGAAGATCCTCTAAAAATTATGGGAAGGCTTAAATTTGTTAGTTCAATGCCTTAGCCAAAACTTGAGAGGTCAAGGCATAGGCTTGGTTTCACCAAGCCTATCCTAAACCAAAATTTGAGGTAGGAGAAAAAAATCCTGCCTAATGTTGTAAGAAATGGGTAGCCATTTTGAAAAAGTCAAATCAGCATACAAAATCCCCCCCAAAAAACAAAATTTTAAATTTTAGAAATGGGTACCCATTTCTAAAAAATACAATTTTTTTATGTTTTCAAAAATGGGTGCCCACTTTTGAAATTTTGGATTGGGCGCTCGAGCCTAAAATGGGTACCCATTTCTAAAAGAGTACAATCTCAATCCGCGGACTTCCACAAAATTGAGACCCAACTCGTTGCTTCTACCCATGGACCTTTCCCATTTGTGAACTTTGTACTATTTTCTTTGAATAAAAAATGATAGAAGCTATAGAGTTTACATCCTGAGATTTTCCTTCCTATGGTACAATATCAAGTTTCATGAGTCTATGGCCAAGTATTTCAAATTTGTATTGATGGATATTTCTTCATTGGGAACCTCTCATTCTAGGTACTACTCACATTTTCTCTATGGACATGGGTCATTTTGTTTCTCAATTTGATAATGTAAAAGACATAAATTTGATTTTGTGCAATTATTTGTTTACTTAGGAAAATAGTTTATATGTTAATGGTAAACTTATAGTTCTGGATTTTATCCCCTCTTTACAAATATTCAACAAGATATTGATTTGAGCAAGGCTAACTTATCTTCCTATCCATATTTATGTTGAATCTATTTTGGAAGCTATGGGAAGGGTTCTTTGAGACTTTTTTTTATGGTGGATGAGTTGTTTGATTATAATATGCACTTTACTTATATGCACATTTTGGTATATAAATTTCAAAGGATTTACCATAAATTATTATTCTAGAACACTTAGGGGATCTTTGATTCAAACTATGGACTATGAAAGGATTCTCGTTAGATGTAGGAAGTGATTCAAAATGAGTCACTTGGTAGCTCAATTTGAATTATTGAAGGCTGAGACTAAGAAGCTCACCTCTTGGTGGAAGCACTCTTCTATTGAATACTACACTATTTTAAAGAAAAAATAAAAAATTGATGAGGCTACTAGCATTTTTCCAAAATAAGCTTCTATTGAGGCAGTTGGAATTTCTCATAAATAAGATTCAATTAAGGCTGCTAGTGGTACTATTTTGTTGCTTGATATACTCTTTCCAATACTTCTAATATTGGGTAACCTCCTATTATTTCCTCTACTAGTATTTTTCTTGGTAAATCACATAGAACTTATGGTAGTACTAGAATAGTTGGTTGTGTTCATAATAACTAAGAACATGTCCACCAAGAGTGGATTATCCTCCATTGTACATGCAATGATGAGAGGAAAATAATACAAAGGTGTATATCATAAAGAGATGTAGTAGACAACATTTGTTGAATTAGAGTATAGACTATGAAAGGATTCTCGTTAGATGTAGGAAGTGATTCAAAATGAGTCACTTGGTAGCTCAATTTGAATTATTGAAGGCTGAGACTAAGAAGCTCACCTCTTGGTGGAAGCACTCTTCTATTGAATAGTACACTATTTTAAAGAAAAAATAAAAATTTTGATGAGGCTACTAGCATTTTTCCAAAATAAGCTTCTATTGAGGCAATTGTAATTTCTCATAAATAAGATTCAATTAAGGCTGCTAGTGGTACTATTTTGTCTCTTGATATACTCTTTCTAGTACTTCTAATATTGGGTAACCTCCTATTATTTCCTCTACTAGTATTTTTCTTCGTAAATCACATAGAACTTATGGTAGTACTGGAATAGTTGGTTGTGTTCATAATAACTAAGGGGTAAAAGCACAAACTTGTGTCACCTTTTATAAAGAAAAGTGATATCAGAATGTGATAGTTCAACATTAATGACAAAAAAAAAGGTATTTACATTTAAAATATGAAGATGATGTAAACTGATGAAATGTGTAGAATTGTATGAATTTTATGCCTATAATTTTTATTATTTTTTTCACTAAGAATTTATTCATTTTATTTTATTTTGAAGTCCCTTTTTTAACTTTAAAAAATATAGGATGTAGTTCCCGTCAAACAAGTATGTGCAAATCATCTTTTTTTGTTATGATTTGAAAATATTTTATAGATGACATGTATAGCTAGTGCACAAAATATATATATATATATATATATATTTTTGATGTATATTTTCTTTGTTATAAGTACTCAAGTTCGACCTTGTCGGAATCCAACACTTTTTTCCTCCCGTCAAAACTTCCCTATCAAATCTATACCTTCTTGAAAAAAAATTACATATTCATGAAGAGGATTCTCTCCTCTAGTGATAAATGTTTTATTTTTATTTTTTTGATATGATTTACTATTTTTTTTAATTTTTTGAGAGAGCATCTTCTGAAATGTTGAAATATCAACTTATAATATTTTTAGATTATAACATATTATAACTAATCAAAACACTCAAAAATTTATATAATGATGATATTGAATCTAAAATCTATAAAAGGGTATTTTTAGTTTTTTTTTTAAAATTGAGTTTTGATAGAGAAATGAGATTTGACCAAAACAGGTTTTTGTATCACAAACGGTGACACAGATCTATGCTTTTACCCTAAGAACATGTCCACCAAGAGTGGATTATCCTCCATTGTACATGCAATGATGAGAGGAAAATAATACAAAGGTGTATATCATAAAGAGATGTAGTAGACAACATTTTTTGAATTAGAGTATAGACTACTGTGTAGATAGTAAATACTTATTTACACCAACAACCCAACCACACCCCCCCCCCCCCAAACCACTCCCTCCCTCCCTCCCTTAAGTAAAAAATAGGGAAGTATTTTTAAGCTCACAAAAGATATATAATAATGTGAGATTGGTCCTTACTACTAGGTCATGTTATGCCCCATGTACAAATTGCAAGTGCAAAATATATGCACGGTAATCTCTCATAAAATAGAGAAAGAGGGAAAACCTTATGAGAAAAACTCCCCTCCAAAAAGAGAGATAACTAAAAGAAAATAAAATTAGGGAGAAGAAAATCTCATGTGAGGAAAAGAACCCCCCCCACCCCCCCCCCCCCCCAATGCCATAAGAGATAAGAAGTGGAAGATATACCAAGTACCCTCCCTCAATGTAGAATGTACACCTAGGGTAGATGCTCTAGGCTTGAAGTAGAAACTGCTCCATTAGTGTATAAAAAAATTCCTCCCCTTAGAAAGAAACAAGACGAAAGGTGCATCAATGAAGTTTCCCCCATCGATAGGAAGAACCCTCAAAATGTGTGAAATCTCTATAACCTCTTCAACTATCCCCATGTCAATACTAAAAGTTTCCTTCTCTAAATAATGTTTATTATACCACTCTACTGAAAAAGAAAAATCAAGATCAATTAAGGATGAACTCCTCTAAAGAGAATGTGACCTCCTCTAACTATTGTATCAAAGGATCTATTATCATGTCAACCTCAAAAGACTGATCAAGTAGATAATGAAAATGAGGGTCAGCATGCTCCCTCACACAAACTAAAGAAATATTAACATTTTCAAAGAGAAGAAGAATTCCATCAATAGTGTCTCCCAAATATGTAATGTAGGACTCCACAAAAAAGATAGAAATGCATGTCAAGTAGCCATACCATGGAACCGATTCTTGAAGAAAATGAATATCTTTCTGCATTGACTCACGTGAATCCATGACTATGTGAATACATGAATCATCAGGGGTAATAGTAGATGCAATATCAGTAAGAGGAGAAAAAATGGATGGCTCAAGAACTTGATTATATGTGAGAATACCCAAGTTCAAGTAGCAAAACTCCTCAAATTATAACTCAACATTGGAAGTGTAATAAAAATCAAATATTATCATCATGAGATAAATCTAAGAAGTAGTATAGCATAGATGAATGATCAACCACTCATGTAGAAAGAATCTCTCTAGTCTCAAATTCTCTAATGAAAATAGAATTAGTTGTGAATTCCACAATCCTCCTTATATCCCCATGAATGAGATAATAGATGGAAAGAAGATTATGACTTAGGTTAGGTACCCAGAATACATCTTTGAATTATCCCTACCCATTGTTAATGGTTCCTTTCCTAATCATACTCATGTAAGTATGATTGCCCATCAAAATAGGTGGAGTGTGATAAGGATCAAAGGATGAAAACATAGACTGTGAAGATGTCATATGATGAGAATCCCTTGAATCAATAAGCCATCTCCCTGAATCTTGAGTTCAAGTAGAAACTAATGGTTGACATCTTCCCATGTGATAGTTTCATTTATGTAAATGTGAAGAAAAAAGGAAACTGTCATTCTTGAAGGTAGATTTATTTGATTCTTCTTGAGAAAATTCTTCATTTCATAAATTTCCTTTTTATTGCAATGATGTTCGTCATGTCCTCTCTTATTGCAACATACACAAGTAATAAACTCCTTCTTGGATGATTTCCCCTTACTAGTGGAGTTTTCTTGTGGTGAGGAGGTTGGTTTCTCTTTCTCATTTTGTGTCTTAAGTTACTACTTATTTTGCTTACCTTTTCCTTGATTCCATTGATTAGCTACCAATATCTTAGAGTTGGAAGACTTGAGAGTTCCCATAGTCATTAGTTTTTATTGTTCCAACATCAACATATCTCTAAATGAATCAAATAGGTGTACTAAATGAACTTCCCATCGTCAACTTGTAAGTGTTGTAGCTTCAAAATAAGGTTGCATATTCTAAAAGAAGATTGTCCATCATATGATGAATCAATTGTGAATCCTTGATGGTAATACCACAATCCTTAAGTTGTACTCTCAACTCATTAGGCTCATTGATGAAATCCTAGATTCTATCAATGTTCTTAGTATCCAATTTGAGAAGCTTTTCTTTAATTGTGATTCCCTTATCTTCATCTACTTTACCATATAAATTTTCATGTTTATACCAAGCTTCCTAAGAGCTACTCAAGTGTGTAATATGAAAAAAAGATCTTTAGCGACTAAATCTCTAATGTCTCCTAGAGTCTTAGAGTCTTCAATTTTCCATGCAATTTTTTCGCTAGGATGTACATTAGGTTTAGAGGGAACCAAAATTATTCTATTCACAAAAAGATTCAAGATTTTCTTCAATAACTTGGTCCATACATATTCTTTCCATGTGGCCTAGTTATGTAGAGTTTATTTTGAAAATGAAGAAGTCATTATACAAAACTAAAAGAATGCAACAAAATAAACTCAAGACACCCCCAAAATTATTCAATCAAAGAACTGCCCCAAAACAATTTTTTTGGCAATTTATATTAATTGCATGTACAATATGCCACTTTTCAAAATGGATGAAAGTAGAGTTCTACTTTTGATAGTTACAATAGAAAGTGTGAAGCTATAGAAAAATCAAGGACATAAGACACTAGTTCCTTCAAGGATCTAATCAATTATAAATGCCAAAATAGGACAAAAATAAAAAAATGCTAAAAGTACAATATTCACTTACAATATGTCTAAACTAATATCAGATCTAGAAAGTAGAAAAATATTATTGCACTCTCAAAAAATTGACACTTGAAAATATGTTTGTATGAACCTAAATGGAACCTCTAAATTTGGAGAAACAAGTATTATCTAGGTATAATCATCAAGATCTACAAATAGTGAAAAATGTGTCCAACAAAACTAGAAACTAAGTACACCAATGCAAAGTTTAGAAAATGTAGCCCAAAATAATAATAAAATTGTGCTTAGTTTGGAGCGCAGATGAGGGATATATGGCCTTTTAAAATTTGACTATCAAATAAAAATCAATATCACGAGGGGATAAATTTTTTGAAATCATTGTAGACATCAACAATAAGAGAGCTTAAAATTGATAGTTTTGAAGTTGTCAAGGCAAGGTTAAAAGTGCACATGGTGACACAAAAATTGTTTTCTAATTCAATATGCCAAAAATCCTCCCAAAATGGAATATTTCTATGAAAACATTACTATGTTACTTAGAGATGGGTCTATGGATAGCACAATGCTTACCAATTGGGATGAATCTCATAATTACTATATAGATCACATGACAAGAAGATGGATTAGGCATCTGGTTCTACTTCAAACCAATGAGCTCATGCCTAATCTAAATTAGGATACGTAAAAGGTGTTTTTTGTGGAGATCAATAGATAGGATTGATGTAATGACCAATCTTGCTTCTCCCCCAAGCTCCCTTAGGATTTCCTTAGCTCATTTAGTTGACCAAATAGTGCTTCTACTCACCCTATGCTCCTTAGCACTCTTTTAAAGAGATCCCAAATCATCAATTTTTGTCCATCAATTAGGTAGAATGAACATGCTTGCTAACTCACCAACATCACAAGTAACCCCAAATGTTCATTTGACTTCCCCAATGCATGATTTCTCATCTATGAATATAATTGAACTTCCTTCAAGTTCCTCCATCAAAATCAAACTTGAAACCCTAATTGAGTTCCAACTACCAAGCAACAATGTAGTCAAATACTTGTAATAGGGCTACAAATAGTTAGCCCTTGAGATGAAATAGACCTCAAATATCTTTAAAAACTCCTTAAGAAGGGGTCAAAAAAATCACCAATGTAGATACCCTTTTTGGAGACCTTAAGGATTTTAGGGGTCTAGGGTTTCCAATCTGTCTGTATAGTACTAGTAAAATTTTAGCCTTAAAACAAGGGTTTTAAGGGTTTGGCAAGAAGTCTAAGGGAAAGATGGTTTTTCCTACCTTAGGAATTCTCTTAATGCTGCCCACTAGGATTAGATTAACACCACAATATCTCCTATCATTTTCCAAGCTCTTGTTGAAGTATCATAAATGTTCAACCATTCCAAATCCACTTGATCTGCATTGTGATTCATAACCAAGTTACTAGGACTTCCCTAGGGCATTGATTCAAAAATAACTCCTCAAAAATCTAGGGAACCAACCTCACTATACAATATGTACACTAATTCATGTTCCAAATCCCAAAATTTCATATAGAACCTACAGTGGGATGTGGCCCTATGACCCCATTCTTGCAAACAACCTAATTCAGAACAACTGGCTAGTTGAAATTTAAAAAAAAATAATCAAGAACCAATAATATATGAAAATGAAAAGCTAAGTCCATAAATAATCTCAAAACAACCTACTTTAACACTTCCAATCTAGAGAGATTCAAATCTAATCCATATACAAGGCTAGAACAATAAAAAAACATACAACTATTACTATGAACTTGTTGCTTAGTCTCTACAATCCAAAAAGTAGCTTCTCTGACCCCTTGAATAGTATGAGGGTAGCCTCATATAGGGTTACCATGGGTGCTCCTAACTATTTTAGACAATTATATCCTCTTCTTGAAAAAGTTGCACAAAATACAACAAAAGATGTCAATGTTCTTATTGACAACATTGACAATAATTGAGCAACTTTTACATCTTATTGAGCTAAACCCTCAAACTTGCTCTCCAAAGACCATAAAACTTTCCTAATATCCAAATAGGACTTAAAAATCATAAATATGACCTCAATACCTTTACCTAACCATTCTACCCTTCTAGGCCCCAAGACACCTAGTTTGGCCTAATAGGAAACTAAGAGCAACTTTGACCTATATGGGCTTGTCAACACTAACACTTACATTCTTAGGACTACACAAGTCCCTTTATTCACCTAATGGTGTAGTTAGCAGCAGTAAAATAAAAAATACCAAAGGGATCCCTAGGTCTTCCTAAGCCAATCTAGGTACCCTTGCACCATTCTTCCCCACATAGAAAAATTTATGTCACTCTTGTGGAAATAGGTTTGTGTTGATGCCCAACTTGTTGAAAATTTTTGCAATAATTTATATGGCTTTTGATTTGGGTTTGTGTCTCTAGTTGATAAGGCAATCCATTTATACCTTGTTCCTAGTGGCTTTCTTTACTCTTGCATCTAATACCTGTTCAGCTTCCAACTTGTTGGTGGAAGGGACTATTGTATGTTCTAAATCATCTTGAAGCCCTTGACTATTGTGAGCATTAGTAAGGCATGGCCCTTTTAATTGAACTAATTCTTGCACAGTAAAAACTAGAGATATGCTCAAATTTGATGGTAAATCAACCTTGTATACATTTTCCCCATATTTCTCTATGATATTGTAGGGTCCTACTCTTTTCATCTACAACTTAGTAGTTACACCTTTCTACAATCTTTCCTTGTTTAAGTGCACCATGACATAATCTCCAATGGATAATTGAATGTTGTTTCTCCTTTCATCTACCTTAGCTTTGAGTTTTTGTGTATTGTCTTGGATGGTCTTCCTCACCTTCTCTTGTACTTCTTTCATTATTTTGGAAAAATCATCAGCATGCCCACTCCTATATTCCATGCCTCTAAGATCCATCAACTCACATAAACCCCTTGGATGCATTGCATAGACGATTTCAAGTGGACTTCTTCCCATGGTCCTATTCTTGCTATCATTATATGCATACTCTAGTTGGGAGGTAATCATATCTCATGTCTTCCCATACTCCTTAGTTAGGCACCTCAAGGGGTTACCCAACACCCTGTCAACCACTTCAGTTTGACCATCTTTTTGGGGATGATAGGCTGATCCAAATGACAAGTTTGTGCCAATTCTATTCCACAAGGTCTTCAAAAAGTGACTCGTGAAATTTACATCCCTATCTAAAGCTATGATTAATGGAAGGCCATGAATCCTCACAACCTCTCTGAAGAATAAACATGGAGTTTGGCTTGAATCATTAGTATTTTTGCATGGAATACAGTGTCCCATCATGCTAAACCTATCAGCAATTGCATAGATGGTATCATAACCTTGTTTTGTCTTGGGTAATCCTACTATGAAATCCATAACATTACATTACCATGGCCTATTTGGGATTGGTAAGGGCTGATATGAACCTACATTACTCGTCTCTACTTTATCTTTCATACACACCATACATTGTTCCACATACTTGGTTACATCTTTGACTAATTTAGGCCAATAGTCAAATATTTGGACCAATTTTAGATTTTTATTCACACCAAAGTGTCCACTTAGAATCCCACTGGGTTTCTCATGTATTAGGCCCTCTCTTATTGATCCCCTTGGTAACCACAAATGATCACCCTTAAAGAGCAATCCATTTTTAGGGTAAATTCAAAAAATTTACTATGAAAGTGGTTTTCAAAGACAAATTATACCTTGTATGCTTATGCAAAATCTTCACCATCATTATAGAGACTCTTAAAGATCTCTAGCCCAATGTTGTGTAGTTGAACTTCTTGGACAATTAATAACCTTCTTCTCAAGGCATCTTCTACCTTGTCCATTTGCCCTTTTTTGTGCTTAATTGTGAAAGTAAATGCATGCAAGTACTCCATCCACCTCATGTGCCTATTACTCAACTTTTCTTCAATATTGATGTATCTTAGGTCCAAATTATGTGTAAATACAAAAAATTTCCTAGGTAGTAGATAGTACCTCTACTTCTTAAGGGACTGAACTAAGGCATAGATTTCAAGGTCATGGGAAGAATATTTCTTTTTGGCTTCATTGAGCTTTTCACTAAAGAAAGCTACTAGTATACCTTCTTGACTCAACACTCCCCTCACTACTAAGCCACTTTCATCACACTCTAGGGTGAAGAGTTTTTGAAAGCTAGGTAGTTGCAAAATAGGTTGGGTAGCTACTTGCTTCTTGTGCATCTCAAATGATTTTTCAGCTTCTAAGGTCCATCTAAACTTGAACTTGACTCCACCCTTTATGGTATAGAGAAAAGGTGCACATATGCCACTAAAATTTCTAATAAGCTTCCTATAGAATTGAGAAAGACCATGGACAATCCTTACCTTAGTAGGTGTCATAGGTGAGGGCCAGTTGAAGATTGTAGGAACCTTCTCTTGATCCATCTTTACGATTCCCTTTGACACTACAAAACCTAATTACACAAGCTCTTGCTTGAAGAAGTCACACTTGTCAAGGTTGATAGCAAGATTTTTCTCATGAAGTCTTTGCAATATTGACTCCACATGCTTGATGTGTTCCTCCTTAGTTTTTCTAAAGATGAGTATATCATCTAGATACACCACCACAAATCTTCCTATGAAATATTTCAACACTTCATTCATGAGCCTTATGTTTGTGCTAGGTGAATTAGAGAGACCAAATGGCATCACTATCTATTGATAGAGCCCATTTGTGGTGTTGAATGTTGTCTTCCATTCATCTCCCTCCTTAATCCTTATTTGGTGGTATTCACTCTTCAAATCCAATTTGGTGAAGTACATAGCTCTTCCAAGGAAATCCATGAGATCATCAATCCTAGGTATAAAAACCTATACCTGATAGTGATCCTATTTATGGATCTTGAGTCCATACATAATCTCCATTTTCCCACTTTATTGATGCTAGCACAATAGGGACTGCACATGGGATTATGCTCTTTTGAATTAGACCTAGGTAAATTAATTCTTCCAACTATCTTTCCACTTCCATGTTTTGGTTTGGAGTGAGCTTGTATGCTTCTTTGTTAGGTAGGGATACACAAGGAACATAGTCTATTTGACAACTTATTACTCTCCTAGTAGGTAGGGTAGTAGGAGCTCCATCACTTACTATATCCTTGTATTTCTTGGGCAATGTTTGTACCTCCCTTGGTAGTTTCTCTTTGACTATATTCTCTCCTCTTTTACACTTCAATACTACTATATAAACCTAGCTCTCTTCATCCTTGAGGTCCTTGACAAATTCCTTACCACTCCACAATGAAACACTTGGCTCTTTGGATTGTGATGCATCTTCTTCCAATAGGGACTGGATCTTAAAAGTTCTCCCATCCTTCTTAAATGAGATGGAATTTTCCCTTCCATCATATAATACTTCTCAATCAAATTAGAAAGGTCTACCTAAAAACAAATGGCAAGCATCCATGGGTAGGATGTCACATAAGAATCTATCCTTATATCATGCTATAGAAAAATCCACCCACATTTGATCATTTATCAATATAATTTAGATGGATGCACATGGGCTATCTTAGTCAACTTGAGCTTATGGACTCCATCCTTTGATATTATGTTGTCAATAGATCTAGAGTCTACTACCACTTTGCATACCTTCCCTAGGATCTTTCGTCTAATCCTAAATAGAGCCCTCCTATGTTTAGGTTCATTAGGAGCTAGTTGGTTAATTAGTGCCCTTCTAAACATAAGGTTCTCACCCTTCTCTAATTCAATGTGGTGCACTCCATAGTCCTTGCTACAATTTTCCTCTTGAGCATATGATATCCTCTTGTCATGGTTAGAAGAAGAGGGCATACCAAGACATCTATATACTAGGTGGCGTAGTTTTCCACAGTTATAACACTTCATAGTTGAAAAATAAAAGTTGTTCTTGCCTAATCCTATACCTTTATTTAGGCCTCCTTGGTTACCCCTTAGTCTACCATAACCTTATCTATGAGCTCCTTCATTTCTTTTCTCAGTGAGTTAAGTCTCACCTTGGTTCCTTTGCTCATTGCTTGTGACTTGATATCCTCTTCTTTGTCCTCTTTGATTTCTACCTTTGCCTCTATTATTTAAGTTAGAGTATCCTCTCTTCTTTTTATTTTCCTCCACATTTAGGGATATTTGATGGAACCTTTGAATAGTTGTAGGTGCCCACAAACTAAGCTCTTCTTAGATATTCCACTTCAAAACACCCAAGTATGTAGCCACCTTTAATGGCTCTTCTTCTTGCTTCTTGGATCTAAGAAACAATATCTAAAACTCCTATGTATAAGAAATGACATCGAGATGCTTATGCCTTAATCCTTGTCTCCTTTTGTGAAGTTGGATTTCAAAGTATTTTGGTAGGAAGCTCTTCTTCAATTTGGTAACCATGGCATTCCAGTTGGCTATAGGATTTTTCCTATGCTGATCCTCTCATATTGTGCATACTTCGATCATGTCAAATATAAGCCTTTGAGTCCTTATTTATCCACTATGACCTTTTGTGCCTTTGATACCCCTTCACACTCAAAATGGTTCTCCATGCCATCCAACCAATCCACCATTGTATCTATATCCATATTTCCACTAAATAGTGCCACACCTTCCAAGGTTTTCCATCCTAGGGTTTTAATAACTTTCAAGTAGGGCTCTTCATTCAAGATAGGGTTAGGTTTAGGTACAACATCCTCTTCTACTACCTCCTTACCCTTCTCATTGTCTTTTTCTTCTTTCCTTTTAGCTCCATCAATAACTTCATCCAATGTCATCTTTACCCTTTCCAAGGCTGCTTCAAGGATTCTATTTTTCTCATTTTATTCATTGACTTCTTTAGCAAGTTCTACATTAGTCACAATGCTAGACTCACCCATTGACTCTCAAGTAGTTGTAGACATACACCACTTCCCATGTCCTCAAATTGCTTTGATACTACTCTGATGTAACTATTAAGAAAATATTGATACAAGTATGAGGATGTGCTTCAATCAAATTGTTTTGTCACTAATGTCAAACCTGCTACTTTTTGGTAAGATAACTTCTTAGTTGATTTGACTATTATCATTTGATTTATTCATGAAGAGTATTTGATCAAATTAGATAAAAACAACATCTAGAGGTAAGGTCAAGTTATGATATGAAAAATGAGTACAAAGATAAGTTAAGACAGTGATAATATAGTGTATTATTTTTCTTTTTAAGGCTACAAAGGTTGAATACACTAATTAAGTCTAGAAGAACAAGAAAGAAGAATTGTGTCTTCCAAGCTTAAATGAGTGCAGAGTAGGTGCCAAATAAAGTTAGTGCAAGCTGAGCAGAAAATCAGTTGGAGCTAAGAAAAGTGAAGATTCAGTGTATGCCAAGTAAACATAGTGTAAGATGAGTAAAGTTTAGTTGATGCCAAGCATCAATAAATTTTACTGTTGGACGACTAAAAGAAAAGTATCAAAGCTGAGTGACAACATATTGATACCGAGTACCAGTATTCATGTTAAGTTGTAGATTTGACAAATCTGAGCTGACTATTTTATTTTCTTGAATTGAGTAAAACATTTGGAAGATAACTATGATGAGCTAGTGGCAAACAATTGAAGGTAAGCCATTTTGAGGCAAATTCAAGCCTGGGTCTATGAGAGAAAATGCTCAGGCGACCAGTGGGAACTTTTTTGCTTGACTAAAAGGTTTCAAGAGGTGATTGGGATACCCTTTTTAGAGTTATTGAACCTGAATGCTTGACCTTTTGAATTTAGGATGCTTCAGATTCGAATGTGTATATAACTTTTGTAGCTTTGTTGCTTTTGGTCAGTAATGGCACTTGGAGATCCGTTAGTGTTTGGATGTTGTTTTAGTCTTCTACTATGATCTTTGTGATCTTTGTATTTTGATCGTCGTGTGCACCCATACTTGTTTTTAAAAAAAATCTTTGGCTTTTATTTATCCTTGTTCCAAGGATCTCTGGGAAAGACCCTTCAAGTCCAACCTTTCCATTAATTTCATCATTAGGTATTCTTGTTAATATCATTTACTTAAGGAATTTAAGTATTCAATATAGTACTATTTTTTTCGACCAACCTATTTTTTTTCATAAGTTAGTTTCTTATAGTTTTAAAATACCAACATTTTTTTATCTTCATCATTTATGGGATAATCTTGCACCTTGATCTCCTACTTAATCATTTACTTGTTATACTTTATCCAAGTCTTCTTACAATAATTTAATTCCTCTTGGACAATAATTTTTTGTCAAATTAGGATAAGATAAGAGGCACCTAGTAAACATAATTGTAGAAGAGAAAAGAAAGAAATATCTATAGGCGTGATGTAAAATATTTTATATCATTACAAATAGCACAATTTATAGTGCAATATATGAGGCACACATGCTAGGGATGTTGACCAATAAATTAAAAATATATTAAAAACCTTTTTATGAATAACTAGCATTGGAGATTTGTAGAAGCCATTAATTCAAGACTTGTACACTAATACACTCTATTGTATTGTGAAACTAACAAGGTAAACATATTCTATTCCATAGTCCCTCTCAAAATAGGATCCATCCTAGACTCCTTGCAAATAATCCTAGCAAATTGTTTCCTTTTCTATGTCTTACACAATGTTTCAAACTTGTTGTAATTGAAAGAGAATTTCATGAGAAACAATAAACCTACATCCAAATAAACATGTAGCTTTTAATTATGAACTCAAAATAAAGCTCAATTCCTTGTATATCTACTAAATATATTATTTAATCATTTCACAAACATTATTTTGAAAAGTGAAGGATTGGGTATAGTGAAAAATAAAATATATATGTAATAAAATATAATTGTATAAAAATTGATGACCAACCTTTACTCATGAGTAGTGATAAGAATTCAATATTTCTATGCCAACTATGATTTTTCCAATTCAATTTAAAATTAAAAATAAAATTTTTTCACTTGCCAACAAGACAAATTTAAATATCTTCTATTTTAATATAAAGAGTTGAAATCATAAATTCTAATTAAAAATTGAATCTTCTTGAATTATTTTAACAAAACTGTTTCTCAACTGAAAATAGTACAATTTAAAAATATTATATATTAATTACATTGAGAGGCATAACCTACAATGGAAAAAAGGGGGGAAATGAAGTGGTGTGACCATTTTAATGTTAACTTTTAAAATTGAAAATTTAAGGCTGACTAATATTGTATTAGATGAACTATCTCAAAATTAATGATATAAATATAGAAGATATAAGAAATAGGGAGCATGTTCTTTGTTTGAAGGCTAAATTTGAATTGTCTCTATTGTTCTTCATTTTGTATTTGTTCATACAGAAGGTTTCACTATTGCAGGCCATCAATTTTTTCACTAGATGTGAGACATAATTTTTAATGATATCTAAATACATTAAGGCAATAAATAATTATATGTTCTTTTCAACACAGATTCACAACCATTCAACTTCTATGGAGTAGACTCTACTTAGTCAGATAATTATTTTCAATGTCAAATAGGTTGGCCCTATATATTTTGCGTAAACATGAATTGGAGTACAGAGAATATAATCTACTATAGATTTTATGCTCACTACAAGATTGCATTACTCATATAACAAGGCCTAAATATGGATCGTGTACTTATATCCCTTTATCACACCTGATATATCCTCATAAGGGTATTGCCCTTCACACCATTTGATTGCAAATACCTATTGGATATAATGCATAAATTACAAGAGCAATATCACAAGATTTATCAATAGAATATAATGCCCAACCCCCATTTTTCAATGGAATGATTTGATGAGAGACACCTTCCAATTATCATTCCATGTGTTTTGATTAAGTTAGCAATTCGTATAGTAAAAAGAGGAGATTGATTAGTTAGAGTTTGTTAACAATTTGAATGTTGTAGTATGGAATGTCTATGATTTGTGTAAGCCTTCAGAACTGAGGCAATATGTATTGAGAGTTATGAATAAAAGATTCATATTTTACTGTGTCAAATTCTAATTGTGTGCTCTATTTTCTCTCTTGTGTCCCACTTCAATTTTTTAAATGGACTAATTGTAACAAGAAAAATACCCACAACACCATAACCACTCTTCAAAAAACCAACCATAAATATTTCCTTTACTGAAAATTTTATATCAAATTATAACATCTACTGACTTTTCGCACATAAGCACACAAATAACATCTACTGACTTTTCACCAATAAAAAATATCTTTCACAATGACACAACAATAAATATAAATAAACCATGTGTCATCTTCACCAAACAACATAATATCATATTACTATTAGAATTAACCACATAGATGTGGACAATATTCAAAAAAATCTCCAAATGATTTTGTTCAACTTGAATGAATATCAACACTCTTGTTTTAGTAGTATACGTTCAAAATAGGAAGAAACAATATTAAAATTGTGATATTAACTCTGTAGGTTTTGAGTACTTTTTGAGTCAGATTACATAAGATTTTCATGTAAGTGTAGCAACATTAGGTTAAAATTAGGGCACCAAGGCTGAATATACAACAAGCGTCACCCATTTAAGAATTCAATATTTGTTCAATATCTACAAAAATTATCAAATAAAATGAGATATTAAAGCTAAATTACTGAGAATGTCAGAGTTTGCTTTAACATGTTCCCATGTTTCATCTTGATTTGGATTTACTATTTGATTGATTGTTTGGGCAGTGGTCCCTAGTTTCAATAACTTATTCAAAGAAACATTTTAAAGTAATTTTTTAGTAAAATTATTATGCATTAATATATATATATATATATATATATATATATATATATATATATATATATATATATATATATATAGAACTCAAAAAAATAAAAATTTAATATGATTATAAAAATATTATTATTTCTTTATTTCTTTTTGTCATCTAGAGCAAGTGGACCCACTAGAACACAATGATAAATTGTGAAAGATATTAGGTTTGACTTTAACAAATAATACTAATTAATCTCAACAAATAATAATAATAGATAATAAATACTTGCAAAACTTAAGAAATGAACACAAGTCAACTTATCTAAGTAAACAAATATACAAATAAAGTTAAATTAACAAACATGCAATCTAAAGAGTAATACATCTAGAATATTCCAAATGTAGCTTTTGGAATGCAACTATCCCCTTTATATACCAATATCTTCAAATTCTTCCCCACACTTTGTCTTCCATAATAGTAAATATGGAATACTAGCCATTCTTTCAATAATCTATCATTTATAAATTATTAATATCAAAGTCACAATGAAATCACTCATATACATCTATAAATTGTTTTATATGAACATCAAAAAATTCCATCAATGCCAATATCAAAATTATCCCTCTAGATTTTGTTGAATATATCATTGTAACTGTCAAACTCTCTTTTCCCATGTGAAACAACATCTCCAAATTTATCATAACACTTTTTCTCCATAACTCTTTATTTGAAGTCATAGCTTGAAATCTTTACAAACACATCCTACCACGAAGGTGAAAGTGAATACATAACAAAGGTTTCACAAATTATTCACTAATATAAGAGATGCAACTCCAACTAAAGATGATTGGAAATTGTAAATAACAAGGAAAAAAATTTCATTGCCACAAAATGTTAATGAGAAATTTGATAATAATATTCATCTATTTGCAACAAGTGATAATGTGCATAACTATAATAGAAAGAGATTACATTTACTAGAACAACTAGTTACCCACAGCATTGCATCAAAAGAAGGTAGTACTAATCTAGGGGGAGGTCAAAATGATGAACTAGATGTTGAATCATCACTTGCTAAGGATGCAAGGGTCATGTTAAAATCTAATTTATGGATTGAAGCAGGACTTGTATATGGAGCTTTGGGATACATCCAAACTATCATATATAAACTTGGAAATGCCCCACCAAATCCACCAATATATGTTATGGTTGAATTTGACAATTACTCTAGAATTCCATTTGAAGATGAACCTCCAAAATTAATTCTCATTTCTCCAATACAAAGAGGGCACACATGTCAATTGCCCTTATGTGTGGATTGGGCATTAGCTATCCATAAATCACAAGGAAAAGGACATGACTAACATTTTTTGTTATATCACAAGTTAAGTCTTTGGATGGACTTTGAGTTCTACCACCACTTTCTTATGAATCTTATGAAAAGATGAAAAAATGGAAGCAACTTGTTAAAAGGAAAGCATACGAGGAAAGACTCAAATCTTTGGAAAGAGATTAATTGTATGTGAAATGTATGTACTATATTTGATGCTTTTTAAAGCATCATACTTTAAAAAGTTTATTTCAAATTAAAAATTTAATAGATTTCAGTTTTACATGTTGTGTTGTTGATGCTAATAGCTTAGATATCTTTATATATCTATCTAAAACATGCTGCGAGATATCAATCTCAAGTGCCTATCTACTCTCAATAACTATTTATTGAAAATAGTAGAATTTAAAAATATTATTTATTAATACTAATTAATATGTAGGTGTTCAATTTTCAGATTTTAAAAAATAATGTTATTATTTAGGTAAGCTTAATGGCTTCAATTTGTAGAGTGTACATAATTTGAAAACTCATATTCATAAGAAGTAGAGATCACATTAAAAATTATCTCATTCTACACACTATAGTGCAACATATTTAGTTCCAACAAAAAATTTATAATGAAAGATTTCAATGAGAATAAGTGAATAACAACATATAGAAACTAAATTGATTATTAATAAAAACTAAATAGTAAGCCAAGAACAAAGGTGAAAATATTTGAAACAAAACAAATAAAATCAAACATTGTAAAATGAGGAGATCCAAAAAAAAACTTTGAGGTCTATATATTTTATATATTGTGTAATAATTTTATTTTGGACAATGCATCCTCATCCAATACGTGCAAAGCTATCCTACAATTATGTTAGAATATCAACATTAAATTGATAAAAAAAAATTGTAATTTTTAATTATTTATTAGCTATTGTAATTTATCAACTACTTTCAAATTGAAAATGGTTCATCTCTATTAGTCTCTACAATAACAATAATAATATAAACAATTTATATTAGAATAAAAAATGTACGAATTTTTTTTTGGAATAAAAGTCAAAATTAGCTCTATAAAGCTTTTGTATGTTTTAACTTTTTTTATTGAAAGTACACAAATTCATTTTAAATGTTGATCTTGATATTAAAATGTTTTATTGATTTCCTATTTTTTTTTATCTATTAATAAATATATGAATTAGCTATACCTTCATAAAGACCAAAGCTGGTCATTTTAATTTATTACACCGAAGGAGTTTACTATATGAGATGTTTGGGCTAACTTTTCGGATCTACGATTGAAAATATTGGAGGATTGTGGATGATGGATAGGGCCTTTTAGGTCATTATACTTATGGATGGACATTTCCATTGCTTCCCTTCACATAGTGGAGATTATTTTTCCCATCCACTCTTCCCTTAATAAAAATAAATTTCCTAGGTGGATTGTTTTATGTCAATGACTTTTGTATAAAATATATAGTTATCAAAAACATTTTACGCATGGGGGATGGCTAGGGCCTTCGAGGTCTCATGATGCTATTATAGTTGGGAGAAACTACACAAGAGTTTAGTCATTTTTCGTACATTGTCATGTTGCTTTCAACATATTTCGTTATACAACTTTGGCTTAGATGGTTGTTGTGTTCCATCTTTCTATTTGTGGATCTTCTACTCCCATGTGTGCAAGTTCTAACTCTCTATTTTATCTCTCTAAGTGTTCATTGGAATGTTTCTTGTATTCCTGGGGGATGATGCTTTAGTATTACGTGATACTTGTAAAGTATCACATGCCTAAAGGAGAAATGTCATGTGATACTAGAAAGTATCATACACCTTAAGGAATTCTATCTTACGATACAAGAAAGTATTGCATATCCATTAGAGAATTGTCATAGATAGAAGTGTGTCACACAACCATAGAAACTCTATCACCTAGACCTTAAAAGTGTCACACTACCCTCGTAGAAATGTCATATGATATTGGTAAAGTATCACCTAAGCTATATGGAAATATCACCTGGGTCTGTGAGAAAACATGCTCGGGGGACCAATAGAAACTTGTCTACTTGATCAAAAGGTTTCGACAGGTGATTGGGATACCCTTTATGGATTTCTTGAACCCTAGTCTTTGACCTTTTGAATTTGGGATCTTTTGGATCTGAATGCATTTTTGACTTCTGTAGCTTTGTCATTTTTGTTTGGTAATGGTGCTTGGAGATCCATTAGTTTTTGGATGTCTTTTTAGTCTTTTGCTATGATCTTTGTGATCCTTGTATGTTGATTGTTGTGTGCATCCATACTTGTTTATAAAAACTACTTGGCTTTTATTTATCCTTGTTCCAAGGATATCTGGGCGATTCCCTACAAGTCTAACCTTTCCATTAATTTCATCATTAGGTATTCTTGTTAATATCATTTCCCTAACAAATTTAAGTATTCAGTATAGTACTCATTTTTTTTACCAACCAACTTTTTTCATAAGTTAGTTTATTATAGTTTTAAAATAAAAATATTTTTATCTCTCCATTATTTATGGGATAAACTTGCATCTTGATCTCCTACTTAATCATTTACTTGCTATACTTCATCCAATTCTTCTTACAATAATTTGTTGCCAAATTAGGATAAGAGAAGAGGCATCCAATAAACACAATTTTAGAGGTGAAAAGAAAGAAATATCTATTGACATGATGTAAACTATTTTATATCATTACAAATATCACAATTTATAGTGTAATATATGAGGCACACATGCTAGGGATGTTGACTAATGAATTAAAAATATATAATAAAACCTTTTTATGAATAACTAGCACTATAGATTTGTAGAATTCATTAATTCAAGACTTGAAAACTAGTAAACTCTCTTGTATTGTGAAACTAACAAGGTAAACATATTCTATCACATAGTTCGTCTCACAATAGGATCCATCCTAGATTCCTTGCAAATAATCCCAAAAAATTATTTTCTTCTCTATGTCTTACACAATGTTTCAAACTTGTTGTAATTGAAAGAGAATGTCATGAGAAACAATAAGCATACATCCAAATAAACATGTAGCTTCTAATTGTGTACTCAAAATAAATGTCAATTCCTTATATATCTACTAAATATATTATTTAATCCTTTCATAAACATTATATTGAAAAGTGAAGAATTGGGTGCAGTGAAAGATAAAATATATATGTAATAAAATATAATTGTATGAAAATTGATGACCAACCTTTACTCATGAGTAGTGATAAACATTCAATATTTCTATGTCAAGTGTGAATTTTCCAATTACATTTAGAATTAAAAATAAAATTTGTTCACTTTCCAGCAAAACAAATTTAAATATCTCTTATTTTATTATAAAGAGCTGAAATCATCAATTCTAATTAAAAAGTGAATCTTCTTGAATTATTTTAACAAAATTGTTTATGAATTGAAAATAGTCTAAATATCTGAATCTTATATCAATCTTAAATATATCCTTAGTTACAAATTTATTTTTAATAAAAGTGTCACCTCAATTGAACTGTCATTTTAACCTAACATTGATTTGTAACCCCAATTTTACTCTATAATGCTTTCCATATTTAAAGTACAACCCTAAACTACATAAACTCTAATCTTTGGAACTAAAAATAATACTTAAAATGGTACGTTTCCATGACTTTCCAAGCCAAGATCTTGTAGCTAGATAGATCTTATCTTTTAACCTACAAAATCAACTCTCCCACTCTTCAACAAGTACAATCAACTGTAAACTCAACTCTCCCACTCTTCCACAAGTAAAATCAATGGTAAGGTTTTGTATGATAAACTCTTTAGGAATAAAACCATCACAATCTCAATGCATTTTCCTTAAATAGAAAATTGAATGAGAGGATATTGCACGTAAAATATTGGAAACAAAAATTTGATTAGAATAAGTAGGGAAAAGCTTTGTTAGCAACAATAGTGGTAGCCTTCACATCTTTAAGCTCTAGCAGTTTTTGATTCCAGCTGCGGCCGTGTTTTTAGTTTGGGTTTGGCTGTATGAACTCTTTCGCAGGGTGATCTTATATCCCCTGGACCCTTTTTGTGAATTGTAAACTGAGTATATTTTATTAATTAAAAAAGGTCACTATTCATAAAAAAAGAAAAAGAAAAAAGCTCTATTAGCCTAGCTAGAGAAAACTAAATTTGAAATGGATGAACGAAATTTAAAACCCCAATTTTCCAATTTAATTCCCATGTATTGGTAATCTATTTATAGGTTGTTTGAAAGGTAGAAATTCAAAAAGCTAAAAATAGATGGTCGCGCTCTCCCATAGGAAATAGAGCTACCCCATTTTTTCTCTCTGTGTTAATGAGGCTTAGGGAAAAAAATAAAATTCAAATTAAAATGATTATTTAATTCGAATTAAAGGAATTAAATGATGGGAGTTGAACTCCCAACAATTTCCCTCCTAAACACAAGGCCAACTAATGGGAAATTTATGGTATATTTTATATTAGAGACCTTATCAATTAGGGTGGGTGTGCAATGATAATAGATTGCGAGTCACTAAGCAATATAAATTAAGATTTATAATAACATCTAAGTTCATAGATGAGGTTAAGTTTAATTTGGTTCCACTAGATATCTATGGGATTATGTTGGGTAGCCCATACTTATTTGATAGGAAAGCTATCTTCTATAGGGAATATAACAAGTATCACTTGTTTAAAAATGGAATTGAATACAATATAAGAGCTCATTGCATGAAGAATAAAGGATCAATTGTAAACATGGGACATTTAAAAATGATAGTAAATGCAAGTAGTAAACTGACTCTCATGTCTACAGTAGCTAGTGAGGATTAGGTGGAAGCAGAATCCAGTCTTTAGCTAGTGATGGTAAAAAAAGATTTGAAGGGTTCATTTTGTAATGATGTTTCTGTATGAGAAGTCCAAAATGTTAATACTTTTTCCATTTCATTAGTTATTTTAGTTTTTTTGCTTCTAATCCTACTAGTTGGTACTATGTGGGTGATGGATGTAATAATGAACACTGATGGATGTATGGTTGATTATATTAGCAGTGCTATCTCGTTCTTCATAATGTGTTTGATGGTTCAAATATTCTAAATTCTAGTAGTTTGTACAGGTGATATCGGAGAAGTGAGGCAAACATGCCCTCATTTTAATTTTATGTAAGAATAAACTTTTAGGGGTCTGAAAGCATTCAGTGGGGAGGCTTCACCTAGAGGATATTTTCATTAAAATTTGAAGTATCTCCAAAACTCCAATAATTAGTACCATGTTGAATTCCTCACAATTCTGACTCCAACACAACTTGAATGGGTAAAATTGGAGTTTAGATAACAAAGCTACAACCAGTCAAAGTTTTGCCAAACTAGGACCAAAGACAATAAAAAGGTGAAAAAATAATCATCTCAAAAGTGGTCAACAATGGAGTTCAAATGAAAGAGCTTGTCAAAAGCTTTCCAATGGCATTCATTTCGTCAAAAAGAAAGATAGAATATGAAAGTTATGACTGTTTAAAGTTCAAGTAAAAGTGTGGATTTTGATGATGTTAGGATGACATCATAAAATCTTAAATAGATGGAAAAATTCAAATTCAAATTAAAATGATTATTTACTTCGAATTAAAGGAATTAGATGATGAGAGTTGAAATTCCAACCATTGCCCTCTTAAAAATAAGGCCAACCAATGGGCTATTTATGATATACTTTATATTATAGGAAGAGTTGTTGTATACCCATAACATATCCACCCAACCTTATTTAAATAAGGGTATTTGTTAAAAACAAACCCTTAATTTTGGTTAATTGTTTTAGCCCATTTTTGGCTAAATTTTATGTATAAAAGGAGGCATTAGTCCTTTGAAAAATGATCCAAGTGATGAGATTGAGATTATCAAAAAATTGGAAATTCAGTCATTAAATTGAGGCACTGAGTTGATAAAAATTATTCAAATTATTCGATCTTTCAGAGGAATAAAAAAGTAGACTAAGTGCTGAAGAGAAGAGAGAAAATTCTAGGGGACATTTTTTTCAGTCCCATAAATCAGAGTAGAGTAATTCTAATGTACCTGAAGAGGTTGATATTGTGACACATTGTAATTGATTTTTAGAGCTAATTAGATCAGTCCACCAGTTGGAGCAAGACCCGAAGATGTAGTCCTAATAAGGCAAACTCTGAAATCAAATTGTGTTGTGCCTCTTATCTCTCATTTCTATTCTACCAGTTGATTATGTGTTGTTCTTTCATGCATTTTAATTACATTAATTTTCTTCAGTAAAAGCATTAAATTAACTTTATGTAATTGGTTAGAATTTCTCTACATCAGTCCTAGATTCTTCTTCTTTGTAAATTCAATGGTTTAAAAAAACATAACCACACATTTACTACATGGATCAGGAGAGTTTATCTGATTGTTGGGTTTAAGTCATAAAATTTATAAATCCTAAAATAGATCAAGTTTGGTATCAGAGCCTATTTTGTAGAGAAATTGTAGGTGGTGAATGTTAACATGGTTGAAGTTGAAACAAGGAGAAGGTGAACTTGAAGAGTTCAATCAAAAAATTGGAAAAAGAAGAACTTTTTCACAAGTCATGGCATATGAACAAAGTCTTCCTGAGTTCGATGTAGAAGCCTTCTAGAGAGCTTTTGTGGAGTTGAAAGCTTTGATGGAAATTCTTCTTCAAGAGAGGAATGAACAACAATTGAGAAAGGTAAACAAGGATAGGAAGAAGGAAAAAGCTCAATCTTCATCAAAAGATGACAAAAGAAAAGGAGTAGGACGTGGTAGTGACCCTCCTAAACCTCCATCTCCATCTTCTTCATCTTCTTCATCATCTTATTCTTCTCTAACTACTTCTTCTAAAAAGAAACATTCTGTGAAGACAACCTTGTTAAAGCTTGATGTGAACTTTGATTTGCCTATATATAGTGGTGAGTTGGATGTGGAAAAATTGGATAGTTGGCTTAAGCAGATCGAAGTGTATCATAGGGTTCAAAATATTATGGATGATTCTTCTAGAATCCAACTACCTACTCTCAAGATGGGAGGCACTACATTACTTTGGTGGGAGATGAAGATCTAGGATGATCTTGTTACACATGGTAAAATCATTTCATCTAGGTATGAATTTACTTCTGCTATAAAGAACTAGTTTTATCCTTTGGGTCATATGCAACAAGCCATTATGGATTGGCAAAATCTGAAAGAAGCTAAAGGGCTGTCCATGCAAGAGTATAGATAGGTGTTTAGGAAGAAGGCATTAACTCTTGGAATTCCTCTCTACATGCAAGATACTTTATTAAAGTATATAGGTGGAATACGTTCTTATTTGAAACATACAATATTGATGCTAAGTCCTTCTAACTTTGATGAAGTATGTGTTCAAGCAACCCATATTGAAGTAGGTGGAGGAAACACAAGTTCCAACTCAAAGAAAGAATTTGTTCCTCCTAAAATTAACAAGAAGGGCAAGAAAGTAGCCACAACGAACAAAGAGGAAGGCAAAAATCCTATGTGTTCACATTGTCAAAAGAAAGGACAGGCAGATGCGAAGTGTTGGAAACTGCATCCTGAATTGAAACCAAAGTGGTTTAAGAAGGCTCAAAAGGGAAAGTAAAATTGTATTGTTGTTGTTTAGGATCTTGGAAAAAATTTTGGTGATGAGACAACAACATCAGATGTAGGTTTGAAAGGTAAAGCTTTTGTTGATTCTACCATTGATGTTTCATATGCTTCTACTTCCAAAAGTCATGTTGTTTCTGAAGATAGTAAAAGGTGTAAACTTTTTCATATAAGGGTGATTTCGAAGAATACTAAAATTGATACATTGATAGATAGTGGGTCCCAAGTCAAACTAATTTCAAAGGAAGTTGTTAAATAGTTGGGATTGGAAATTCAGCCACATAAGAGACCTTATCCATTAGGTTGGGTGTGAAATGATAATAGATTGCAAGTCACTAAGAATGTAAGTTAAGATTTGCAATAACATCTAAGTTCATATATGAGGTTAATTTTGATGTGGTTTCACTTGATATCTATGGGATTGTGTTGGGTAGCCCATACTTATATGATAGGAAAGCTATCTTCTACAAGGAACATAACAAGTATCACTTGTTTAAAAATAGAATTGAATACATTATTAGAGTTCATTGCATGAAGAATGAAGGATCAATTGTAAACACATGACATTTAAAAATGATACTAAATGCAAGTAGTAAACTGACTCCCATGTCTACAGCAACTAGTGAGGATTAGGTGCAAGCAGAATCCAGTCTTTAGCTAGTGATGGTAAAATAAGATTTGAAATGTTCATTTTGTAATAATGTTTATGTATGAGAGGTCCAAAATGTTAATACTTTTTCCATTTCATCAGTTATTTCAATTTTTTTGCTTCTATTCCTACTAGTTGGTAATATGTGGGTGATGGATGTAACAATGAATATTGGTGGATGTATGGTTGATTGTATTAGCAGTGCTATCTCATTCTTCATAATGTGTTTGATGGTTCAGATATTCAAAATTCTAGCAATTTGTACAGGTGATACTAGACAAGTGAGGAAAACATGCCCTCATTTTCATATTATCTAAAAAATAAACTTTTAGAGATCCTAAAGCATCTTTTCAATGGGGAGGCTTAACCCAGAGGATATTTTCACTAAAATTTGAAGTAACTCCAAAACTCCAATAATTAGTACCATGTTGAAGTCCTCACAATTCTGACTCCAACAGAACTTGAACGGGTAAAATTGGAGTTTAGATGACAAAGTTACAACTGGTCAAAGATTGGTCAAACTAGGACCAAAGGCCATAAAAAGGTTAAAAAAATAATCATCTCAAAAGTGGTCAGCAATGAGTTTCAAATGAAAGATCTTTTCAAAAGTTTTCCAATGGCATTCGTTTCATCAAAAAGGGAGATCAAATGTGAAAGTTATGACAATTTGAAGTTTAGGTAAAAGGGTTGATTCTGATGACATCGGCATGACATCATAAAATATTAAAGAGAGGGAAAAAAATCAAATTAAAATTAAAATGATTATTTAATTCAAATTAAATGAATTAGATAATGGGAGTTGAGCTCCCAACCATTGCCCTCCTAAAAACAAGGCCAACCAATGGGTTATTTATGCTATATTTTAAATTATAGGAAGAGTTCTTATATACCCATAACAAATCTGCCCAACCTTATTTAGATAAGGTTATTTGGTAAAAACAAACCCTTAATATTGGTGTGAGATCATAACAAGAAAATTCTAAATGGGTAAATTTGAATATATGTAATCAAAATGGGGGATTATGTTGGTTAATTGTTTTAGGCCATTTTTTATTAAATTTTATGTATAAAAGGAGGCATTATTCCTTTGAAAAATGATCTAGGTAATGAGATGGAGATTATGAAAAATTGGGAATTTAATCATTGAATTGAGGCATTGAGTTGATAAAAATTATTCAAATTATTCGATCTTTGAGAGGAATCAGAAGGCTGACTAAGTGCTAAAGAGAAGAGAGAAAATTTTGGAGGACATTTTTTTCTATCTCATACATCAGAGTAGAGTAATGTTGATGTACCTAAAGCAGTTGAAATTGTAACACATTGTAATTGATTTTTGGAGCTAATCGAATTGGTCCACCAGATGGAGTAGGACCTAGAGACATAGTCCTAACAGGGAAAATTCCAAGATCAAATTGTATTGTGCCTCTTATCTGTCATTTCTTTTCTATCAATTGATTATGTGTTGTTCTTTCCTGCATTTCAATTACATTAATTTTCTTCAGTAAAATAATTAAATTAACTTTATGTAATTGGTTAAAATTCCTCTCTATCAATCCTAGATTCTTCTTCTTTGTAAATTCAACGGTTTTAAATACATAGCCATGTATTTATTGCATGGATCAAGAAAGTTTATCTGATTGTTGGGTTTAAGTCATAAAATTTTGAGATCCTAAATCAGATCAAGTTTGTTATCACAGCCTACTATGTAGAGAAATTGTATGTGGTGAATGTTAACCAAGTTGAAGTTGAAACAAGGAGAAGGTGAACTTGAAGAGTTCAATCCAAAAATTGGGAAAAGAAGAACTTTTTTGCAAGTCGTGCAATATGAACAAAATCTTCTCGAGTTCGATATGGAAGCCTTCCAAAGAGCTTTTAAGGAGTTGAAAGATTTGGTGGACATTCTTCTTCAAGAGAGGAATGAACGACAATTGAGAAAGGAGAACAAGGCTAGGAAGAAGGAAGAAGCTCAATCTTCATCAAAAGATGACAAAGGCAAAGGAGTAGGAGGTGGTAGTGACCTTCCTGATCCTACATCCCCATCTTTTTCATCTTCTTCATAATCTTATTCTTCTCTGTCTACTTCTTCTAAAAAGAAACATTCTATGAAGACACCCTTGTTAAAGCTTGATGTGAAGTTATATTTGCCTATAAATAGTGGTGAGTTGGATGTGGAAAAACTAGATTATTGGCTTAAGCAAATCGAAGTGTATTGCAAGATTCAAAAGATTATGGATGATTCTTCTAAAATCCAGCTAGCTACTCTTAGGATGAGAGGCATTGGATTAGTTTGGTGGGAGATTAAGATCTAGGATGATCTTGCTACACATGGTAAAATCATTTCATCTTAGTATGAATTTACTTCTATAAAGAAATAGCTTTATCCTTTGGGTCATATGCAACAAGCCATTCTGGATTGGAAAAATCTAAAACAACGTAAAGGGCAGTCTATGCGAGAGTATACATAGGTGTTTAGGAAGAAGGCATTAACTCTTGGAATTCCTCTCTACATGCAAGATACTTTATTAAAGTATAATTCATTCTTATTTGAAACATATAATATTGATGCTTAGTCCTTCTAACTTTGGCGAAGTATATGTTCAAGCAACCCATATTGTAGTAGGTGGAGGAAACATAAGTTCCAGTTGAAAGAAGTAATTTTTTCCTCCTAGAAGTAACAAGAAGGGCAAGAAAGACACCACATCAAAGAAAGAGGAAGGTAAAATGCCTACATGTTCACATTGTTAAAAGAAAGGACATGCAGATGTGAAGTGTTGGAAACTGCATCCTGAATTGAAACCAAAGTGTTTTAAGAAGGATCAAAAGGAAAAGAAAAATTCTATAGTTGTTGTTCAAGATCTTGGAATAGATTTTGGTGATGACATAACAATATCGGATGTGGGTTTGAAAGGTAAAGCTTTTTTTGATTCTACCACTGATGTTTCATATGCTTCCACTTCCAAAAGTCATATTGTTCTTGAAGATAGTAAAAGGTTTGAACTTTTTCATATAAGGGTGATTTCTAAGAACAATAAAATTAATACAATGATAGATAGTGGGTCCCAAGTTAATCTAATTTCAAAGGAAGTTGTTAAATACTTGGGATTGGAAATTAAGCCATATAAGAGACCTTATCCATTAGGGTGGGAGTGCAATGATAATAGATTGTGAGTCACTGAGCAATGTAAGTTAAGATTTGCAATAACATCTAAGTTCATAGATGAGGTAGAGTTTGATGTGGTTACATTTGATATCTATGGTATTGTGTTGGGTAGCCCATACTTATATGATAGGAAAGCTACCTCCTATAGGGAACATAACAAGTATCACTTGTTTAAAAATGGAATTGAATACATTAGAAGAGCTCATTGCATGAAGAATGAAGGATCAATTGTAAATATGAGACATTTGAAAATGATAGTAAATGCAAGCAATAAACTGACTCTCATGTCTATAGCAGCTAGTGAGGATCAGGTGCAAGTAGAATCCAGTCTTCAGCTAGTGATGGTAAAAAAAGATTTGAAAGGTTCATTTTGTAATGATGTTTCTGTACAAGAAGTCCAAAATGTTAATACTTTTTCCATTTCATCAATTATTTCAGTTTTGTTGCTTCTATTCCTACTAGTTTTTCCTATGTGGGTGATGGATGTAAGAATGAATGTTGGTGTATGTATGGTTGATTATATTAGCAGTGCTATCTCGTTCTTCATAATGTGTTTGATGGTTTAGATATTTAGAATTCTAGTAGTTTGTATAGGTGATGCTAGACAAGTGAGGCAAACATGCCCTCATTTTAGTTTTATGTAAAAATAAACTTTTGGAGGTCCAAAAGCATCTTTTTAGTGGGGAGGCTTGCCCCAGAGGATATTTTCACTGAAATTTGAAGTATCTCCAAAACTCCAATAATTAGTACCATGTTGAAGTCCTCACAATTCTGACTCCAACACAACTTGAATGGGTAAAATTGGAGTTTAGATGACAAAGTTATGACTAGTCAAGGTTTGGTCAAACTAGAACCAAAGGCCATAAAAAGGTGAAAAAAAATCATCTCAAAAGTGGTCAACAATGGATTTCAAATGAAAGATCTTGTCAAAAGCTTTCCAATGGTGTTCATTTCATCAATAAAGGAGATCGTATGTGAAAGTTATGACGGTTTGAAGTTTATGTATAAGTGTGGATTCTAATGATGTCAGCATGACATCATAAAGTCTTAAAGAGAGGGGAAAAAATCAAATTCAAATTAAAATGATTATTTAATTTGAACTAAAGAATTAGATGATGGGAGTTAAATTTCCAACCAGGCCTGAAATTTGATGCCACCCCTACCTGTCATATGATTTTTTCATGAGAGCTAAATTTATTTCATACCTTTCATTTTATATTTTGAGAATTTTTTTTTTTTTAAAGTAATTTAATAGATCATTTTAATTTTAAATATTTTATATTTTAGAAAATAATAAATATTAATTAGTAATATATGCAAAATTTCTATGAATAACATATAATTGGTAATTAGTAGTCTTTACAAAATTCTCAAATAAAAGAAGCAAGATTCTAATTTCATGTATTATTAAAAACATATAAAAATACATATCTAATATTATAAATAATTAATAACAAGTTTTTTGAAATTCATTATATTCTATTTCAACAAGTTTCTAAATTAATATAAATATGCAATAATCAAAATACAAAATAGAAACATATGTAAAGAGAAAGAAAAAAAGACAAACATATAATTATATTCTATTTCAACAAATTTCTAAATTATTATAAATGTGCAATCATCAAAATAAAAAATATAAACATATATTTAATAGAAAGAAAAAAAGAGAAACATATAAATATAAAATGATATATATTTATCATACATATATATTATAATTATTATGAAAACATATTTATGGATATTAAATAAAATACTAAGTTTCCTATAACAAATATTGATGATTTAGTAATAAATTTACTTGTCATATTGAAAGTTCTAAAAAATTTAGCCTATCAATTCATACAATTTTACAATTTTTTAATTCATTGTATATGGTTCAAAAGAGTAAAAATGGCCAATATGACAATCAAATTCTAGGCCTGCTCCCAACCATTGCCCTCCTAAAAACAAGGCCAACCAATGGGCTATTTACGGTATATTTTATATTAGAGGAAGAGTTGTTATATACCCATAATAAATCCGCCCAACCTTATTTAAATAAGGGTATTTGTTAAAAACAAACCCTTAATTTTGGTGTGAGATCATAACAAGAAAATGCTAAAGGGGTAAATTTGAATATATGTAATAAAAATGGGGGATTATGTTGGTTAATTGTTTTAGCCCATTTTTGGCTAAATTTTATGTATAAAAGGAGGCATTGGTCCTTTAAAAAATGATCTAGGCGATGAGATGGAGATTATGAAAAATTGGGAATTTAGTCATTGAATTGAGAAATTGAGTTGATAAAAATTATTCAAATTATTCAATCTTTGAGAGGAATCAGAAGGATCACCAAGTGCTGAAGAGAAGAGAGGAAATTCTAGAGGATGTTTTCTTTCTAGTCCCGTATATCAAAGTAGAGTAATGCTAATGTACTTGAAGGGGTTGATATTGTAACACATTGTAATTGATTTTTGGAGCTAATCAAATCGATCCACCAGTTGGAGTAGGACCCAAAGATGTCGTCCTAATAGGGAAAACTCCAAGATCAAATTGTGTTGTGCCTCTTCTCTCTCATTTCTTTTCTAGTTAGTTGATTATGTGTTGTTCTTTCCTACATTTCAATTACATCAATTTGCTTCAGTAAAAGCATTCAATTAACTTTATGTAATTGGTTGGAATTCCTCTGTATCAATCATAGATTCTTCTTCTTTGTAAGTTCAATGGTTTTAAATACATAGCCATGCATTTACTACATGAATCGAGAAAGTTTATATGATTGTTGGGTTTAAGTCATAAAATTTATAGATCCTAATCCAGATCAAAAGTATTTTGTTCATGATACCAAGTGTAGGCTTGGCAATATTGATGTTTTGTGTTTGCAAGAAGTTAAAGTCTCTAGGTTCCTTCTCAACTCAACTTACCCTATGATATGGCTAGATGGTGTTAGTTTTTCTTCTCAGCATGAAGTTGGTCGAGATGGTGTAGTCACTCTCCTCTCCCATTAACTTTCTCCTTTTTTTATTTCTCATGGTTCTGACATCATGCAAAGAGTAGTTTGGATTTTGTTCTCTTTTCAAAATCATTCTTTTGGCATTGTCAGTATCTATACTTCTAATGATGTGATTGAGCACTAACACTTGTGGAGGTGGCTAGCTAATTCTTTGCCACTTGCCACCTAGTTATTTTGTGGGGATTTTAATATGGTTGAGCTAGTTGTTGATAAAGTGGCCCTTCTACCTTTTTGATGTTTAGCTAGTGAGCAAGAAGCTTGGTTCTACATGTGAAAAAAGTTGGTTTTTTTTTATCCCAATGTTCATCACTATTGGATTGATGGCATCTGGTACACATGGTCCAACTTTCATGTGGGAGCTGAGAGGGTCCTTAAAAGGTTGGACCATGCTATGATTTCTACTTAGTCCTTTTCTTCTTTTTCTCACACGAGTTTACTACCTCTCACTCAGCTTCCTAATGTGACTCTTTTAGACCATTTTCCATCCACTTCTCCATTACCCGGCATTCTGCCCCTCCTCATAATTATAAAAATTAATTTTACCTTGTTACACTTATATTTTTTTTCAGCCTTAAAGTCAAACATTTAAGTCATGGGAGTGCCCAAGTTGAAGTTGAAGTTGAACCTTCAAGTCAGTTCAACTTGAAGTTCTGTCATTAGCACAAAATGTTAAAAAAAGACCAGTCATTCTCCTATTCATCAGCATTCCTATTCACATATGGGGAGGTTGAAGTTGAATTTGAAGTTTTAGGTCAGTTCAACTTCAACTTCATGTTCATGTTGGAATTGGTGCAAAATGCAGTGTTCAGTTCGAAATTTCAGTTTTAGCCCTGGCAATCAGAAGTTCAAGAATCATTATGATTCAATCCAGATTGGGAGCTTCAAAATTGTATTTGAAATGGTGAAGCCTGAAAGAAATCCACCATTCTTAAGCTCAAAGCTCATGGATAGTTTTGAGTATGTAGCTCACATATCAATGGCTCAGATTCAGCAGTTGGAATTTGTGGCTCAAATTCAAAATCAAGCTTAGATCCTGTTTCAAGGTTTCAAGTCTAAGACCCAAGGACAAAAGAGGATGGTGGATAATGAGATGAGATGGAAGAAAAAGGAAATCATTTTTATCTGCCATGAAAGATGCATTGATGATAATGGAGGATATGAATTTGAAATCAGGCCTTATTTCATTATAAGTGATATGTTTTGGCTTTCTAGGCACTTGATAAATTCATAAATGAATATAGGAATTTATGGTGGAGACATAATAGGCAAGCTAATATGAATCTATAGATTCTAGTGACTGTGAGGTTATAGATCTTAGTGTGAGCTTGAAGAAACTCCAAACCTAACAATAAGAGAGGTGGCACTGGAGATTATTCAGCTAATAAAAGATGCAGTTGAAGTTGATTATCCTGAAGTTGTGTCATGCACAGGCATCTTAGCATTAGCAAGCTCTTATGCTACTTACAATTAAATTTCAACATGTGATTTATGTGCAGGTATTGGTGTATATACTATTATAAGTTTTAATACAACCTGTAGCCATAGATTTTTGACAACATTAAAATAATAGTAACAATGCAGGGGGCATAACTTTTAGCTCCACCATTGGATCTGATTTAATTTTGGATATGTTGCCAAAAATAAAGTTTTCTAAATCTTCACTGAAGGGATCTTCAAAATTTGACCAAGGTCAAAAGTTATAATGGACTGTATGCAGGTCTGTCAACATACTAGCCAATGCAAATATTCTGCAGTCAAAAAAATAGTCATGTTGCAGGGCCCACAGATTTTAATTTGGCCATTGGATTGAGTTGAATTTTGGATATGTTTGAGAAAACCTAATTATCTAAATTCTCTCCAAGCCAGTTTGCAAGATTCCTTATGGATCAAAATTTATGACTGTTTAAGTGCAATAGTATATTAATGATAGTTACAGGATTATGATTGTAATCTATAACCAGTACATGCCATCTGTCTAAGAATGCACAAGGGATTCATTTTAAATTTGGTAAAAAGATTTGTTATAATTTATGAAACTTTAAAGTGGTTGAGCTATTAAAATTCCAAAGGGGTAGGAAGACGATGAGTCATAAGAATGATTAAATTGATTTTTCAAGAAACAGTTATGGAAACCAAAGGACAACCCAAAATGTTATTTATTGCAAGATTTAGATGTAGTGAGGATTCTTCTCTTCACCAAAAGTTCTATAGCTACAGGAGAGGGAGAATACATTTTTATGTGCAGTGATTATAATAGGGAGGGGAATAACAGTATTATTTCAATTTTTCCGCAACTTGACTGTAATGACAAAGATAAAATAATATTGGTATTGTTTTGTTATGCATCTGAAATAAAAGAGAGTTTCATACATTAGATTCTAAAGTCTGAATATGGTTTTGTTGGATTGAAAATGATTTTACAATCATTTCTTTCATGTTTTAGGTGTAGTTTTGCATTATCATTCATATTTAGCAAAATAAAATAATGCTTCTCTGTACTTTCCCTGTGATATGAGAAATTGGATAGGTAGTCCTTTGGCTATTTGTTCATTTTCTTTCTTCATTATTCAGCTTATAATTCTTATAATCATATTTATCCCATAGTGATGGGTAAATGCTAGAAAACCTTTATGTTAACCAATTATTTAAATTCTCTAAATATCTTTCTAAGAGGGAGCTGTACCTCTCAATTCAGAGGAAAGCTATCAATCTCATGATAGTATTTCCAATTGTTAGTGCCAATTGTTCTTCTATTTGGGCATCTTGAGTCATTCCTTGTATTTAATTTTGGAAGGACAAAATTGTTTACTAATATACCTTAATACCTTTATGCTATCCCATCTGCCCACCGTTGCCCATATTTTACAAACTTGGAAGCTTGAACCTAGGCCCCACTCATCCTCTAAGTGGATCTAGTAGTGGAATGATGCCATCACCTGTACTATGAGGTATCTTCATATTTATGGGAGGCAATTGGCTATGTACTGCAAGAGATCCTATGAGGCCACAATCAAAGATCTTTTTACAACCACTGAAGTTGTTTCCATGAATCCACTTGATACAGATCTCCAAGTTTATCTTGCCAGCATTCGCCATTAGAAACAAGTTGCAGATAATTATGCTACCCAAGGAGCTCAACTCAAAGCTTGCCCTCATTGGCTGGAGCTTGGTGATCAAGCTTCCAAGGAATTCTTTAATGCATTGAGGGCATGCCACTCTATGGTGGGGATCAAGCACATTTGGGAGGGTCATCATACCCTCTGTGAGATTCCTAATATTCTTGAAGCCTTTGTTCGCCACTATGAAAAAAATTTCATAGCTCAAGGTCCCTCATCGGCTAGGGACCAAGCCTTGCAAGCTTGTTTGGCTCTCATGCCTAAAAAACTCATTCCAGAACAACATGCATTTTATGAGAAAAAGCTCATTCTAGAGGACCTCAAGTAAGCTATCTTCTCCATGGAAAATGATAAGGCCCCTAGTTGTGATGACTTCCCTTGTGAATTTTACAAAGCATTTTGGGATGAGATTGGTCCAGACCTACATAAGGTTTATATCGAGGCATACAATTCCTATTCTCTAGATAATCTTATTAACAAAGGGAATATTAAGTTCATGCCTAAGGTAGGAAACTCTGAAGACATCTACAATTGGAGGCCCATCACATTGTTGAATGTTTCCTATAATATCATTGCCAGGGCTCTCTTGCTCTAAATCCATCATCTTGTTCCTCAGATCATTCGCCCTGAACAAATGGGTTTTATCAGGTCCCATTACATCTTGGATAATATAATTTCTATCTGAGAAGGGATGGAATGAGATTTTCACTCCAACCAACAGATCATCTTTCTCAAAATTGATTTTGCTAAAGCTTATGATAGGATTGAGGAGCCTTTTATTTTGGCCATGCTTCAAGCTCTTGGGTTTTGCCCTACCTTTTAAGAATCAGTCCAAATGCTCTTTGGAGATGCCTCTACTTGCATCTCCATCAATGGTCATCAATCTCAACCATTTGGGCTTTATCATTCAATTTGCCAAGGCTGCCTGCTGGCACTCTCATTATATGTCTTGGTAGCAAAAGGTTTTGGGTATTTTCTTGCAAATGCCATCTCCCAAAGAAGGGTCTAAGTTATTTCTCTTTTGGATTCCCCTGATCAACTTTTGAATGGTCATTTTGTAGATGACTCTTTCCTCACTCTCATTAAGGATGAATAGAATATTGCCTCCACTTCGCAATGTCTTGACACATTCTATCTTGCTTCAGGGTTTTCCATTCAGTAGCACAAAACCCTTTGTTATAGATAGTGTTACCTTCCTTGTCCTACTTGGCTTGAGAAATATCAATGGAAATGGGTTCAACATGGGGAGGTTTTTCATTTTTTGGGTATTTCCTTTGCCTTCCAAGCTTAGCTATTGAGCTCTAGAATGCAGTTCTTGCTAGAATAGAGAAGAATCTCAAGTATTGGATCACCAAACCTCTTTCACTTGTAGGAAAATTCTAGATTTGTTCCAAAGTGTTAGCCACCATCCATGTTTATTATTCTTCTTGTTGGGCTTTTTCAAAGGCTTCGTACCTCAAACTTGAATACCTTTTACGTGACTTCCTTAGGGCATCATACACTTCTCACTAGGGCTTTCATAGAGTTTCTTGGGATTTTTGTTGTCTTCCCAACGAGTCTAGTGGCCTTAGCTTACTATCCACCTAGAAGCAAGGTACTACTTTATGTGCCAAATGGGTGATTCAATCTCTTTCCAACAATGAAGCCAAGAAGATTTTGTTAAGGCATTGTATTTCTTTAGGCTTTCCGATTCATCGACTGACCTAGAAGGGGATTGGGTTTCAAACCTTTGTGATTACCCCTGAACCTATTCAAATTTAGGGTACTTTTGTTGCCAAGAGTATTTGGAAAGCCTAGAAAGCAATTAATCCCTAGCTTCGATGGGTTGGAAATGGATTCATAGATGGGCTTTTCTTGAACCAACATAATCTCTGGTGGTCACCTTTATTTACTATTCAAGGTGTTCCCCTGGCTAAGGTGCATGGGATTAGTGCTCTGTAGTTTTTTAAACATGGCATAAGGACCCCTTAAGATCTTTTCTCTAGACTTACTATGAGCTTGCTGTCATGGGAAGACATACGAGTGCAATTCCAACTCATTCATCTAGATCAATAGACTTTTGATCTTCTAGTTTTTGTGATGCCTTCACATTTTCTACACAAAGTGGGAATTTAGTCTTCTCATTCTTGGTGGAAAGATTGGAAGTGGTATCTAGACACTCCAATAACTAGTTATAAACCTAGGATAGGTTACTGATGGCTGGTTCCTCACATACCCATGGTTGATGTTCTCAACCAACATTGGCATTTGCAATCTTCACATCACACTTAGAGTCATAGGTTATCCACTATGTGGCATGCCATTATTGAACCCAAAATTGTGCACTTTGCCTAGTGTATTCTTTTCTAGGGCTTGACTTTGGGCTCTTGGCTATGACATCTAGGAGTTCCTAACCCTTGTTGCCCTTTTTGTGGTCAACTAGTGTCCTTTTTGCACATTTTTTTGGTTCTGTAGGCGGGCTCAGTGTTGCTAGCGATGGATCCATGATCTCTTTCACCCCTTTTGCCTAAAACCTTTTTCTTGGCATATGGTTCTTCTAGGTGATAATACCTTGATTCCCTTCAAATATGCCTAGATTTGACATCCTTTTAAATTGGAGATCTTATTTACCATTTGGAAAGATCGCAATGCATTTATTTATGCTCACAACATACTTGACATTAATGTGGCTATGTATTCTAAAGCATGTATTTGTAACAATGTCATGTTGTAGATTCAAGTATAGATGGATAAAGTGGCTTTAGAGGTGGCATACTTAGAAGATATTTTGGCTCATTGGGGAAATGCCCCCTATATGGTTGCTTGTGTTCTGGGTAAAAGCACAAACCTATGTCACCTTTTATTAAGAAATGTGATATCAAAATGTGACAGTTCAACATTAGTGACAAAAAAAAATGGTATTTGTGTTTAAAATATGAAGATGATGTAAACTGATGAAATGTGTAGAATTGGATGAATTTTATACCTATAATTTTTATAATTTTTTTGAGTAAGAATTTATTCATTTTATTTTATTTTGAAGTCCCCTTTTTAACTGTAAAAAATATAGGGTTTAGTTCCCATCAAACAAGTATATGCAAATCATCTTTTTTTGTTCTGATTTGAAAATATCTTATAGATGACATGTATAGCTAGTGCACAAAAGAAGAAATAATTATTTTTGATGTATATTTTCTTTTTTATAAGTGCTCAAATTGGACCTTGTCAAAATCCAGTAGTTTTTTCCGCCCGTCAAAGCTTTCCTATGAAATATATACCTTCTTGAAAAAAAATTACATATTCATGAAGAGGATTCTCTCCTCTAGAGATAAATATAATTTTTAAATTTTTTTGATATGATTTACTATTTTTTTTTTCCTTTTTTGAGGGAGCATCTTCTAAAATGTTGAAATATCGACTTATAATACTTTGAGATTATAACATATTATAACTAATCAAAACACTCAAAAATTTATATAATGATGATATTGAATCTAAGATCTATAAAAGGGTATTTTTAGTTTTTGAAAAAAATTGAGTGTTGATAGAGAAATGAGATTTGACCAAAACAAGTTTTGGTATCACAAATGGTGACACAGATCTGTGTTTTTACCCTTCTACTAGATTTGGCATCTGATAGTTGTACCCCTTCTCATAGTTGTTGTCAAGGGCATAGCAGTTTCACTTGTCGGTCATGCACACATCACTCTCAATAACACCACTCTCCCAGTGGTGGTACTTTTGGTTGGCACTTGGAGGTTTTTGTGATCATCACCCCTCTGCCTTGCCTCTCTGGAGGTCTAGTTTAGGGTGGTCCCTAATGGCTTATCCTATTGCTCCTTCTACTAGTTGGCCCTCTACTCACTTAGACCCCAAGTGGGTGTTTCCCAAGCTAGATTTAGCCATTTCTCCTCCCAGGGCCGAGGGACATAAAGATGAAGATAATGGTTCTACTACAGATGATGGTTGGGCTCCCCTTGAGCCATCTACTCTCCCCACTTTTGGGTCGAGCTCTGATGATAAGGATCCTCCTTTCTTGGCTGGTGTTTTGCTGGCAGCTTAAGGATTTCTTTATTTTCTATTACTTTCTAAAGTTTTTTGATGAATAGCTGATTTTTAGCTAGTGGCCATATGAACTCATGGGGTGACCCTGTATCCTTTGACCCCTTTTTTTGTGAATATGTAACTTTATTGTATTTTTTTTAGTATAAGGGAGGGACTATTCATCAAAAAATGGTTTCAATGTATTTTTCTTCTCTAATACCAATTGAAGGCTTATAAAATATTTAATAATTTCTATTTACCATCCAATATAATCTATAATATAGATTGAATCATTTAATTGATAATAGATAAGTTGTAACTAAAAAATGCTTATAGCACTTACAAATCTATCAATGTCAACAATGATTAATTTATAACAATAGTTGGTTACACATTTTTTTCCTACACTGATGCCAAACCTTGAAACTTATGAAAAAATGTTCACTTTCGGATACAAATTAGTGTTTAATAGCTAGGAATTTTAAGATGAATTAAATTAACATCTTTTAGGATTTTTTGTGTAAATTTTATATGTACATGCGTGTGTAGTTATGTGTATCTGTATGTATGTATGTATATATATATATATATATATATATATATATATATATATATATATATATATATATATATATATATATATATATATATATATATATATATATATATATGTATGTATGTATGTATGTATGTATGTATGTATGTATGTATGTATGTATGTATGTATGTATGTATGTATGTATGTATGTATGTATGTATGTATGTATGTATGTATGTATGTATGTATGTATGTATGTATGTATGTACACACATGTTCATGCACAAATTTGAATTGATTTGATTGAATTATTTTTTCTCCCACAAAAATTAGTATGTTGTCAAAAATTTGATTTTGAAAAGTAACATTGTATTCGACTAGCCTAATTTTTTTCCACAATAGGTATCAAATGTGATTATTTAAAATTTTTTTTTTTAACATCTATACCAAATCAATGGTGATGGTCACATGCATTATTTTTTTATGTATGTAACTTAGTAGATATTTGTCTAATTTCTAAACTTCTTTTTCTAATTGAAAGAGGAATTGAATATACAGATTTTGGTTATTTTTTAAAATTTGTATCCTCTTAGTTACTTTTTTCCATGAGCATCCAATATAGATGTTTATTTTTTATAATTAAACTCTATTCAATTTACATCAAAAAATATATACCTAAAAAATCTAAATATATCAAATCCATACTCGTTAGAAAGTTCACTCCAAGTACTTGTGTCATGCAAAATGACATGTCTTCAATATTCTATCTGAACATAGTAATTGACCCCAAAAGATATGAAAACAAATAAAATCTTATGGCCTTTGTGAAACATCTCTATTTTGGCACTTTTGATAGAAACCTACTTTCTATCGAAGTTATGTTTCTAGGTTTGATCAAAACCACTTTTAGGTAGTTTTGATCGAAAGTAGAAAGTGCAATAAATTATGAGTTAAAAATTACTTATATAATTTTGATCAAAAGTACCTAGGTACTTTCAATCAAAAAAATTATGTACTTGCAATCATACCCTACATTGACCTATTTTAATTTATTTTTTTCTAATTTCTTGAATCCCATGTAACTATATAATATATTATTTTAATTTATAATTACAATTAATTTTGTAGGTAAGCAACAATTGTGACAAATATCTTTCCAATGGCATTGTGTGGTTGCACTATCATTGGCAAGCCCCAAAATTTAACAACCTCATGAGAAGGTTTTGGGAATACATTTTATATATCTATTGAGATTGAAAAAGTTGGGTGTCTATGAGAGATGCTGGAGGAGGGATTTGAGCTTCTCAAGGTCTTTAACTGAGTTGACCACCTTCTATGGCTATGATTTCTCAATTGGTTCTTCATCCACTCCCATTATTCCATTATTGTTCCATGTAATAACTCAAACTTAAGGATTATGACACTACTGACTTGTATTCTATAAATGTTTTGGTGTCTCTAAATGGAGAAGATAAGTTGGACAATGAAGACATGATCTATGTTGTCTAGATATGATAAAATAATCATATATTATTCTATGATTCACATTGAATCTCATTTCATGTGATTTTTGCATTCTTCATTTTTCTATACATTAATCATTCTTCTTGAATTCAGTATTCATGGTTGCATGCAGGAAATGATATTTAGAGGGATTGACACAACAATGTTATTGAGGTCAGAGAATGGTTCAAGAAGAACTTGACATTGTAGTGGGAAAGAGTAGGAGCTTGAGGGGTATGGACATTTTTAAATTACCATATCTAAAAGTGGGAGTCAAGCGGACTCTATGACTACACCTACAAAGGCCATTACTATCATTAGCTAGACTCTCCACTTAGGAAATGAATTTGGGTGATTCAAAGTTTTGTGTGCCAATGGGTACCATAGTGATGGTGAACATATGGTTGATAAAACATTACCCTCTCATTTGGAATTCTCTCAACTAATTTTGACTAGATAGTTTTTTGGAATCAAATGGAAGTGATAATGTAGATGTCAAGGGAAATAATTTGAGGCTTGGACTATTTAGGGAAGGTCATCAGTGTGCCTTGGAAAGTGTTTGGGTATTTCAACTATCTATCTCTGGGAGGCCAAACTAATACACCATTTCTACTAGTTCTTAAGCTATCCTATGAGATGGTGTAACCAATTCATGTCATTCGTATCCATAGGGTTAATCTCAAAAAACTCTAGGGAATCAATTTCCCTACTTTTTTCTTTTTTTGTTAAAGATGGTGTATGTTAATCATGTGTCATATTTATTTTTAGTTTACAATTCTAATGACTGGGTGAATTCAGGAGACCATTAAGTGTTTTGGCTATAAACTTCTTGGTTTCTCTAATTGTATCATGGTATATTTCTTTTGAGTGTATCTATGTGTAGAGAATTTCACAAATTTGTCAAGCTATTTGGATTAATTGACTTCATATTATGTTCCATGCACAAATATTTTTGCTATGAATGGTTCTATTTATTTATTAGGGTTGAATATTTTATTTTAAGAAAGCAAAAATATGTAGAATCACTCATATCTACTTGGACTTAATTTTCTCCCTTAGATGTTTTGAATTTATTGTGCTAGATCTATTTTGGGAATAAATTCTTTTTGAATCTAGCCTACAGAATGCTATTTAATTGTAAAAACTAATATACATTATGTCTAAAAGTCATATTTGTTTTGCAATGAACATGAGTTTTTTATTAATCTAAATTTGCAGCAGTAATGATAAAAATTAAAAAAAATTAGCCCATTTTTTATTGATATTTTTTAACAAGTATTTATAAAAAAAAAATTATATTAAAAAGAATCCAAAATGGGGGATGACCCAAATATAGAAAAAAATGTCGGGAGGATTATTGGGAAACAACATAATAAATAAGGGAGTAAATAAAGATCTTAAATTTTAACTTCAATACAAAATTACTGAATTCACACCTAATTCATCTCATATCTTAGATCTCACATTAAAATTGTAATGCTAAAATATAAATGAAATACATCACATCCATGAAATATTCAAAACATAACCAAAATAATTTGGTAATCCAAAAACACTTCAATGTGAAGGTAAAACTGTGGCAGGGATGAAACAAACAATTTTCACCATTGCAACAATAAAGCTAACTTGTTAGGGTTACAATGTTTGATCATAATATATGATCTACCTAATGAGGGTTCTACTATGTTAAAAATTCAAGACTGTTAAGTCCTAACTTGTTAAAGGATTTTAGACTTACAATTAAGTAAGGACTCAAGAGGTTTAGATAGACCTATTACGATAAATCGGTTAATAGATTTGTCCTGATTCAAAATCAATTTAGTACCCGAACCTTAGTTTTCTCTGTAAGTTGATTTTGGATCTCCTCTCTATAATCTCTTATCTAATAGATCTCAATTTGATATCTCCTTTTTGTCCTTCACTACTTTGATTACCCTTGTCTAAACTAATTCTAGGCTTAGCCTTTCTTTCTCTATTATGTCCTTATTCACTTCTTCTCATCACAAAAAATCGCTTACATTTTTCACTCATAATCCTCTCTCATTATTATAGGGTTAGAATCCTACTTAAATAGATGTTCTGTGAAAGTTATAGATCTTAATTGATAGTTTATAATTCATCATCTTTTACCATTTATATCTAATTTTCTAATTAGTTAATTTGCATTCCTTGGGATCATTACCTTTTCTGATAATTTGTAATCTCTATCTTGACTATCTCTACAAACATTCAATCTAATATAGAAGTTGACCAAAATGGTGCACATATTTATTCATGCAATTATAAACTCGTATGGCAAAACTAAATTATTTGTCATCTGAATATGTCAATACTCATTCATCATTGTCATTCATACTAGCACTCAACTACTATATGCATGTGCTTCTTTGTTTCCTCAGCAAAACTATCTTCTTAATTTACTCGGTCTCTATTAAAATAACTTGGCTTACATGTATTATTGATCTCCACTGGGGTGCTCAGGAATCACTAACTTGTTTGACATGTTATGCAAAATATACATGTCCTTTTCTATGCTTGGCCTTTACTAGATGACTTGGTCGTAGTGATGACCATTCATCCTTGCCTAGTAAATGACTAAGTGTTGGACACTAATAGAAAACATAGGCTAATCTAGATCAACAATCTGCCCCTTTGACATGAGTATAAAAAACAATTTTTCATGCATAGTCATTGTATTAAAAAATAAATACTCCCCCTGAGTTTATAATCTAAATCTATAAAGTTTAATGTCGTGGACTTTTGCTTATTGTTAGTTCCTCCTTTTCTTTCCATTTCCCCCTTTTTTTCACTGATGGCTTGAGGGTGCTGGAGATAGATTATGGTTATCAAAAAAATTGTTTATGGCTTCCTAGAATGTCTACATAGCCTTTATTCCACTATTCTCTTATCTTCTCAAAAAATTGAAACTGTATTTCTAGCTTAGTAGCTAGATCAATAAAACCTTCAACATGTAAAAAATGGGTATCTTTTTTCAAAATATTGTGTATAATAGATAATTTTTCTTGAATTATTTCTAAATGGGGTGATAATTGGGATTGAGTTAAGATCAAATTATTTTTGATCTCACTGTCTCTAGTCATGATCTCAGCTACCCTTTGGTGACCAGATTCCAATTTATTATGAGAGTGAGCTTGAACTTGCATTCTTTCACAATGAAATAACACTTGCCCTCATATTTGTATTCAATAAATTAATGGAATTTTGATTTTATAGTGTAAGAACTTCAACATCACTCAAATTCGTGTATAATGAATGAATAGTCTTCAACATTGTTTCTAATTTGGTAACTAATTTAGAAAGCTCTACTTGTCTATTTATAATTTCCTCAGAGGCTTTTGCCAAAAATTTATGCTCAAACCTTCTTTTAGACTACATCATGAATTTACCATTGGTCTCTATATCCTCTACCTAAATTTTATCAACTCTATATACTAATTGATCCAAAATTGGATGTTGACTATCTAAGTCATTTATGCCCAATGCATCCATAAAGAAATATGTGATTATGTGTAGTACATGTTTCTTCTTTTTCTCTCTCTTCTCAGTGATTCCTTCTTTTTCTTACGGCTCAATAAGTTTAGAAATTTTTTCATCTATTCAAGTGTCAATTTATTTAAGCCATACATGGGTAAGGTGATTCCCTCATCTAGATTGATTGACTCATCATCCAGTTCATCTATTTGAGTCAATACTTGAGATTTCAGGGTTTTATCATGAGGTAATGATAGTTACAATTATTTCCCTTTCCCACTTGACATTACCTATTACTACTAATGAAGCCTCTTTTTCCTTTGGTGTTACCTATTCTGCTACCATCTCTATTCCTTTAACATTTTCTTTCTTCTCTCTTGTATGAGGAATAGGCATACAAGTTAATTGTGTCAACGCAATTATTTCCTTTCCCTATTTCTTGACACTTGTATCCTCTGATGCTGATGTAATAGGTCTACTACTTGTAACAAAACTAGATTTGTACATAGTATATTTGTGTTTAACATGAGACTCTTCATATCTTCCTCAATGATCACATTTGGGTTCTATGGAGGTGTGTCTGATATATGTTTTATAGTAACAACCTCCTATTGTTCACATCTATGCACTAGTTTCTTGATCTCTTTTATTAATTTAGAACCATTTTCATTGTATTCATCTTCAAATTCTATTGCATCTATGCCTTCTCTAGGCTCTATTGTTGGAGTAATCACTCCAAATAATTCCTTCCACACTTGAATACTATCCTACTCAACTTAATGAGCTTTACTCTTCAAAAATTTGTATACCCTATCTCTTGGCATAAAATTATTCACTTAATATTTAAGGGCTATAGACATATGTGTATTCCCCAAATATAGAATAACTAGTTCTAATGTAGTCTCTCTTATTTTCTTCTTTGTGGATAGTGCTCACTTTCATTTGCCATCTATCCATTTGTACAAACCCACTAGGAATCCATCTCCTAATTCCAAGGGTTTTCATCTAAATTTAATCATCGTATCTATCATTGCTTCTTCAAGTTTAACTTGATCACCATTATCCAAAGAATCGTAGTTAATATCTTTAAATCCTGCAAAAAAATTTGATTCTCTAACCTATTCACATACCTGATCTATAGTCATTGGAGGGAGTCTCTTTAGAATTTTCAATTCTCTAGTTTCACCTCACTCAGTTTTTTCATCATCTTCCTCCTCCTATGTAACGATCAGTTTTATCCCTGACTTCTCTTGTATACTCTTCTAAGGTGAGTTGACCAGTCTCCTCTTTGATGGACTACATTTGGCCTTCACAACTATGGGCTTAGTTTTCTTTCATCTTATTATATTTTTCACTTTTGGTTTTTGAAGTTTGAAAACCTTCTTCACATCTCTACTAAGATCATCTTTAAGCTTAGGATCCACAATTATTACCTTTCTCTAGCTTTCCTTGCATCTCTCCTACCTTGCATAGGTTATAGGATATTACATCCTAAATAACTAAAACTTTGGGTGGAATTGAAGAGAAGCTACCAATATCATCTTAAGTATTTTGAGCAATTATACTACCCCTTAATTTTGGTGGAGAACACTGGTTGTTTTTCATTATCTTAGCATTACTATCCTTCAACTTTTCACTTGTTGATGCCACTTTAACCAAGGTTTCAAGAAATAAACTCCTACAATATCTTCTAAAAAAAGTTACTCGACAACAAAAGTAACACTTACTAATGTAAATAAATTTGTCAATTCTTCACTGTGATTTTATTGCTTCATCATTGAAATCACCTTAATTGACTTTATATTAATTGAAAGCTTTGAAATCTCTTGGTGAATGAAAATGTATATACAAAGTTGATATATACCTTTAAATCTCCATTTTAGGTCTGCAATAAATGTTGTTTTACTTGGTTGGTGTATGATGGCTAGCTCAATTTTCATACTCGTTTGACCATAGTTACCTCACTCAACCAACACTAGTTCATTGGGTCAATACATCAATTTTTTTGATCACTCGGTCTATACAAGAAAGCTTCATTAATATAATATCATTTATTTCTAACAATTGGTATCAGAGCACAGTTACTTAGAAGAGACTTAACATCTTGAGTAAGATCCCTGTAGATATGGAATAGTTAAAATGGAATCTTGAAGAAGCTCTTGAGCAAATTGATCTTCTTATAGAAGAAAGAGATAACCTGAAAGATAGGTATGAAGATACAAAAGTCTACATTGGCAAACTGAAAGATAAGATTGATGATATGAAATATAGGAAGGAATCAAAAGAGTATATTAGTGAAAATGATGAAGTTGGAACCCTCAAGAAAGAAAATGAGATCTTGAAACATGAGTTGAAAATTGTTGAATTCAAGTTAAGTCTTAAGAAAGATGATAGTAAGAATAAACTAGATCTGAAAACCAAGAATGTAGATATTAGAACCCAATTAACTTAAGTGACATGTGAATTAAACTCTATTAAGATAAAACATGCTGACTTATACTATTGTGAAAGGTGAATTGACACAAGCTAAATAGTAGTTAGAGAAGCTTTATTCCAGCAGTGAGAAAATTGATGAGAATATATTTTGCCAGAGGCCCTCTTATGATAAGACATGTCTTCAATATCTTATTGAGAAAACAATCAAGAAAATTTAATTTAAAAAAGAACTAGATCTAGCTGTTGAAACCCCTAAGCTTAAATAAACTGATCAAAGCAAGATTGAATCAAGAATATCTACAGAAGTATCTAAATAAGTTGAACTAGTCAATTTGTCTAAGAAACATTATGAACCAAAGAAAGTAGAGCATGTTGATTAACTTAAGAAAGTTGAATCATCTAAGGGAGTTAGAAATAAATTCTAAGGTAGATGTTTCATATGCAATCAATTTTGTCTTATGAAGAGAGATTGCACATGTAATTCTTTTAAACCTATCACTAATTTCTATTGTTATAATTATCATGGTTATAGACATAAAGTAATAGATTGTAAGAAAACTAAGTTTGATAGTAGTTGTTGGAAATATAGGATAGACTAGGTTACTAAGAGGGGATAGGTGAATCAGGAACCAATAAAGCTTAATGTTATTTCACCAATTAATCCTTAATATATATTGTGATCTAATTGCATGCATGAAAGACTAAAAGTGTTGAAACATTCATAATAGTTTGACACAAGATGTGGTGACCTAGAATCCTTCCAAATAGAAAGTAAAATTAGGGTGGGGATGATACCCACAAGCTTTAGTATTGTAGTATAATGTTAACCTATTAAGGCTTACAATTGATCACTTCTGATGATCAACCCTATTAGGAGCAATAGGATTGCTAGGTCCATCTTGTTAAATGATTTACAAAACATACAATGAAGTATGCACTCGGCAAAGATATTTGCAAAAGACTATTAAGTCTACCTTGTTAAAGGATTCAATTGATACACTTTTTAGGATGAGCTAGTGGTTGATGTCTAATCTATAAGTCTAATTTGTTGGTTGAGATTCCTTTGAAGTGTAACAATCACCTTGCTATGATAGATAAATCATTATTAAGTCCTTATACTACTTGTAGCCTTCTTAATTCACACTTTTACTCATATTCTTAATTCTTATATTATATTATTGGATGTGATACAATACATTACATATATATATAATAATCCAAATTACAACTCATCAAAGTCAACTACAATACAAGTTTTACCAAAATACACAATGTAGGCTCAATTGCTATCAATTAGGTTTTGAAGACAAACCTGAAAAGGTTATGATATTCAAAAAGCATTGTCAACAATTGGCATTTTCATGCACTTAGTATATGTAGAAGCTTGGCTCATAATAATAACTTCTAAGTAGTCTAAACTTGGTTAGCACTAGTGACTCTGTGAACACTGTAAAACTCAACATCTAAACTAAATCACTTGGTTAACACTGCATAGCCTAATCAATACTAACACAGCAAGCTTAGTATAAACTAAATCACTTGGTTGACACTCCTTGGCTTGGTTAACACTAGATTCACATCATTGACACTATGATCTTGATAGACACTAGAGGCCATGGTTGACATTGTGCAACTCAGCTAAAACTATGAAGCTCAATTTTCACTGTCACTTATCAACTTAGTAAGTACTATTTGGCATGAACTGAATACATATTTTGGAACTCAGTAGCAACTATAGAACTCAATTAATACTACAAACTAAAATATAATCTCAGTAGGTACTAGCCAATTGACTAAGTGTGAGTCACTAATAAAAAAACTTGATAATAATTTCTACAATCTCCCCCTTTGGCATTAGTGACAAAAACACATATCAATCCAAAACAGAATTCTCAAAATTTTAAGAACAAAACATTCTTTTATCTCCATCGTGTGTCTTCAACTTGGTAGCATACACTATATTTGAGATTTTTCAAAATTTCTTTTGTAAAAGATGTTTTTTGATTATCTATGCATGTATATGTAGAATACTATGATTCTCCCCCATACATATATACACACGTTATACTTCATATATATCTAATCTTATATTCTCCCTTTCATATATCACATCTTCTCCCACTTTTGACATAAATGCCAAAGGTGTATACTACATACTAATGCTAGAATGTGACAAGAAGTTAGAATGTACCTTTAAAATTAGTGTCATTTTCTTGTCCCAATTTTCCTATAACACCCTACTTGAATGAAGTGCAATCTATACTTCTACTAATAACTCGATCATGTGATCAGCTATGGAGAAGTTATTGTCATGGAAAAAAGTTTTGGCATGTGCAATGTATTTTTGAAATGCATCCAAGTTCGGGAGAATCATGCCTTAAATGTCTACAAGTGTGACCCTAATCTTGGCTTCTTCCCTTAGTAATTATTCTTGCAAATTAGTCAAAAATTTGATCTTTGAGTAGTGAGAAGAACTATAGCTTGGGTCAAGTGACAACTAATGTGTACTTGTGTTCAATTCTTCATCTATTTTAGATAGTTTATCTTTGATTTTCTAAGTGAAGATAGATGTATCACACAACTTGGTGAATAATTAAGTAACATTATTTATAGAGGTTTCCAATGAGATGAGAATAGTAGATAATTCTACTTGATTTATTGTAATTTTTTGTGCAACTTGCTCCAATACTTTCTTCTCAAATTTCATCTATGCCCTCTATAGAAAATTTTCTTGTCCATTTAGATCTTCATTGAATTTCTGGACAACTTCTACTAACTAAACCAAAGTAGGTTGTGTACTATCAACCTCAATATTTAGTGTGCACCTGAAAGTGTGTTCTTTACATCTTCAAGCACTTGGTTTTCACTACTTTTCTCTTCTCTAAGCTTATGTTGCTTAATCTTTTTTTGCAATAGTTCACCTATGATTTTCATTTGATCAAGAGTCAAAGTAGAGATATCCCAATTTAGGATAACTATATCTTCATCAAGATCAATGTCTTCTTCTTCACCCTTATCTTTCTGTGACACTTTAGTACTTAGTTGAGGCTATCTCTCAACTGTCCTTGTACTTACTATTTGCACAGTTGGAATTTTAACAATAGTAGAAATAGAAGTGCTAGCAACAAAAATAGATATTATAGTTATAGTACGAATACCTACTTACTGTGTAGCCAAATTTGATGATGGAGGAAGGACTAGCTACTTGGTAGATGAAGTGTTGATTACTTTAGTAAATATAGTACTTAGCTAAATAGGTGCAAAGATTGGTTTGGTTCATTGTGTAGTAGTGATTGCCAACACCAACTTGGTAGAAGATTTTTGTGAGATTGATGGCATTAAAGCTTTTCTCAGAAAATGAGGAAATGAGGCCATTACTACTGTATAAATTTTCCTTGGATCAGTTTCCTCAATACTCTGAATCTTAGGGAGATTCTCCTCTATAGCTTCCAATTCTTTCTCCTCATCATCTATATTTACAACATCTATTTCTATATCTTCTTCATCAGTAATGTCATTTTCTTTCTTGCCATCTTCATCATCTATGTCACTAACATGAACAAAAAAGTCACCCAGTTGATGAAGTTTGTAAATATTCTTCCATGTAATTGTAGCTTTCTTCACCACATTTTCAATATCATTTACCAATATCATGCATGTATTGAACTTTAGAATGAGATTTTCCTCATTTTTCTTCATGGATTCTTCCACTTATTTTTTACTAAGACTTATAATGAGTTGCCTCAAAGTCTATTCATAGATGTCTTTTTCTTTCTCCTTAGGATTTTCCCATCTTGGCTTGATTGCTTGCATAAGATCATTGGGAATTTTCTATACAAGTTGATCAAGAGAGTATTTCCATTTACCCAGTTTTGAGATCATTATGTCTTCAACTTGTTTCTTCTCATCTACATTCCTAGTTTCATATCTAAGATATTTGAATTTTTCCATTATATCTCCTCCTTCAATTTCCTTTAATTTTTCTCGAAAAGTAAGTGGAGGCTTCTTGAAAATAATTTCCTTAGCATCCTTCTCACCTAATTTCAATTTCTTTCTACACCTTGATGTTCTTCTTGTGAAAATTTTAGTAGATGACTTGGTGGGTTAGGTAATGATAACCTTACCGTTCTTCCTTATAGGTTATTTCTCCTCAAACTTTATTTCTTCTACTTCATCTTCTTCCACATTATGTCCTTTTCCTTTAGTCAATAGGAGAGTAGGACTTGCTTGCCTTAGCTTTGCTATCCTCTTCTTTCCTTTGTTGACCACTTGAGGAAGCTTGATTTTAGGTTCTATTCTAGCTTTGGCTTCATCATAAGTACCAAAATATGTGGCCATGGGATCTATAGGTTCATTCAATAATGCCTCAATGATATCCTTGGTTTCATCAATGTTAACCTCATAGCTTAGAGGCTTAACCCACACTACTCTAGGCTTGACTGCTAGAATGTACACTTTGTCATAGTCCGCCATGAAACAAACATCATCCTTGCAATCTTGTATAAGTTTCTTTGGAATTCCATATTTTCTCTTCATCTTTTCCTCGAATGAATGAAAATATTTTTCCATGATACTAACAAAGCTCTCACCCATCTCTGCAATATATTCATTAATCTAATATAACACTAGTACATCTTTTCTCCATATGACTAAACCTTTTGAAGGGAAAAACTTTTGCACAAAGAAGAATAAAAAAGTCAAGAGTGAAAAAAACTTACTCAAATTTTTCTTTGAAGTTTTGATCCTCTCCATGTTCTTGTTGAACTAATTCAACATTACCTTTGCAAGGTCAAAGGACATGTTGTTCTCCACTACCTTGAGAACTAGATCAACTGCTTCACATGACACATTGTTGAGTTGACTAGAGCTATAGATCTTATGATCTGTCACATAAATTCCAAGTTTTAGCTCCATATCAGTCACATTACTAATCTTCATACCTCTTCCATCCCACTTGATAAGAGTCTTATTTTCTAGTTCTATCTGAATTAGGGTGTTTTTAGCCTTTGATTTGTTCAACATCAGGAGCCCTGTGATTTGATGAATCATTTTCTTTGTGATTTGAATAGGCTTCTCCAACCATAATTTCCCATTGTGTACATGAATAAGGATGAACATTATCCATTTTATCTACAAGTCTTAGGGCATATGTAGAATATATGTTAAACCCTTGGTTTCCAAATGTTGATGCTCGAGTTTTCACATCTTGTATAGAAAAATAAATGTGAATGAATATCATTTTCAAGTAATACCTTGGGTGGAATTTGTGAAAGGCTTTTGCAATTTCTAGACTCAATTTGAAGTCTAGTGCTTTTCAATCGACTCCTTGAACAAAAATCTTAGATTCTTTCCTGGTTTTGTTACTGGAAGACACCATGCTCAATAGGTTTTATAAAAGCACACAAATCTTCAACAACAGACACATAGATTTCTTGGAAACACTAAAATTTCCCTTTACAGATTGCTCTAAAAAATTTACAGTGATAATGACTTTGATTTGCTTCCTTTTAAAAAAATTTCTCTTTTTAATTGCCCTAAATACTTGGTACGATTGTTCATTTAGTAACCAACTATCTTCCACTTAGTTCAAACTTAATGTTTGGTAGAGTCATTCATATCTTAGTGTCCACACAATATTTTAGGGTACCCCAACTTTTCTTGGTAGGGTCTTGTAACCTGACCAAGATTAGTAAGGTCTTGATTTTTCCTAGTCACTCGGTGATCCCTTTGCACCTAGAATGTTGATATGGATCTTTCCTTCTAGCTAGCTAAAAGTCAAGTAAGATGTTTTCTTCAAAGTCTTAGTTTAAGTCATTCCTATGGGAGATCAAGTTGAAATTATTGAGTCACCCAGTTCTTGAGTAACATCTGCTTCATGAATTATAATTGCATTCTTAGAAGATTTTGAAATCCATTGTTGCCCCATTTGTATTCTAATATTGTCTTCTTTGGTTTTCTTTTCATCTTCAATCCTTCTGGTATTCATATAGTTTTTGGCAAGATGTCTAAGTTCTATACAAATAAGACATCTTCTAGTAGTTTCTCTTGTCCCTGGATACGATGTTTCACACAATTAGCTCCAATGTGCCCAAAGTCACCACAGTAGTAGCATCTACACGATGTGTTGTAGTCCTAACCAAATATAGTTTTTACAATTTGTTCTGTTGGGTTCAATATCTTGGTTTTGCATTGATAAATTTGTGTCCATTCTTCACTTGTGACATTTACCTTCAAATTTAGGTTTCTATTTGTATTCACTTGCTCTATGATCATGCTTATTGCAATTGTAATGGTTTCCATTAAATTTTTCTTTACCATTACTATGAAATTTGTTTGATGTATGACCTAACTTACCACAATGATTAGAAGTAGGCCTTTGATTCTTTTGAGATCTTTGTTTGGATGATTCACCTTCTTCTGTGTATCGTATCTCTACTTTTCCTTTCTATTTGTATTGCCTTTTCTTATTCAACTTATTCATATTTGCTTGAGATTTCAACATTTTCTAATTGGTTTTCCTTTTAGTGTTTAGATCATTCTGCAATCTTTCATTCTCTAATCTTAGATTCATGATTTCTTCATTTACATTAGTAAACTGATCAATGGCATCTATTTCCTAGAGGGATAGATGTTGAATTTCATTGTTCTTTTCTTCTATCTCTTCTTTGACTTTGTATTTTTCTTCCATGACTTCACATAATCTTACTGACTAACTTTCTTATTATCTTTTCAACATTATAACTTCTTCTTAAAGATTAAAATTCCTTTCTAATAAATCTTTTATTGCATCATCAACTTCATCTGATTTTCTTTCTGGATAGATATCTCAAATTCTTTCTTTAGGGTAGAGATTGTCATTCATTTGTACTACAAGATATTTTCTTCTTTTTAATGATTGAGAGAGTTTCTTGTTTGCTATGTTTAGCTACCCAATAGCCAATTCCAAATCTATCTTTTCATTGGAAATAACATTATCTAGCCTATATGCCTCCATTGACTCTGATCTTTTCTAAAGCTACTAAACTTTTCCTTGGGAACCAAAAAGCTCTGATACCAATTTTTGGAAATACAGGATAGGCTAGGTTACTAAGAGGGGATGGGTGAATTAGGAACCAGTTTAAAATTTAATATTATTTCACCAATTAATCCTTCATATATATTCTAATCTAATTGCATGTATGAAAAACCGAAAGCATTAAAACAGTCATAATAGTTTGGCATAAGATATGGTGACCCAGAAACCTTCCAAATAGAAAGAAAAACTAGGGTGGGGATGATACCCACAAGCTTTAGTAATGTAGTATAAATTTAACTAGTTAAGGCTTATAATTGCTCAATTTTAATGATCTACCCTGTTAAGGGCAATAAGGATTGCTAGGTCCACCTTGTTAAAGGATTTACAAAACATACAATTAAATATGTGCATGGTAAAGAGATTTTCAAAAGACTGTTAAGTCTACCTTGTTAATGGATTTAACTAATACACCTTTTAGGATGAACTAGTGGCTATTCTTTGATCTACAACTCTGATTTGCTAACTAAAATTCCTTTGAACTATAATGATCACCTTGCTATGATAGATAAATCTTTGCTACTTCTTAATTATCACTTCTTCTCATATGTTTAATCCTTGTATTATTGGATGTGATAAAATAAATTACATATATAGATCAATCCAAATTAAAACTTAGCAAATTTGGCTACAACACAAATTTGACCTTAATACACAAAGTCAGCTCAACTACTGGCACTTGGGTTTTGAAGAAAAAATTGGTCAAGTTCTAATGCTTAGCAACCATTGTCAAAACTTGACATTGTCATGTACTTGATAGATGTAGAAGCTCATCTCATACTAATCACTTTTAAGTATTCTAAACTTGGTCAACACTACTAACTTGATGAACACTGCAAAACTCATCTTATAGTCTAAATCACTTGGTTGACATTGCATTGCTTGGTCAACACTAATATCACAATCTCAATATAAACTCAATCACTTGGTTGATACTCCTTGGCTCGGTCAACACTAGATTCACCTCACTAACACTATGAGCTTGGTTGACACTAGAGGCCATGGTTGACATTGTGCAACTCAGTTAATACTATGAAGCTTGGTTTGCATTGTCACTTATTAACTTAATAGAAACTATTTGACATGAACTAAATACTAATTTTGAAACCCGATAGCAACTATAGAACTCGGTAGCAACTATAGAACTTGGTTAATACTACAAAATAAAATATAATCTTGGTAGTTGGTGTCAAATTGACTAAGTGTGAGTCACTAATAATAGAAAATTGACCATAATGTCAACAAATAGTAATGGAAATAGTAGAATGTTTAGGAATGCTAATGCTACAAGTAATGAAAGAGAAGGAACTCAGAGAAGATCCAATGATGGAGAAAGATCTGATGGTTGAAGGAACCCAATTTTATGTTACAAATGTAACAATCCTAGACATATCACAAGGAATTCCAAAGCACTTGAATTTCATAATGGAACCAATCAAAGAAGGAATGCACCTCTATGGCAGTTATGCAATAACATTGTGCACACAACAAGATTTTCTAGAATGGACAGAAAGAACTTCAACAAGAATCCTATTTACATAAGGAACAATAATAGAAATGATAGAATGAAGAAATCAAACAACATGTTTATGAATTCAACGAAGTATTTGTGAAAGCCAATAATCTAGAAAGTTATCATACAATTTTGAAAGAGTAGTATTTTGATGCACCTAATGGCAGATTAAATTCATAAATTGTTTGTGACTCATCTTATTTGAATTAAGCATTTCTAGTAGAGGTAGAGTGTTATTTAATCATAACTAATGTTAGCAAGTGAATTAGAAGTTGCACATTTAGGAAAAGGAATGAGACATAGTGAGGAAACTATGGTCAAGTGCACAAACATTTTTGTGGTCATAGTAAGTCATATAGAAGAAAATGAGTTTACTATTAATCAATGACACCTTTTGAAGATGAGGTAGATGTGCATTCAATGCAATGTTAATTTTGAAATGATTTAAGGAATGCAAACAAGATTTTCAGTACCATTTGATCATGTAAAGAGTTATGAGAAATTTGTGAGAAATTTGAAAGTGAATTAAAGAGCAAAGTGAAGTGTTTGAAGTGTGAAGTTGTAGAAGCCCTAATATGTGATATTCAAAGTATGTTACAAACATTTCTGTTGGAATTTTAAGTATAATTAGTTAATAGTATGGCAAGCTAGTCAATATGTAATCATAGTGAGAGACCTATGTACAAATTCAAGAAACAACCATTTGTTTCTTGCATTGATGATCCATTAGGAGCATTTTCTTAAATCCCACCCAATGTACTTTTACGTAGAAGATGTTAGAAGTTATATTCATTGCAAATTTGGTAGTAGTAGAGATGAAGATATTCACAAGGATTTAGGAGTTATGTGCAATGGGATCCTAGCCCTAGAACCAGAGTAGGCATACTGGAATAAATTGATCTTAATCAAGTATATGTTTTACATAGAATTTGATAATCATGAGTGGAGTAGGATTATCCTAAGTTGAGTTCATGAAGAAATTTTTTGGTTAGGTGATGCACCTTTATAATTGATAATGAACTAATTCATGGGGTTACAAGACTAAGAAATGAAGGTTGTAATCTTGTAAATAACAAAAATGTAAGAAAGACTATTGAAACAAACTTAAAGAAAAAGTTTGATGGAAGAAACATGAGAGTTGACCTAATTGAGGACATTGGAGTTAGAGTGCTAAGGAAGATTGTAGGATACAAGCTTAATCACAGTTCTAGAGTAAAGTTTGTATTAGCAAGATTCTTGCATTAAGCCTATATAATGGTCATTGAGAAAAAGAACATAAATATGCATGTGATTATTAGAGTACAATTGTTGGATAACATTGCAAAGTTTAAGAAATCTAATCTAATGCAATTTTTAGATTCGAATCTGTATTGACACATCTATATTTCCATGTAACCAAGAAATTTCCAAGAATGATATATTGTGAAATTAATGAAAGTTCTATTACGATGGTCACCCAGTGCTACAGGGAAAGATGAGAATATGTCAGAGATAAAGACATTGATAGAATGATGAAGAATTTCTAATCGAAAATGAAGCAAAGATACAAAAATCCTCTATTTATGGTAGAGAAGTATAAAATGAAATCTTCTTTATGGTTGAAATTGATACAACCTATATGGAGGTAGTTAAACAAAGAGTAAAGTTTATTGGACCTATGGGCTATGAAATGAGTGAAGAAATCATTAAGGGGTACACAAAGATTATATTGCAATCAAAAAGGGGCACTAAATGTCCAAGATGGGGTACATATGAAGAGAAGATGAGGGAAGCTCATTATAAAATACATAGCTAGGAAATAAAAAAGAATGTGGAGTAAAATATAAAATCCATTCTTAAAAAATAGGGAATGAAAGGAGAAGAGTTTGATAAAATCAAAGGTATAACTTTGGAAATGAAGGCTAGTGGGTAGTCTAAGATGTTATCAGCCACACCTATTACCAATGTAGGACCCTCTGAAGAAATGACAGTAGTAGTATTTACTATAGAGATCCCTACTACATGATATGCAATAGATGCATAAGTGCAACTAGTCAAAGTGCAACTTGGCTAGCAGAAGAAGATACTTGGTGTAGATGTGGTAATAGTAACATCTATGCAGAGGAAAAATGAGAGATCAATGAAAGTTAATAAAGATCCAACACCATCCTCTAAGAAGAGAATCAAGAAAACTAGTAGTGGTCTTCAAAAGAGAAGGAAGACACTACAAATCAGTAATTCTGAGGACTTTGATGAAGAGACTGAAGACAAAGTAGTGGAATAGGTAGTTGGAGAAGGAAGAACTTCAAGTGGTAAGAAAGCCAGAAAACCTAAGGTTGAGAATCTTAACATGTAGATTATAAATAATGAAAATTTTGTTTAGTTAAACAAGTATTATAGTTTTTATAATAACATGGATAGGAGCTAGTTATAAAATGCTATAGTGAGGAACATGATTTTGAGAAATAAAAGGTTTGACAATATTTTGAATAAGATACTAGAATATTTGTATAATATATTAATAAATAGGAAGAGAAGAGTAGTAGAAGAAGATACAAAACTAAGAGAGAATATGATTTAGAAATTGTGTAAAGTCAATAGTAATGAGGATTTAGAAAAGGATTTTAAAAGGCATTGAGCCTTAATTGAGGAATCAAAGAAGAGTAATTCTTCTTATGGGAGGCAACTATGAAGAGGTAAAGAAGGAAACTAAAGAAGCCATAGTGAAGTATATGACTTCCATGCCTAAAGTTACCAAGTAGAGCACATAGCCTAAAACAACAATCCTCTATATATTGAGACTGGTACTCCTAGTGATGATGAAGAAGAGGTTGAGGAAACAAAAAATCAAATCACCTCCTCATATAGTTATTGGTACTGAATCCATGCAAATGGAGAGTATGCATATAATTGTAGATGCTAAAGAGAACTCTTTTGCAGAATATGGGACCAACATTGCTGCCAATATTACTGCCTCTTCTAGATTAGATGAAGAGGATGATGAAGACTGAAAGAGTAGTGTAGAGAAGAAAAAGATAGAGGAAGAAGAGAGAAAGAAAGAAGAAAAGAATACAGAGGAAGAAAGAAGAAAAGAAGAAGAGAACAATAATGAAATAGAAAAGGAGAAAGAAAGATTAGAAGAATAGAAAAAGAAAGAATGAGACAAGAAGAGAAGGAGAAGAAGAGACAAGTAGATGAAAAGAAAAATGTTGAACTAAAAGTAGTCTCACTCATTCCAGTAACTACATCACCACTAGAAACAATAGTTATTGTATTGCCTACATTATCTGATGAGGACAATGATCATAAAGGTTTAATGAGCTCCTTGAGAAAGCTACTAGAAAAGAATACATTTTTGAAGACTTTGGAGAGACCATTAATAGAAGTTTGGAAAAGAGTACAAAAGATAGTACCAATCGTTGTTATAGAACCAGATATTCAAAAAAAGGTAAAAGAATTGGTTAGATCATTTGATGCAAAATTCACCACCTCATTTGATATTGCTTCAGTACAAGCACACAAAAAGCATGATGCATCATTATTTGACATAGTATCCACTAATGTCAGGAGTGACTTCCAAACCTTGAATGTTTGCATAAAAGAGCTAAGGAAGAGCTTAGACAAAGGAAATAAATTGTATGGACAATGTACAATGTGATACAATTATTTTTTAGAAGTTGATGTCCTGATTAAAGGTAGATTGAGTGAGCTTCAAACACTCACAATCAAATTATAGAAATCTGATGCACATATTAAAGACATTAAAGCAGAAATATAGTCAATTCACAATGCTATCAAAGGAATTGAATTTTAAAATTAGAAGGTTATAAATAAAAATTTTGTTCTTAGAGAATATTTATCTCCTAAAGTTATCATTTTGCAGAGGTAATTGGAGGAGTGTCTTTTAGCTAAGACATTGTATGACAAATTTTTCTATATTCACCTTATCATAGTTGAAGTAGCATCCTATGCACTTTGTGCACTCATCAGTATCTTAGATAGAGTTAAAGAGAACTGGAGGAAGGGTCTTGAAAGTCTGAAATTTAGTTTGGCAGATTTTATATCCAAAATGTCAAGTGGATCAACAGAAGGTAACACAATTTTGTCTTGTATATAGACACCTTTGTCATTGATGTCAAAGGGGGATAAGTATGCAAGGAAATTTGGATAGAAGATGCATATACATGTAAGGGGGATCTTAGATATATATATATATATATATATATATATATATATATATATATATATATATAGTAAAAAGGAGAGATAAGGAATGTAATGATCCATTAAAACATGAATAAAATATTTATGTTTTGAAGGCAATATGGAGTAGTTACTTTTTCTATTTATTATTGTTTTGTATGAAATCATTTTGGGACTTGGCCAATTTTCCAAAATGTTTCCATCAATGCCAAAGGGGGAGATTTTTAGCAATATGGATAGGTAGATGTTTGCGTGTTGTCATTTATGGAAACATACAAATATAGAAAATGTCCAAGTGTTGCACAGTTTGGAGTAGCACAAAGATAGATACAATATGTATAGATGACATGCTTTGAGTTAGCTCATAATAGTGGAGGATCAATATTTGATAGTATCATGGCAACATATGTCAATGCATAGATATGTATGGACAATAGGATGTAAGTCACAATAGAATTGCCAATACATGTAATTAACAAAGAAGACCATAGCACATTAGTAAATTCAAGTGTATAGCTTAAGGGATTATTTTGGTAACAAAATAATTACTTAATCATGATGGTTTGACATCCTAGATGTTAACCCCAAAGTTATTTTATAATTAGTCAAGTGTGTGAAAGCATTAAGGCTGACTAAGAAGAGTTTTAATAATTTGTGAACTATTATGAAATGTGAATATGATGTGAACTATTATGAAGGAAGCTTAAGTGATATGCAAGACTTATGTGATGCAAAACAATATGTATGATCTAAGAAAGTGTAAGAAACAATGGTGAGACATGTATTGTAAGTATATCCATTCTTTTGAAAAAATCTTAATTGTATTTGTGTGTTAGGGTAGTGGGCTCTTCTTGCATATATTTTATTTGATCTACCAACTCCTAATAGTGTTGAGGCTTTTAATAGGGCCTAGTCCTCGAACAAGGACTCATGACACTATATGTATTTGATAGAGTCCCAATAGGGTCAATATACAAGATTATTTTGTTTTGTGGATCATCTTGTGCGTATCATCCCCACTAGGATTTTCCCTTGGACAGGGTTTTCCTAATTAACAAATAATAGTTTTATGAGTTCTCTATGTATGGTTTTATTTACTATTTACAATTGTTGGTTTACTTTCATATGCAAGTTATAAAGTAATTAACAATATTCAATTATGCGAAAAAGTTTATACAATATTGATTCACTCGCCCCCCCCTATCAGTATTATCTATTTCTAAAGGAAACCAAAAAATCTTCATTGTTGCAACAATAAAATTAACTTGTTAGGATTAAAATGTTTTACCATAATATATGATTTAACCTATGAAGGGTATTCCATGTTAAACACTTCAAGACTATTAATTCCTACCCTATTAAAGTATTTCACACTTACAATTAAGTAAGGACTCTGCTAGGAAGTTTCCATGGACTTGTTAGGATCACTTGGTTAAGAGATGTTCCTTGATTCAAAATTGATAAAGTACACGACCCTCAGTTTACTTTGTAAGCTGATTTTGGATCTCTCTATAAAATTTCTAATCTAATCTCTCAATATGATATCTCCTTTCATTACTTCACTGCTTTGATTTCCCTTATTTGAAAGGATTCTAGACTTAGCATTTCTTTCTCTATTATGTCCTTGTTTTCTTCTTCTCATTACACACACTCACTCATAGGATTTCACTCATATAGATCTCTTATGATCCTAGTGTTAGAATCCTCCTTAAATAAATGTTCTATGAAAGTTCTAGATCTCAATCGACGATTTATAATTCATTATATTTTTCTATTTATATCTAATTTTCTGATTGGTTGATTTGAATTCCTTCGCATCATTACCTTCTATGATAGCATGTAATGTCTATCTTGACTATATCTACAAACATTAAATCTCATATGGAAGTTGGCCAAAATGGTTTACATGGTTGTTTGTGAAATTACAAACTCATATGTCAAAACTGAACTACTCAACATCTGAATATGTTAACACTTGGTCATTGTTATCATTCATACTAGCACTCAACTTTTATATGCATGTACTACTCTATTTTCTTGACAAAACTATCTTATCAATTTACTCAGTCTCTATTAAAACATCTCAGCTTATGTGAATGCTCAATCTCCATTGGGTGCTTGGCAATCACTAACTTGTTCGACATGTTATGCAGAATAAACAAGTCCTTTGTTATGATCAACCTTTACTAGATGACTCAGTCATAGTGATGATCATTCATCCTTGCCTAGTAAATGACTAATTTTTTGGATACTAATAGGCAACATAGGATTAGAGATTAACAAAAAAAGGCTAAGGATCAATCAAAAGTCATTACCAGCAAATTTACCCACCCCTTTCCTTAATATCAAAAACCCCCAGACTAACATATTTTATATCTAAACCTAATATAGTAAGAACTTAATAGATTAATATAATTAGATATAAACCTATCCCAAATAAAATTTATATGCATAAACAAAGTGTAATGATTAATTAAAAAAGAGCCCCATGGACCAATTACTAAACAATAGACATAAACACTGAAAAAAAGACAAATATTTTTTTATGTGTTTTTACTTAGCGAATATATTATTCCAATTACATTCTTTTCAAGCATGATTCAGTAAATGAAGAGATTGGTAAAATTCATGAACTAAATAAAGAGATGATATTTATTTTACATCTATGTTATAATTATTAATTAAATTTCAATTTATTATTAAAAATGATCACTTTCATCTTTTCTATGATAGATCATAAAAGTTTGATTCAAAATTTTGATTGAAATAAAAAATTATTAGACAATTATTGTTAGCAATGATAAAATTCATAATTAGCAAACTATTAGATTACTTATACCATGTTAATGATAAATCACAATATGATTTGAAATACATATTTAAAAAATAAAAATTAACAAGTAGGAAAAATGGGGTTGGCCAAAAATAGAAAAGAACAATTGTCCAAAGATTAGTTGGTATTTACCACTACAAGATTACCACACCCCCTTTTGAAATTCAAAAAACCATGCATAACCATAAAGATAAATTAAATACTACCACAAGCATCGAGAGTCTTAACAATATACAAAATCATGTCCATTAGATAAATATTTGACCTACTATCAGTCCATAGATTTTTTTTAAAAAAAAAAAAAAAAAAACAAGCCCAAAGGCTCAGAGTATAACTAAGCATCATAATTAACAAAACAAAACATAACCACACTAGTAGGGGAACCATTAATGATTCCTCAAGTTTTCCAGTAGCAGTCAAAATCATTCATCAACTAAGAAGTCATATAGGGTGCATTTTGTCTCCACCTCCTTATCATCATTCTCTTGGCCTTTGTTGGTTTAGATTAGGTAGAGCATAGTGGTCATTGAGGGCATGATATGAATAGATAAATTATCCACATTATGCATCATGTTCTCTAGGCCCTCATTCCAATTAACTAAATTTGCATTGAATTTTCTAATTTCTCCACCACTTGGTTCTCCTTCTCTTTTCTCTTAATTTTTTTGTATCCTCTTTCTATTGAGTGTCTTCTCTCCCTACTTATCCCTAACCTCCCATTCTCCCCCAATGCTTTTCCCCTAGGCTTAGCTACCTAGAGTGCCCATCTTAACCATAGAGGTGATCATGCCATGCTCAACATTCTTAGACATTATAGATTCCAGAGTAATAATTTTAAATATTTCTGAAACCTTGGAGGGAAAAGGGTTGGCTTCCTCCATATTTTTGGTTTTATCCTCACTTTCTATTTCTTCTTTGTATGTTCCTTGTAGTTCCTTCTGGTGGCCTTATGTTTACTATGAGGCCCAGATTTTTTCCCAGAGCTATCTAGTTTTGGTATGGCAGGGTTGGTCAAGGGAATTTTCTCTCTTAGCCTCTTGATTGACTGATTTGTGCCCTTACATATATTTGAAAATATAGAAAATTATACTAAAAGTTTGCACATATAATATTAACAACTTAAAAGTAAATTTTTTAAACCTTTAATCCAAAACAACTAAAAAATAACTACAAAAAAATTATTAATCTCAACTATTAAAAGCGTCCAAAAATTATCCACAAAATCCATCGTTATATTCACTATCACAATAGTTCCTTATATTTTTTTGAATATTTTGTGACCTTTATTTACAATATTTTACTTTTAAGAAAACAAAAAATAGTTGAATTGTAATAGAAATATCATAATTTGAATTGATGTGGAAAATGTCTTCTACTTGTAAAATTATTTTTGTCCATCTCCTATATGCTAAATTTTGTATATACCATATTTACTACTTTTTTACCTTACTATATACTACAATCTAAATTTTTAATACAATATTACTCTTTCAAGAAAGAATGAATTAATTATATTTTTGTTTGAATTTGTTAAATGTCTTTTAGATCTCATATAGAGCTTCTATGTTGAGTGTTTATTTTAAAACTTTCAATTTTTGTGGAATCAATAACTAGTTATCTTACAAAATATAGGAATGTGTTACTCATTTTATGATTAAAGGAGGATTAACTAGTTACTATTTTGAAGAATATATTTCAATAAAGAAAAAAATATACACAAAAGGTCTCGATGAAAGTGGGTGAATTTTTTTTTTTTTAATATCTTTTATAATTATACATAGGGTAAATCTAAAAATTATTTTCTAGGGGAAACTTACATATATCACACATGGCCATGTTGAACATCCAAAAAAACCAAGAGAATGGGTTAGAATCAGTATTCCATAAATTATCAAAATTAATTCAGTTTCTAAACTCTAATATTTATACAACCAACTAATAGACACAATATAAGAAAAATATGACATCATTTTTTATTGTGTGAACTCCAAAGATAAAAAATTATAGACAAGCTTATCTTTCAAAATGTTAGATAATTGGGGGAGGGGGGTGAACCAATTATCCTATAGGCTTTAAAATACTCATTAGGATGCTAAAGACTTTAAACTTTCAAATGTTTAACTAGACAACCAAATCTACAAGAAAAATAGAAATGGATATAAACTTTTCAATAAATTGTCAACTTGTCATATCGAGTATCAAGTTATCTTCCAACTTATACGGAGTTGTATTGATAAATAGTATTCATCAAATAAACTTGTAACATCATAATCATCTGCACAATTTGAAATAATCATTTAACATAGAAATCTCATAAAGGGAAAAAACCACCTGGGAACTAGCAACCCAAAATTTTCACTCTTTTGAAGTGAGTGGTTTTAGTAGGGGTTGTTTATCTATTTCTAGCAAGTGCAAATTCATTTTCTCTTAATGGTTGGTCTCTATGAGTGCAAATATCACTCATTTCATATTTTGTTATCTTCTACTAGCTTTTTTGGTTGCCTAAGGAAATATTAGCTAAGCAACTAAATTTTCTCTATCATAAGTTCTACAAATTTATTTATTTGATAAACATATTTTTGTAGGATTTGATTTATAAAATGTTATAGAGCCTTGAAAAATAATTTACATTAAAATATTTAATAAATAAAGATATTTATTTTGTATATTTTTTTAAGTTTTTCTATATGTATGGAATTTTGAAGAAATTTTGAAAATAATAAATATTAATAGAAAATTGATATCTATGAAGCCACTTTTTTAAAACTATACGTGGGTTATATTATTTTTGTTATGTATGTTTATGGGTAACAATAAGATAGTCATAGAGTAATTTATAGTGGTACATTTTTTATAAGTTTATTTTCTCACGGATCTAAGAATTTTAATTTTATAAGCATTGGTCTAACATTTTTTGAGTATGCTAGCCACAATAATTTTTGGACGTATTATTAAATATAGTGGTAGTTTTAAATGTTCCCACCAATCACATGAAGTGAAATTTAAGCTTTATTAATTGATAATAATTGTATCATGGTAGATTTCTTCTGAGTAGCTCAGTTTGCAAATAATTGCACAAATATTATGTGCTTTTGGGATTAAATAATTTCATACTATGTTCTATGCACAAAGCTTCTTGTTGTGAATGACAAGATTCTCCTTTTGTGAATGATTTTTTTTTGACGTATTAGATAGTAGCCAAAAGAGGGGGGCTGACCCCATAGTATAGAAGGTTTGAGACTAGCTAGTAGTTACCCCCTACCATCTAACCAATACCTTATCTAGACATCAAAAACATCTTCATGGTTAACACCATAATACGATACTTCAAAAAATCAATATCAACCTAATAAAATTATTGTTGACTTTGGTCTATAGAATGTTATTTAATTATAAACCTAATATACATTTAAGTCTAAAAATTATATTTGTAGTGTTTTACCTATCTAAATTTACTAGTGCAATGATAAATTGTCTTAGCATGTTTTTTAAAGATTTGTTTAACAAAGATTTTCAAAGTTTCTCCTTAGTGAGTATATTTTTCAAGTGCATGTTTTCTAAGAATGAATGAGTAAATGAAGAGACGCTATTTAGTTTACATATATGTTTAAATATTATTAATTATGTATAGTTTTTACAATATTTCCAATCATAATCATCAATTATAAAAAAATATCATTTTGAAAATGGAGCATAGAGTTTGATCAAAATTTTTGACTGAAATAAAAAATTATAAAAAGTTATTATTAGCAATGTTAAAATAATAGTTAATAAAGTATTAGATAAATCATAATATGATTGAAAATATAAATTTGAAAATATTGAAAATTAAACTAAAACATTGCACATCTAATATTAACAACTTTGTAGTGTCAAAGACATTATGTGGGAGATAGTAGCCCTTAAGGAACATTTTGATGCCTTGGATGAGAACTTTACCACTCTATCTAATTTTTTCTCAAGGTCACTCAAGATTCCTTCATCACTCTTTAGCTATTACAATAAGAGAAGGAGGGGAACAGCCTTGGGGTGAAGGAATTTGCTAAGCTTTATGGCTTCTTGGTGAATGACTAGCCTAAGGTTCTAGTGGAAAAAAAAGGGAAATATAAGGAAAAATTTTAAGCCTTGTGTTTTTACTATTTTTAGTCATGATACTATATTGATAGTTATGTATAGTTTATACTTTTATCATGCTAGTAGGCCTTAGACACTATTTAATTTTAAGGTTTATTTACTACTACTAGTAGATGTGTAGTTGGTTTTTTAATTGTGGAAAAATTGAATATAGTTTAATACATACTTTTTAATTATGGGCAGTTTATGCTTTCCACCAATAGTTTTAGTCATGTTGCAAGTCATTATATGTATAGTTATGCTTATGTCTAGGCTTGGATTATTGTTTTGGATATGGGTATGTCCATGATCATGGTGTGCTAAAAAGTGGCGATCTAAAAAACATGTAGTTCTTAAATTCCTCAAACCATTTCAAAATCTATTCCAACTTTTTTCCCACGCACCCTCATACTAAATGCAAATAATTAATATCTTTATAAGGTCTACTATATCTTTTGATACCAATCCTATATGGTCAACTTTAAATACATCCTAAAAATGTGTTTTTGGCCTATTTTTATGTGATTTTTACTTCAAACATGTAGCAACAACTTTTTTTTCACCAAAATTTGATGAAATGAAAAGAGTTTCCTAAGAATGTTGTTTTCTTTCCATAAATGTAATTTTTGTCAAATTATGAGTTTAGTAAATAATTATTACTTATTTTCTAATGGAGTTATGTATAAAGTGCTAACTGACACACTACATGAAAAACAACTATAACTTTCAAATGGTACAACATTTTTTAAATCCAAAAGATGTATCAAATTCTGTGTTTCTTCCACTATAAGGAAAAAAAATGAAAAATTGAATTTTGCATGGTTTTGAATTAGTTAAGGTGGTCAAACACGAGAGTTTTTTAATTCAAAAAATACTAAAGTGAAAAATTAATTATTAATTATTTATTTAGAATAAAAATACCTAAAAATATGTGTCACATCTACGAATGAGTTTAATACTTATATCTAGAATATTATTAAAAAATATTATTATTTGATTTTGACTAAGGTGGTCAGACATACATCTACTTCTTATTTTTGTTCTGAAAATTTTGTAATATTGCATTAAAATTCAAACTTTTGACAAATAAATTTTTATTTTTTTGAGATAAGTCCTAGTATTTTAGAAACTAGATTCAATTTCCTAGATATTCTTTTCTCTCAAATTTTTTATATAAAGTTAATAACAAGTAGAAAATTTCACATCAAGTTGACATGACCTTAATTTTCTGATTCTTTATTGCCACTTAAGAGCATAGTTTGGTTGACCATGATCCTACACATACCCATATCTTTTTTCTTTTTTTTTTGGTAGAGTAGATTTCTAGTAATATTTTGTTGTTGTTGTGTTGTTAATGGTCTTACAATGGTAATGTACTAAGCTCCACCCCCTTTGTTTTTTTGGATACTATTAATATAAAAGATAATTATGAAAAAAACTTTTTAAAAAAAAATATTGGCAATCTCAACTATTAGACACCTCCAACCATTGTCCGCAAAATCCACCATTCTATTCAGTGTCACAATATGTCCTTATATTTTCTTGAATATATTTTTGTGATCTTTATTTGCACTATTGGTTATTATTTATTGTTCTATCTTTAAATGGAAGCACTTTCCTCTTAAGACCTTTTAGGTCCCTCTTTACAATTCCCTTAATGGATCATGAATATGCATGTGGTAGATATTAGTTTTCTAGTATCTTCTTCCTCTTCCTAACCTTGCTTTCTTTGGCACTTGGGACTTAACCTCTAGGACTAGGCTGACTCGAGTCAACCTAGCCTAGACTAGGTCAAATAGGGGAGACCTACTCTTCCTAGGTTGACCTAATCTTGGACCTTTTTGACCTAGGTGAACCTAGTCCCTAAAAGTTCCAAAGCTCAATCCCAAAAGGCCTCAAGGGTTTTATTAGTTTGTTATCATTAACGGTTGGACTATATTGTTTTCCCACCAAAGAACTCAAATATATGGATACTTGGGGGCTTCGTTTTCATATATAATTTATAACACAACATTCTTTTCTCATTATCTTGATCTCAAGTGAAGATTTCTATCTTTGTCATTCAATGAGTTATAGTATTCGAGAATTTCAAGCATTTAAGCAAGGATATTTCTATCTAGTGTTGAAGTATTTTTTGTGAGCAATTCATCTTGAAGATCTAGTTTATTGTTAGCCATTGAAGGGGAGAGATCTACATCAAATCATTCATCATCTTCTTCATTGATATAGTTTTATATCTATGGCACCATGATGGGATTATGATAGATCCATTGCAAAGAGCGGAGATACCCTACATTCCTAATTCAAGATCTACACTACATTTACATTCAAAATCCTTTCAAAAAAGGGTTTCAAGGAAGGTTAATTGTAAAATGTACCTTTTCCTTTTGTAATTTAAATTTTTCAATTATGGTTAAGTCCTTAACTTGGTGCTTGACCAAGGAAAGTAGTCATCAAACCTCGAACCGAAAACCTTTCTTTTCTATGTTGATTTGTAGGTTGGGAAAGAAAAGGATTACAAATTTAGATCCTACTATTTAACAACATTATGTAGTCATCATTTGTAGATCATGGGACTATGTTAACTTGGTTGTAATATGTATTCCCAAGTTGACCTAGTCCTTCTATCTCATATTAGAGGGATTATTCATTCTAAGATCTGTGAATGGTTATTCAAATAGAGGTTAGATCTATGAGAATTGGAGTGAAAATACATATTTGTGTACACATTTCAAGGTGAGTCATTTATATTTTATTTCCTTTTATATATTTACCCTATATTACATCTTAATTGGACTAATTGTCTTTACATAGCATCTAGATTTACATTACTTAAGAAATAATTTCAATTCCACATTTACGTTATCTTATTAAGAGCCAATGGGAGTAGATTTCATTGTACTACATTCCTCTTTATAATTAAAATTTAGCATTATCTCTCTTAATCCTTTGGGTCCTAGCTATCTATTTTGGATCATAACTGGAATCATATATGGAAATTCCCCTCTTTCCCTTAAACACATATTTGAATGGCTTAGTGACCTCGTAGATTGGAGACCTACATCTTATTAAAGTGCTTTCATTTTACCACTAAATAGTTAATAGAAACCAAAAATAGTTGATGTGGAAAATGTCTTCTACTTGTCAAATTTATTTTTGTCAATCTCTTATATATTGAATTTCTATTTATCATATTTATTATTTTCTATATTATTACATATATTTGAATGAAAATTTTAATAAAATATTATTCTTTCAATAAAGAATTATTTAAATATTGACCAAAACTTATGAAGCTTGCATGTTTGATGTTTATTTTACAAACTTTCAAGTTTTATGGAATCAAGAGCTAGTTATTTTACAAAATGATGTTGGCTTCCAAAATGTCATAAACTAATTTTATCATTCCTAATACATGGAGATGATTGTTGGTTAATATATATTTATTTATGATTCATATTATAATTAAAAGATTTTATATGATCAACTTTTGTAGTTATTAATTTCCATTTAGTTGTGTGATCAAAAATATCAAAGTTTAGTAAATCAATGATTGAATAAAAGTTTGAATAAATTCAAGAGATCTATACATGTGAGACCCAAAAAAAAATTCTATCATATCATTGTGTCTTTATATCTAAGGAGATTATGATCAACTATGAAGATATTCTAAAATTTGAATATCTTACTATTTATTCTTGGGTGAATGACTGAATGGATGGGTGTTAATAATTTCAACAAGAGCATGAGTCTATGGATAAGAAGTATTATTGTTAGTGATTTTCAAGTCTCTTTCAATTTTGATTCTTGAGTTGTTGATCTTGATCAAGAAGCTTATTATATTTCGAAGCCCCACTTCCTCAAATAACTATTTTAGACCTCTAAACTTCTAACTATTTTTATATTGTGTATGAATACCCTTATATGCGACAAATCCAAACATGAAGTGTCTTTATGATTCCATAACCCCTTTAGTACCAAAAATTCAATCTCTTTCATTCAATTCTTACTTAGAGACTTTGTGTATGCCTCTCTCACATTTAAGATGATGAGAACTAGTTTTCAATTATGAAATTAGAAGTCTTGTAGTGTCTCTTGTGTTTGTAGTCTATACCTTGTTATATTTTGATCTAAGAGATACTTGTTACTCATGTTATTTGTACATTTGAGATGACCTGATGGTCAGATGTTATACTTTGATTTCCAGTATCATAGGCGTTAGATTACTATGTTGTTTAGTTGATCATATATGCATGGGGTAAAAGCATAAACCTATGTCACCTTTTATAAAGGAAAGTGATATCAGAATTTAAACTCTTCAACTTTAATGACATAAAAGTGGCATTTTTGTTTAGAATTTGAAGATGATGTAAACTAATGAAATGTATAAAATTGGATGAAGTTTATGTCTGCAATTTTTTAAAAAAATTGAGTGAAAATTCTATTTATTTTTGAATTTTTAAAGTCTATTTTTTAATTTTTTTAAAATGCTAAAAATATAGAGTTTTTTTCCTGTCAAACTAATATATGCAAATGATCATATATTGGTCTAATTATGAAATATGTTAGAGTTGGCATGTATACCTAGTGCACCAAAAAAGAAAACTTGAAATTCGGCTAATATTTTTCAAGTTATAGTTGGTCAAAGTCAAAGTTATCAAAAATTGACATTTTTTTCTCTTGTCAAATTTTTTCATTCAAATCTACATATTTTTTTTAAAAATATTACATATGAAGAAGACTCTCTCCTCTAGTGTAGCATTAAAAAATAATAATTTTTGAACATGATTTACTATAAGTTTTCTTTTTTTGAATAGACATCTTCATGAATCATAAAATACCTACTTGTAATATTTTCAAATTATAACATATTATCCTTAATAAAAAGTTTAAAAAATTTATATGATCATAATTTTGACTTTGGGACCTATAGAAGTATATTTTTAGTTTTAAAAAAAAAATCATTTTAGTGGGTCAAATTGGCCTTCAAAGTGAGATGTTCACAGAAGTTTTTATTTTTGCTTGTGTGCCTAACACTTAGGATGCCACATAGATAGTTATAGCTGAAACCCATATGACCAAAATAGTTTTGGCTAAAACTATTTCAGCCATAACCTTGTCAGTCTATCAAACCACTAGCAGTGAAAATGATAGCCAAAAATAGCTAAAAAGTGGTTTTTTCATTTATATAAAATGTCAGGGTTATGGCCAAAACCCTTTCAGCTATAATGGTATAGGCCACATTGATAGGGAAACCTACCATATATGTACAACCGAAACATGTTCAGCCATATCTTGTATGCCTATAAATTTAGTAAATTAATAATTGAATAAAAGTTTGAATAAATTCAAGAGATCTATACATGTGAGACCCAAACACATTTTCTATCATATCATTGTGTCTTTATCATCTAAGGAGATTATGATCAACTATGAAAATATTCTAAAATTTCAATATCTTACTATTTTTTCTTAGGTGAATGAATGAATGGATGGGTGTTAATAATTTCAACAAGAGCCTAAGTCTATGGATAAGAAGTATCATTGTTAGTGATTTTCAAGTCTCTTTCAATTTTGATTCATGAGTTGTTGATCTTGATCAAGAAGCTTATTATATTTCGAAGCCCCACTTCCTCAAATAACTATTTTAAACCTCTAAACTTCTAACTATTTTTATATTTTGTATGAATACCCTTATATGTGACAAATCCAAACATGAAGTGCCTTTATGATTCCATAACCCCTTTAGTACCAAAAAGTCAATCTCTTTCATTCAATTCTTCCTTAGAGACTTTGCGTATACTTCTCTCACATTTAAGATGATGAGAAGTAGTTTTCAGTTATGAAATTAGAATTCTTGTAGTGTCTCTTGTGTTTGTAGTCTATACCATGTTATATTTTGATCTAAGAGATACTTGTTACTCATGTTATTTGTACTTTTGACATGAGCTAATGGTTAGATGTTATACTTTGATTTCCAATATCATAGGTGTTAGATTACTATGTTGTTTAGTTGATCATATATGCAATGTGATGATGCCTTTTTTAGATGAAAGTATGTTTTATGGTGATATTTGGTTATCCCATATTTTGACATATACTTTGATTATTTTTATATGTTGGATTTAATACTATGGTTATTTACTTCATTTTTTCTTGTGATGCTTTATGCAAAATTTAGTGATGTAAATAGATTATTTTGGTATAATTAAATAAATAGTTAAATTAGTTTATTTAATGGATTTATTTCTTTGACTATGTTATTGTATGCAATTACACTTAATCGTGTGTTTTAGTGTGTAGGATTTATATCCTTGGTAGTGACACATGGAGTTAGTGATTCAATTGTTCATATCTAGCCAATGTCATCCCTATATGGCTGGCATGTCCTATTTAATTGTTTAAATTAAGCCTTCCAATGATTTAATTAAATCTAGACCCATTTTTATTATTTGATCACACCTGTGAGTGTTTCCATGCATTTGGGTAAAAGTAAAAAGTTGTGTCACCTTTTAGGCTAACTTATCAGAATGACTAAATTTGATTATTTCTATCTAAAATTGATTTATTTTTAAACAAATAATCTAGATAAATTCATTCTAGCTAAGTTATATATGATCTCAGACCTTTCCAATTGGAAATGTATATTATATACACATTTTATACTAGTTTGTATCCAATTACTAAAGAAATAAAATTATTTTAGAAAATTGGTGTTTCAATAGCTCTTACTATTTTCTGTGATAGTTATTTCATAACATATAAACACCATTTTATAGAGCTCAAAGTCAATAATATTTTCATGTAGAGTTTATAGTGTTTTAATTAGATATAGTATATTATAATTTAAAAAATCTACAACCACATATTTTAACACTCAAAAAGATGTCAATTTTGAGAACGAAAATAATATTAAATCATATCTAAAAATTATACAATGTTCTAGAGGAGAGATTCCTCTTCTACAATGTATAATTTTTCTCCTAGTTAGAATATCTTTATTTTGAAAAACGTGGTGGGAGAAGAAAACTATCAATTTTAGGTGAGTTAAAATTTCAATCCGTATAAAAGAGAAAATATAGGTCTAAAGCCGATTTTTATTTTTGATTGTTCTAGATATATATGTTATCTATAACATAGTCAGAGATCAAAGGGAAATAAGTTTATTTCCATATGGTTTTGTGGTGGGAACTAGACCCATAATTTTTAGCATTTTTACAACCTAAAAAATTATCAATAAAAATTAGGAAAACATATCAATTCTTATTCCAAATAATTATTTAAAATTATAATCCTAAAAATCATCTATTTCTACACATTTCATTAGTTTACTACATTTCCAAATTCAAAATAATAATACCAATTTTATGTCATCGAAGGTGAGCAACTATACTTTTGTTAGCCTTTTCCTTTACAAAAGGCTGACACAAGTTTGTGCTTTTACCCATTTAGAGGTTCGCATTTGTCACAAAAATTATTAAAGAATTATATCATTTTGGTTTAAGGAAATTTTGGGCTTTATTTGATTTAATTTAATTCCTAGTAACTTTTTCATTGATGAATTCCAATTACTTGGAATAGCATATTTTTGTTTGGGTTGATTCAGGGTTTAACTAGGTTACCTAGTTATTTACCCAAATACATTATTCACTCAAAAAGTAAATAAGTATCTAGAAAGAAACTTTATTCCTCACCTCTCACTTTTGAAAAAGAGAATTTGAGAGTAAATTTCCAAATCCTCTTCTACAAGATTGTGTTTATATTCATTATAGGAGCTACGAGCATGTGATCTTCATGAGATCAACCTCGTTGGATTCAACTTAGGGAGATGTTGATTTGTTGTGATTTTTGGTAGCTACCATGGGTTATTTATTTTATTGTGCTAATTCCCATTTTTTCCCTTTTGGTTGTTAGGTAGGGGTCTCTCATTTTCATGTTTTAGCTCTATTTTAGCTTCCATGTCTGGTAGTTGTATGTTAGAAAGCTGAGAACTAGTGTTCACCTCCATTTCTAATTGCTAGTTCTACCTAGTTGGTCGGGTATGAATATTGCCCTAATTTTTGGGATGAGAGTCTAAGGTTTCACACCATTATGCTATACATTTTTGCATATGGTGTTCAACCTAATTTTTATTAGATTTTTGTGGCTTATTCATCCTTAGTGTAAATGGGTTTTATTTTTGTCTATTTTTGTCAACAATGGATTTTTTATGTTTTGACCTCAATTTACACACTGCCTAGTTTTCTCAAGTTTTCTTAACATGATGTTGGTCATGGACTCAAATTATCCTATGGATATTAGTCAAGCCATTATTGCCCTTTTATGTTGTATTGGGATGTGTGTCACATCTATACTCCCGAGCTATATTCGATTGAGTGTTATTTTACTTGCTTTCTCATGCAGCCATTGTTTATGTTCTTTGTGATGGTGGTGCACCACACATGACCATGTGCACATTCATTTTTAAAGTGGCTTGTGAGGCCAAAACTCTTGGTTATATTACAATGGAGTTATGTTCATTAGGGTTGGGATGGGAATATGCATGCCTATGGGCACTCATCATGTGATGAGCATGGGTAGGGTAGGTTAGCACCATGGAGGGGCTTCTATTGCAACCTTGGTCACTATTTTCCAAGATATCATAAAGAAATCTTAACTAAGTGATAACTAAATGAATCACTAAGCAATAAATGTAACATAATAAAATCTTATGTCAGCACCTAGTTAAGTCTGAAGACACAGGATGTGCACCTCCCAAAGGAGTTGATGCTTCTTATACTAGCTTGGACTACCTAATGCAGGGAAACTTACCCTCCAGTGATTCCTTACATAGTTAACCCATAGAGTATTAGATTAGGACCTATTGTACTTGCATTATCTTATGATCTTGGTTGTAATCCTTTTTATTGTCTAGCATGAGTCTTAGCCATTAAAATTTTCTTTATGTGTGTTTGCAGTTGGATCATTCTCTCCATCAACATAATGAGAGTGGACCTATGGGTTTCACATGGTTGGGAGGTCTAGTGTTATGATCTTGATGGTCGGCCTTCACTAACACCTCAGGGTTTTGGTGCATTGGTTTGTACCATGTGGTATTAGAGCCTCCACCTAGGTTTGAGTCTTAGAGTGGGTGGCAACACTGGTATTGTAGTGTTCATCTAAGGCTCATATGGCCAAGAGAGGGCCTACTATATGGGCTCACATCCAACCTTTAGTCTAGACTATGGAACGTAATGGGATGTTATGATCTTGGTGCATGGCCTTCACTAACACCTCAAAGTTTTGGTGCAATGGTTCATACCATGTGGCTAACTATACCACTACTAGGGACTAGTGTATAGACATGGTCTATTATTCTAGTTAGACCAATGCTTGATGTTTCACTTTGTATTTTGGGTTACTGGAGTATGTTTCAATGCACGATTTATGCTTTTAATTAGAATGTTGGGACATCATGTTTCGATGATGTTATTTATTTGACACATTCCTATATTATGATGTTTAGGATATTGTTAGTTCATGTGATTCACTTAGTTGGAGTATTTATTGCTTTATTTATTAGCATGTTAGATCTTTCTATTTTTATGGTGTTATTACATTGTAGTAGTGACACCCTCATAAGATAGATCCAGCTATCTAGTTGGCAATTCTAGATTTTATTTATGGGCGATGGCTAGGGCCTTTGAGGTCTCATAATGTTATTACAATTGGGAGGAACTACATAAGAGTTTAGTCATTGATTGTACATTTCCATTTTTCTTTCAGCATGTTTCATTATATGACATTAGCTTAGATGGTAGTTGTGTATTCAATTTGTGGATCCGCTATTCCCTAGTATGTAGGTTCTAACTCTTTATTTTATCTCTATAAATGTTTATTGGAAAGTTTCTTGAATTCCTGGGTGACGGTGCTTTAGCATTGGGTGATACTTATAAAGTATCACACACTCGAAGGAGAAATGTCATGTGATACTAGAAAATATCATATGCCTTGGGAAATTATATCATACGATATAGGAAAGTATTGTGTACCCTTTGGAGAACTATTATATGACACTAGAAATGTGTCACATGACCACAGAAACTCTATCACCTAGACCATGAAAGTGTCAGATGACCATTATAGAAATTTCATATGATACTTGTAGACCCTCAAAAATGGTTCGCATCTCTGATTTCATCACTTCTTCATACTAATTTGTCCCATTTTCTCATTTTAATAACTTTGATGTTTTGGCCAGATTGACCATATTTCATCATTTGTATCCTCTTTCACATCAATTTCATGTCAACTCGGAATCATATCAAATCAACATGAAACCATTTCAAATCAACTCAAAATCACCCCAATCCAACTCAGAATCACTCAGAATCAATCCTAATCAACCCAAAACATATCAAACATCCCAAATCAATCATAATTTATTTTATCCTAGGTATTTTTGTGGCTTTCAATGCCTTGGAAACCTATCAACCTATCAATCTTATCAATTTGACCTTAGTATTGTCATGGCTCTCAGTGCTAGGTCAAACTATCATTCATGTCATCCAATCTTTGACATTGTTCAGGCTTTCAATGTCAGATCACGACATCATCAACCATTTTAACATTGACAATGTTCGTCGATGTTATTATGATCAAACCCTTTCAATCAATTTCAATTCTGTAGCATTTACAATGTCGGTTAAATGTTACATATCAACCAATTCATGTCATGTGTCCTTGGCATGTTATAAATTTTGATCTATCAATAAATTTGACCATGGATTTGGTCTACTTTCCATCATCTTATTTGATATCCATCATCATCACATTTTCACCAAAGGGTACAGTTACATTCATTTAATCAATTTGGCCAATCATCTGCTAATTTTCTCTATAGGATTAAATAACCCATAATTTAATCCTATTCTTTCTAATTATTCTTCCTAATTATCATCCTCAATTAATTAATTTATTAATTAATTGATTCATTATCTACAAACCATGGAAATTATTAATTTCCTAAGTTACATTTTCCATCATTAATTCCATTTTCTACTAATTCTTCTTTTGTGGAATAAAAGGATTTTTAATTCGAATATTCCATAAAATATTGCATCATCATGGCACTTGGATATGACACTTCATGGATTCTCCTTAAACACTTGGCTAAGACTTGTCATAATCAAATATTCTTATCTCTTATGCATGTCCCTATTTGGCTTTTTTGTCATAGATTCTTGGCTTTAAGTGGGTTGAAGTGTCTTATGATGCGTCATAGATTCTCTTCCACATTTAGCCAAGCTTGACTTTCATGTGTCATAGAATCTTACAACTGGCATATTTTGTCATATGCATCATGGATTCTCAAAGGAATCTCTTGCCACATAGCATATCTATGGGTGAAAAATCCAATGCTCTCACCTTGAGTGTTGATTATAAAATGGAAACTCTTTCTCTCATTTTTGGTCCTTGAACCCTTGAGTCCTTGAATCCTAATGCTTAAGTCTTGAAAATCCAAATTCTTGAGTCTTTGGGTCCCCACTTCTTTGCATATACACTTCTTGCTCTCACATTAAAATCACACTTCTAGTATTCTCATGGCATTATCCATATCATAGGCTTTGGCTTCAATCTTGTGTGCACTATAGGCAAATTGGAGCTACAATCATTTGGAGAAGAAAGAAGGACATGGGAGCTACAAATGAAAAAGGGGGTTTCTATTGCTTTCTTTATTAGTTTGGCTTTCATGGTAGACTAGTGGGTGATAACATATGATTATTGAGTTTTGTGATTTTCTCATAGTATGTTAAGCATTTTAACCCATTTTCTAGTGCTACATTTGGTGAACCCGATGTAAACATACATATCTAACTTAGGTTTTCTTGTTTTGTGCTTGTGGGTGCAAGGAAGGAGCTCACTTGGAAGGGTATAATGACTATCTACTCTTCCTTTTCACACCTAGATTAATTAGGGGGTCTAGTAAAATGCTTGTATGCTCTTGTTTCATGCATTCTATTAGCTTGTTATCCTAGGGTACACTCTGCTCTATCAGGATGCACTTGGGACCCCTAGGAGTAGTTTTAGGAGTCTAGAAGCTACCAAAACCTCCTTCTATTGTTTTTGACTTACCAATTGCACCCAACTAGGCCCCAACTACATCATTGATGCAATCTATACTATTTGGGTGCACTTGGGAGTGTAGCTTTGAAAATTTTAGTTCTTGGGTCTTGTCTAGGCACCATTTCCCCGCACTTTGCACTTGACTTCCCAACTGCACCCTAAAACTATGAACTGCACCCAACTAGACCCCAACTACATCATTGACATAGTTTGCACTATCTGGGTACACTTGGGGGTTTTCAGAGCCATTTTGGCCTTTTGGGGAGCAATCTATTCTATCAGAGCACACTCGAGTTCACAGTAAGCATCTGCATCAACCAGAATCTACATCTAAGGTTCCTATCACTCTCTAGGACATAGATTAGGTGATTTTTTGTTACTGATGTTCTATTTTTAGTATGTGGTGATCATTGGATGAAGATGTGATCATAATAAACTACTAATATGTGCTTTGCAGGACGTTGTTGAAGACTTTGTGTGTCTTTCCAAACTATGTGTGTGGATTTCCTAGATTGTATAACATTTTGTTTGGTGCTTAAAATGAACCTTTTTCTTTTCTACCTGGCATTTCTACAATGTTAAATCCCTAAGATTTTCATTGGACATATCCTCTCCCCTCGCCATTTGTGGATCTTGGGTGTAAGAGAAATTTGTGTAACTTCTATAGGAGGTCTGCCTTGAACCAAGATACTCGATATTGGGTATGCCAGGGGACGACCTCAGAGCAGTAATGGGCCAAAAGCCAGGTCAACATTCCAGTTGCTATATAAAATTTGATTATGGTGAAAGTCATGTCAATGATATTGCTGCATGATAGCTCTCCTCCAGTGCCCTTGTGGTGCGTCAAGCCCCAGTTCTCGGGGCTAGGAGACCTTCTGCGAAAGTTTATCATTCACTTGCCAAACAGAATGCCCTTACTAAAAGCCATGTTTTAGTAGCCAAAATCCTTTATATCCACTGGCTCAAGGGGTCACCCATGCCCATGAAGACATCCTACATTCTCGTGGTCCTTAGTAGAGGCAACAGTCCCTTGGGAAGTCATGCCCCTTGCAAAGTGGGTCTTGGTAGCCCCGAGAAGTGAGTGTGTTATAAGAGGGAGCCTATGGTGCAAAGATCCTAGGTTTTCTACTCTAGATAAGCATGCCTAAACTTTAGTTCAAGTAGGAGTTTAGTGGATATAGTCCTAAAAGCCTAAGTTGTGGTGTGTTTGTTAACTTTTAACAACAACTATTCTTGTCTTAATGTGTCTTGCGTGTGTGTAAAACATAATCAAGATAAAAGACAAAATTTTAAATTTACACCTTGGATATCATTTGAACTTGTCAAAACATCACACATTTCCAAAACATTTCAACCTTTATCAAACTTTGCAAACTTTGGTTCAACACACTCAAACCTTGAAAAACATAGCGACTTGTGCTCTTAAACGTGCTTGGCAAAACATAGATCTCAAACTTGCATAGACTTCACTTACATTCACCCTAGTATAGGCATCATTCATACATTATATAGACTTCATATTGCACCTTTTAGTCCTCATTTAGTCTCTATTATCTTTCATATTGCATCCTTTTAGGTTCAATTTACCTCCCTTAGTTTTTGCATTCCCATCTCACAATCAGCATTTTGAATTCACCACCTTGCATCTTTGCATACCTATTCATCATCTTGACTAATTTCACCATCATTCCAAGTGTCCTAACCATCATTTTGAGCATTCATACTGGTCTTAACATTTTCCCCTATTGTTTACCTCTCTGTGATATCAATCTGGAAACCATAGCTCCCAGAATTGCTTTAGTTTCAGCCCAGTTTACCAACTACGTCATAAAACTACCAACTATGTCATTGACATAGTTTACACTATCTAGATGCACTTGGTGGTCCTAAGATCTATTTTTGGGTTCCAAATAACATTTTGGGCCTTCAATAGTGTCCTTAGGTACCTAGTTAGCTCCCCTTGCACTAGCTTGCCCAGATCTACATTCTACATCACCTAGTCTTCCTCACCTTCACTTAAGACATCATTCTATAGGCCATAAATTCTGTTTTGCATCTCCCAACCCATCCTAACATCAAACCCAGCATCTTAGCTTCTTAACATATCATTTTGGTAACCATACCCTTCTAAATCAACAAACATTCTTCCTAGCTAACCAACTGCGCTCAAAAACTACCAACTATGCCCAAACTAGCTCCAAGTGCATCAATGATGTATTTGGTATTTTTAGGGTACACTTGGCACTATTAAGGTGCACTTGGGTACCTGCATGACCATTTTGGGCCTCCAAACTGCACTTTAGGACCTCAAAACTGCATCTAGGAGCCTCTACACCTCTCCATTTTGCACTTGACCCAAAACCGCATCTTGCACCCAAAATCCCATTTTGCATTATAGTCATTATCCATATCACACATCAAATCAGTATCACTACCATTTTCAGCCCCCAAAACATCATTTTGAACCCCCAAAACCTTTGAATTTAGTCAAAAATCTAGACAAAGTATGAGTCTTAGAGTATCTCCTCATGTTGATGGATAATGGATCTTGACTAGTCTTTTTTATCTTTTCTTGGTCAAAATCTATCTATGTCTTGATAGATTTGACTTTTTCATCTTTTATCAATTTGATCTTTTCATCTTTTATCAATTTTTGGTCAAGATCCAAAGTCCTTTATCACAAGGTTAAACTCCTAGGAAAAATACTTTCTAAAGGTTTTACCTAAATTCAAAACTTTCCCTTTACTCTTGTCATAGCATAATCATATCCCTAGCATCCCCAAAGATCATTTTCACTTATCCTAGTGGTATATCCCATTCATCTTGCATGGTCCAAACCTTAGCATCATTATCACTACCAAACCCTATTAGATTATCCATCAACCAAATTGTCTTCTTGATCATCTACCCTCATTTTGCATATCCTAAACATCATTATAAACCCTTGGAAACCATCCTTTGCATAGTCTACCTTTCACAAACCAACCTTTAGCATCCTTAGGAAATCCAAAACATAACCCTAATTTTCATTTTGCATACCTTAGAGTCATTTTCATCCCCTCTAGTCAAACTTCAAAACATCACCTTGCATTTTGCATTTGCATAACATCCCTAGGAAATTTGCACTTTTTACATCAAAACCATAATTCATTTAGCATTTCCTCACATTGAATAACATTCATAAGCACTTAAAAATCCAAAAAAAACTCATATCTTGCATACCCACCACTCTAAATCACTCAAAACACTCAAAATTTCCATTGTATCTGCATTCTTAGGTATCATGCCAGCACTTACTAGGACACAATCAGCTTAGAGACCCGAAGAACTCTATCAAACTTTGTTTTCTGAGGAACAAGCACAACCAAAACCTCATACAAGACAAAGAAAGAGAAAGAGAACCCAACAGACCTTTGACGAAGACCAAATCGAGGCATCACAACTATTATTAGTAGACCCATTGAACATTTTTCCACAAGATCCTCATAATCAAGATATTGCACAACGAACCATGGACAATGCACCTACAATGAGATTTCCTCCAAACACTTCCCCCACACATGGGATGGTTCAATGGAGTTTTAACTTTGAACCTATATTTGTGTCGATACCACCTGGAGGTGTAAGTGTACCAACCACACCCAAAGATGAACAATCAAATTCCTTCGAATTCAGCCAACCTAACACAAGTACCTTCAAATATAACACAAGTACTATACACCTAAGTGATGAATCTGACACTAATTATGGCATCACTAATGAAGAAATGGCTAGGGCATGTGAAGACAAAATTTTTCATAAGAACTTCAAACGTTTGGAAGCCCAAGAAATTATCAAATTTAACCCAAACTTGGAAGATCCTAAGTCCAAACATCAAACCAACAAAACTATTGAAAACATACAACCCATGATCAATTTGGACTTAGATAAGGGAAAACAACCTTTGGAATTTTCAAACATGATAATGGCACCTATAAGGTCCCGTCAAGAGTCAACCATCAAAATCCTCCAAAGTACATTTCAACACATCAATGTTAACCCCTTGTTCGATGAAATACCACGAACCCCTAAACACCCCAAAAGGACATTAAGACTTGATTTTTGTCACATGATGCAACAACAAGATACACCTAAAGGAACTTGTGCTCTAGGGATGCCAAACATACCTCCTTTGGAGGAAAATCAACAAAGTACACCTTTGCTCCTAACTTTACCAAGTGCTATTACATCAAATGCTATGGAGCCTCTCATAAATACAACATGTGAAACATCAAGTGCAACCATCCCTATGGACACACAAAGGAAAATTCTTATTGACATTATGCCCATTCCCAACAGGGACACATCTCATAGTCAAGTCAATATGATGTCACAAATAGGAACATCTAACACACAAAGGTTCCAAAACCACAATCCAAACATGATGTTCAATTCTCAAGGACTTAGTCAACCCCCATGACAACACAACCTACAATGGTACAAGGACTCCACACTTCCAAGGTGCAACCAAGTATACATCCACTTAACACACATCCCACATATCAACAACAACATCAACTGCAATGACAAAAACATCAAGTGGGGAAAACATCCAACATTCCTAATACGCAGTCCCATGTGAACCCACCTGAGTTACACACAATTTATCATCAACAATTTTAGGAGCAATTTCAACAGCAACAAGCAATGTTTGCTAAACAACAAGAGCAACTCAAGCAATAGTTGGAATACCAAAGATGCCTTGAGAAACAAATCACATACCAGCAACATTTGTTACAACAACAACATGTGCCACAACAACCTCAACAAATACCTCTACAACAACAAGCACATACATGGTCTCACATACAACCAATAGAGGTATACCAAAAACAACCACAACACATGGCACAACAAAAACACATGGTACAACAATAGCAATCAATCCCACAACAAGTGCCACATCAAATGCCACAAAAATTTCCCCAACAACAAGGACCTTTCTGTCTTTGAGGTGCCAACATACCTCCACAACCTAGTGACACTTCGTCAAACTCATTAGACATAGAAATGTCAGAATCAAGTAGACATAGTTCTTGCCAGAGAAAATGGTCTACTCACAGACACAAAAGACTTGAAGGAAAGACCATCATGCAAAACCCCAATGAAGAACTATTACAACAATTCAAACAACTTTCCAAACAAGTTGAGGCATTGGGAGTCCAAAAGAAACAAGCTCTATATACAAAAAGGGACCTACGTCCTAACCCATTTGATAAAAGTCTATATATGCCTCCATTCCCAAGACACTTTGAGGCTCCAAGGTTTGAAAAATACTGAGGAAAAGAAAACCCTATTGATCATATCTAATAATTTTGTGCTTCATGTACCGAACTCAGTGATGAGCCCACTTACCTTATGAGATTGTTCCCTCGTTCTCTAGGTGGGCCTGCACTTGAATGGTACTCCAAAATTCCTGGTAATATCAAATCTTGGTCAAAGCTAGCAAATAAGTTTATCTCCCACTTTGCCTTTAACATTAAAAATGAGGTGACACTTTTTGATTTGTGCTTAACTAAACAGAAGATGGGAGAATCATTCATCAGATTCTTACTACGTTGGAGAAGCCTAGTTAGTCAATGCTCACTAGACATTCCTGAAGAACAACAAGTAAACCTATGCATTGAAAACTTAGTCCCAGACTTAATGTATGAACTCAAGATCAAGAGTCCAAGCACCATTTCTAAACTGATGAAAATGGGGGCTAGTATTGATGATGCTCTTATCCATAAGGGAATCCTCAGGATAAACAAAGAAAATGCAAACACCAACTCATCTAATGACAAGGAAAAATTTTTCTCCAAAAATAAGAATGTGACTAATGATGGCATTGTGGATGCCTGCATCATTAGTATAGCACAACCTCAACTCACTTTGAAAGGTGTAAACCCTACAAATTCACAAACCTCTAATCAAACATCAGCTCCACAACAAAAAACTAAGACTTCCATGCAAGACAAACCTCAAAGACATCCTAGAACCAAAGACAGGAAATTCACACCATTGGGAATACCACTTGAGACTGCATTACAATAGTTACTGAGTAATAACTTCCTACAGCTACCCCCAATCAAAGATGAACCATTAACTAAAGTAGATTGGTGGGATGACAAAAAGTATTGTGATTACCATCACACCAAAGGACATAAGACTTCATCATGCTTCCAATTGAAACATGCAATACAAGACCTTATTGATGATGGTGTAATCACAGTTGATCCATCACTATTAGCATCCAACTCTAATCATACTATTTTCAAAGATCCTTTGGGTAATCATGACAAAGAGAAACCCTCAAGTTCAAACTCAAACTCACAAGGTAATGTGAATTACACATGCACCGACTATGACTACACCATCAATTGCTTTAATGAGTCTGACTTCTACATATCCACATTCACATTGAAGATTGAAGACCCTCGTTGTGTTGTCACTACATGCCATAGCAAGATCTCCCTACCTAGAGCCCTATCTAGACCTACTACTTCTACTAGACCTGCACCCCCAAGTAAACCTATTGCTCCTACTTCATCTGATTATAGCCTTGTTGAAAAACTTGGAAAAACCCCTGCACAAATATCCATTTTGGACCTACTACGTGCATCTCCCCAACATCAGAAGATCTTAGATCAAGCCCTTAAAGAGTCAATTGTCCCAAATAACATTGATGTTGTCCAGTTCCAAGCCATGGTTGGGAACCTATCTACGTCACAACATATTACTTTTTCACCCTGAGATATTCCTAAAGAAAAACCCAACCACAATGATCCCCTCCACCTTGAAGTCTTTTACCACAATGTTAAAGTTAGATGTGTCTTGATAGATGGAGGAGCAGGGCTGAATATCTGTACACTTCAAGTAGTCAAAGGTTTGGGTTATTCTAAAAATGATGTGGATCCCTCTCGAAGGATCACAATCAAAGCCTATGATGATGGTGAGCATTTATCTATAGCAGTTATCATCTTACCTATCAGAGTTGGTCCAGCAACTGAGAACACTTTATTCTAGGTCCTAGATATAGAAATGAACTGCAATATGATACTAGGCTGCCCATGGATCCATGCTCTGAAAGAAATTCCTTCTACATATCACCAGTGCCTAAAGTTCTCCTATAATAATGTAGAGGTAACCATCCCTGGTGATCCAGATCGCTTCCAATTTTGTGCCAATCTTAGAGGGACCACTACATACCAGGTCCCAAAAAACCATGAAGTAAATCCCCTAGAGTCCTCCAAGTATGTTGATCCTTCCACATTTACACCTGCATCCAAACGAAAGCTTAAAATACAAGACCAAGGTTGTGGTGAGTACTCCATGTCTCATGCCTTTCACATTGGGAAACTTCCTTTATCCCCCAAGCCATATGGTAAACCTCAGCTTATACAAAACTAGCCTAAGTTTGCACTTCAAAATAGACCTTCTATTGCATTCACTAGTGGAGGCGAACTACACAAAGAACACGTCTATGAAAATACCTCTACATGGATTAAAAAGGCTAAAGAAGAAAAAGAAATTACTCCCATATCCCTCAACAGGTATGGACCTAGATTCACCATCATGCAAAAAAAGGGATATTATGGATGTAGTGGCTTGGGACTCCAAAAAAAAGGCATTGTTCAACCCATTACTGCATCAAGATGACCTCATAGCTTGGGACATGGATTCAAACCATTTGTTTTGGGTCTTCCTAATATTGAGTCATCCTCATCTAAGGAGGTGAATGCTTCAAATGATGACAAGGCATCTGAGAACAACCAACCCAAACCCACCCAATCTATATCTAATGTTGATGATCTTGATACCTCCCTCGATCTTGATCATATGTTTGCAGACCTAGATAGCTTACCCATGGAAGATAAATATGTCAATCCACCTGTCACTCAAACCAATTCTTCACCTTGAATCAAAACATTCTGGGATCCAAGCCCTCCTACTTTTGAGCATGATCCCAATGACATCACTAAAGTAGATATCCATATATATGCCTTGGACCAAAGCTTATTCAACATCGATGATGGTATTTCCTTAGTTTTCCCTAAACTTATTGATTGGGACCAATAAGGACCACCAATGTTTGATCAGTTTGGAAATGGTGATGCCATCATAGAATTCTTTGAGCTCTGTGAATATGTACCACAAGGTGATCACAAGTTTGGATTTTCTATTAATCTAAACATCATGGCATATTTTGGGGAGTCAACTCCATCTTCCAGTCACAAAATTGAGAAAATAACAAAAAAAGACACAAGTAGGTCTCTTGGTGAAAACTAAAAGGCACCATTAGACCATGAAAAGGTAAAAGTAAAGGACATATCCAAGGGTGAAAACCTCTCTGAGGTTCCTGGGGATGGAAGATTGGACACACCCCCATTAACGGAAAAATTAGCTGTTAGGAGTCCCCAGATTCTTTCTAGAGAGGCAGATCAACTTTTCTTGGTCTTACGCAGATATGCTCGAATTAGATCCTAAACTAGTCCTTCATCACTTACCACTAAAACTAGGAATGAAACCAGTAAAGAAAAAGTTGAGGAAAATTCATTGTCAAGTTGCTCTCCTTGTCAAAACTGAATTGAAGAAACTATTGGATTTCAGCTTCATAAGACCCATTGATTATGTAGAGTGGATATCTAATCTAGTACTAGTAAGCAAACACTTTGGGGGCATTTAGATATGCATTGATTTTCATGATCTTAACAAAGCATGTCCCAAGGATGATTTTCCTTTACCAAACATAGATATCATTGTAGATATGAAAGCTGGGTATGAGATGTTATCACTAATGGATGGATTTTCTGGCTATAATCAAATAAGAATAGACCCTAAAGATCAACACAAGACAACTTTCACATGTCCTTGGGGAACATACTGCTAGAACATCATGCCATTTGGTCTTAAAAATGATGGGGCAACATATCAAAGAGCAATGACTACAATCTTCCATGATTTCATGCACATCCTCATGGAAGACTATTTTGATGACTTACTTTGCAAATCCTATAAAAGGAAAGAGCACTTGGGCATCCTAGATCAGATATTCACCAGAATGGAAAGCTCCAAAAAAGTGTGTATTTGGAGTTGTCTCTAGAAAGCTCCTAAGCTACATTGCTTCTCAACGAGGCATTGAAGTGGATCTTGAGAAAGTAAAAGCAATACTTGACATGCCTCCTCCAACAAATCTAAAAACCCTCAGAGGGCTAGAAGGAAGATTGTAGTCTATCCGTAGAATCATTGCACAATTGGCTGATAAGTGTCACTCCTTTCAATGGAATAAGCAATGCCAAGAATCTTTCCAACAACTCAAGGATTATCTTCTACACTTGTGGGCTATGAGCTAAATTATTCACTAATTGAACGAACATGCCTTGCTATTGTCTTTGTAGCCCAAAATCTTAGACATTACATGCTCCATCAGAAAAAAATGCTAATCTCTAAGAGTGACCCACTGAAATACCTCCTCAGTAGGGCTGCTCTCATAGGACGCTTAGCCAAATGGGTCATGGTCCTTAGTGAATTTGACATAGAATATGCAGACAGAAAGGAAATCAAAAGGAAAGTGATAACACATCAATTAGAAAAATGGATGTAGCTAATGAATGGAAGCTTTATTTTGATGGATCACATACACGAAATGGTTCAAGTGCTGGCATTGTGTTTATCACTCCTCAAGGGGATATAATCCCCAAGTCCTACCAAATTGCATTCCACTATACAAACAACATAGCATAATATGAGGCACTAATCACAGGGCTCAAGATAGCCATCCAATAGAAAATTCAACATTTAGAAGTCTTTGGGGATTCCCAGTTGGTCATCCACCAAGTCAATGATGACTATGAAACCAAAGATGATAAACTAATGCCCTACAAGTAGATGTTAGACTTCCTTAAGTCTAAATTTGTTACTATCTCTTTTTTTTAGCTACCAAGAAGACACAACAAGCAAGTTGATGCTATGGCTGCCATTGCTTCTATGATAGATATGCCTCAAAATGTGGAATGTTGTGAATTCCTTGTTGAGCAACTTTTGGTTCCAACATTTGAGCTCTCCCAATATGAGTTTGTGTGTGAACTTGTTGGTCCCAACTCTCCTTGGTATCAAGATATTTATGGTTACCTACATGCCCAAATCGTACCAACCAACTTATCCAAAAATGACCGTCGAGCCTTTATTTGTCAAGCTGCTAGATATGTCATCATCGGTGACACCCTTTACAAGAGATCTTTTGACCAAACCCTTCTCAGATGCCTTGACTCACAAGAAGCTGAAATTACCTTGCATGAGGTTCATGAAGGTATATGTGGAGGCCATTTCAATGGTCTAAGTCTAGCCCAAAAACTTGTCAGAGCTTAGTATTATTGGCCCACCATGGAACAGGATGCCCATGACTTTTCCAAAACATGTCATAAGTGTCAGATACATAGCAATCTAATCCATGCACCAACACAAGAATTGCAGCCATTCATATCACCATGGCCCTTTTCAGAATGGGCATTTGATCTTATCGGAGCTATTTCTCCTTCATCCTCTAATGGTCATAAGTTCATTATCACTACAATAGAATATTTTACCAAGTGGGTTGAAGCTGTCCCTTTGAATTTCACCACTGGCAAGCAAATCTCAAGGTTTATTTTAAACTACATCATATGTTAGTATGGAGTCCCCTTGGCTATTATTACTGACCATGGTACTCCATTTCAAAACAAGGATGTAGACAAGCTTTGCGAGAAGTACAACATATACCATGGATATTCTAGTATTTACCATCAACAGGGCAATGGCCAAGTAGAAGCATCTAACAAGACCATCATCAAGATTCTCCAAAAGATATCAATGATTCGGGCCAAGACTGGTATCTCCAGCTAAATCTAGCTCTTTGGGCATATCGAACAAGTGTTTGTGCTCCTACTGGTGCAACACCATACTCTCTTGTCTATGGCACTGAGGCCATACTTCCCATTGAAATTGAAATTCCATCATTAAGAGTATCCCTACAAGATGTTGTTGATGATGAAAACTACTGAATATCTAGACTCCATGAGCTAGAAATGCTTGATGAACGAAGACAAGCTGCCTTGACACACTTGCAAGCTTACCAAAATTGACTCAAACAAAGCTATAACAAGAAAGTCTAAGGTCATCATTTTGAGGTCAATGATCTGGTCCTAAAGATGAACTACAACACACAACAACACAAAGAAAAACAAGGCAAATTTGAGTCAAATTGGGAAGGACCATATGTAGTTACTGCATCTTTTGGGTCCAGAGTATATCAGCTTGCAACTCCAGAGGGTGAACCATTGCCCATGTCCATCAACAACATGCATCTTCACAAGTACTACACTTGATTCTATCTAAAAGTCTTGAAAAAATACCAAAATTTTTGAAAAAAGTCATGAAAAAATTTAGAAATATAGCAAAAAGTCATGAAAAAGTCATGAAAAAATATCAAAAAAAAATAATAGCAAAAGTCATGAAAAAAAGCAAAGAAAAAAGTGAAAAAATTCATGAAAAAATGGATGCCTTGATGAAAACCTGGCAAATAGGCATCTTGGCATGAATATTTGATTCAAGAGAAAAATTCCAACCAATAGTGAGAACTTGGCAAACAAGCACTTTGGGCAAGTACAATGGTGAAAACCTAGCAAACTGGCGCCATGTGTAATCAGTGTTGCTCCTCCATCTATCGAGATTCCATCTGAACTTTTCCCCCTCTATCATTCCTTAATCATATCCTTCATATTGCAAGACATCCGTGGTCTCTTATCATGGCTCACGAACTGGTTAATGTTTTTTGTTATCTTTCCTATGCATCACCAATCTACACACACACCCTGCCATTGGCCTTTGTACATAGTTTGCATCTTGTTTGGGGGCATATTACCTACATGGTGCATGATTTTGAACTTGAACTGGGGGCATATCCCTAAGCACTTTTTATCCATTGGACCTATCACATAATGGATTTGAGCTAACACTTGTATATGCTTATAAGATCTTGAAAAATCCCTAAAAATCATAAAATGTCCTAAAAAAATTACTAAAAATCACATAATGTCCTGAAAAAATCCTAAACATTCAAATACGATCCTAAAAAATTCACTAAAAATCACATAATGTCCTGAAAAAATCCTAAACATTCAAATACAATCCCAAAAAAATGCAAAACATCAAATATCCTCAAAAACGCTAAAAATCACAAAACCCATCAAAAATATGCAATAAACCTTGTACATGCTCACTGTGGATAACCACCCCTTTTACGTAAACACTTGCACTTTGCAAACTAAAAATCAAAGCACTACACTTCAATGCCAATCACAATATCTGAGCAACATGAACCAACAATCAATCCAACATGTCACTATGAACTTATCAACTAAATCCACAACCAAAACTATCACATTATCAACATATCAAACACTATGTACACACCTAAAACATCAACAAGAATGTAATAGTGGACAAGAATAGCTGTTGGTTCACGCTGTTTAGTGAGTGATTTATTTTTTGCTTTGTTTTTTGATCATGTCCATATGCTACTTGAGGACATAAATTGATCTATGAGAGTGGCCAGGATGATTCATGGTCATCTTTTTCTATTTCTATCTGTTCCAATGCACCTTTCAGAGTCTAGGGCATGTACATATACCTTAGGAATGACAAGGTCATTTTCTGTTTGCATCGTGCTTGTTTATGCAAAAGGCTTGCAGTTGCACTCTAGCCCTTTATGCCATGATGTATTGCATTATGTTTGCCATATAAAAATAAAGCTCCATTTGACATATAGTGCACTCTCTACAAGAAAAAGTCTTCCCATCATACTAACAATTCTTCATCACATTTCCTTAGTCTTTTGCATCTTTTTTCATCCACTACCTTGGTCTCATACTGAGATACACCAAAAGAATTGTCATCCTACATTCTTGCATATGTCCAAAGTCCAAAATGACCCAAAGCAATAAACATGGCATTTATGTTATATTCACATTTTGTTGGCATCCATTTTACATTTCATTCGGATTCATTCCCTATCATTTTACATTTCATTTGCATTCATTTACATCCATTCCATATCATTCATAAGAAAAACATGTGGCAAAAATAAAAGATGGCATTTCCTACACCTAACATACGATAAATCAACACATGATGTCATCATATATAAGTCCACACAAAAAGCATAAATGCGTCCATATAAAACATATAAAGCACATGCATAACATAACATATAGGCATCATAACATAAGTCATCATCTAGTCCAAAACATATAATCATCATAACATAAGTCCATCTCATAAATTTCACACAAAGGTGTTAGAGTATGTGACCATGGTTTACATCAACACTAACTTCTTGTAGGTGTGAACCATGAAAGAGCATAATAAAAATACCAAAAAGTAACATAGAGAGGCCCCTCTATGTGTGAGTCGGTCAATGTCATCCCATGCTATCCCTAGCCTCGTGGCCTCTATCTAGCCTTGAGGAGGATCCCTCTACTCTCTATGGTGGCCTCATAGGCCCCATCACCCCCACACTACTTTGTGTCCTTTGTGTCCTATGGGAATGAGATCTTGATGCACGAAAACTCTCTACCCTCTACCCCAGTGGCACCACCCTCTCATACTGATCTCGCCAATACTGTGCCTCCATGTGAGCCATGCTCATCATCATTGCTAGATCTTGGAATTTTTCATCTTTGATGCTATTGATGAACTCTTGAGACTCTTGTGTTGTCATCTCTACCCTATGCACAGTTGCATCTCTCTCAGCCCTAGCCTAGTCTCTCTCAGCCATCGCCCGATTTCTCTCTAATGTAACCACATCTCTCTCTGCTATCATAGCATCCCTCTCTGCCACAACCTAACACAACTAAATCTATAGCCCTCTGATCACCTCCAAGAGATCTAAATGACTAGGCCCTACCTATACTAGTACTAATGCTCTCTCAGTGTCATCCATAGGATCCCCCTCCACATCCATCGTAGCTACATCCCTATCCTCCCAGCAGTCATCCCCTTCCCCACCCACACTCCCTCCACCCTCCTCATCTCAGCTCCCTCATCCTCTCCCATAGCATCCTCTTCATCCTCACCCTCATTATCCCCTACATCATCCTTTTCACCCTCATCATCACTCTCACCATCCCCCCTCTCATCATCCTCAGTGTCCTCTCCCTCCTCATCATCGCCATCATCAAATCCCTCCTCATCCTCTCCCCCATCCCCCCTCTCATCATCATCAGTTTCCTCTCCCTCCTCATCATCACCATCATCAAATCCCTCCTCATCCTCTCCCCCATCCTCCTCCTCCTCATCCTGTGGCCTCCCTCAAGGTACTAGTACTACTGGATCTGTCAACGGTCTCGGTCGATGTCGTGCAAACTAGCTATCATATGTTGTTGTTGTACCTGCATCGACTATATCTACTGCTGCCCCCCATAGCCTCAGCTATAACTCTACTAACTATGCATATGCTACCTATGTCTTCATGGGTGGTCCCCACTCTCACACCTCTGCTCTAGATCTGACAAACAGTGCTAACCCTGTAGGTACATCTTGTGTCTCCCCAAATTGTCTCTGCACCCACTCTGGTAGATACATCTCTATAACCAGGTGAGCAATCACTATGCACCCTATGATTTAACTCTCCTACCTACATTATGGTAAGTGGATTTCATCATCATCCCATCTAGGGAAATCTCTATATGGTCTCCATATGAACTAAGTCGTCGTGTCTATTTGATGAAAAAAAACCTCACATATCCCAATGGTCCTCAGGCTAGGACACCTCTATAGCTATAAGCATATGACATATCATCCACCAAAACTCACTCTACCAGAGGCCTAAATATTGTAATATGCTCATAGGCCCAAATCTATAATAATGTGCCACCAGTGCTAAAGGATAGTCCCCCTCTGTACGCTACCTAATGCAGATAATAATACAAAATCCCCAACATGCATGGGCCCCAAGCAAACATAGTGCCCTCCATAATCATCTGCTCAAGTATTCAACCCCATCCAACTAGGAATCCATGTCCTCATCTATCAGGTATCAGAAATCTACCAATCACCCAACAAATCACAACCATCAATCGCTCATGGCATACCACCAATAAGTCCTATCTGATCTCATAGTCTCGAATCCCTAGCTCTACATCTCTGCATCGAAATAGTCAATGTAGAGTTGCTCGCCCTGTAGCTAGGTCATACACTACTAGCTCTCCATGGATCAAGATCCTAAGGATGTGCCATACATCCTCTAGTATCACAATCACCTCCCCAGTCAGTAGGTGGAATGAACTCATCTCTGAGTGCCACCTCTTTGTCAAAGCTATCAATAAAGCCTTATTCCCCCTCACCTTAGGCATAAATGTCACATGATATAATCCTAACCTAGCTAATATCCCTCGTTCACCAAGTGTCATCTGATGACATAGTCTAAGGCTTCATGGCTTATGTCCCTATACCCATAATAGGGGCAGCTCCTCCTACATAATCACATAGCCTATGTCAACCTTTTATGGTTTGCATCTAGTTTACCCTACTTTTGACCCAAGTTTAACTTAGTTTGACTATAGTTTGACTAAGTTTGACTTTTTTCTAAGCATGTCTAACTAATTTTACTTATGTTTTGAACTCTTCCTAGGGTTTTGAACATGTTTCTCGAGTTTCAGGTCATTTCAAGCTTGTTTACATCATTTTGACCCTATCCCTATCCATCGGTCAACCTTTTTCCTCCATCAGAGTTAAGTTTGACCAAGTTTGACTTTTTTTGACTATCCTAGCCTCAGTTAACCTATGTTTTCAACTCTTCCTAGGGTTTTGAACATGTATTCCAAATTTTGAGTCATTCTGAGTCCGTTCGCACCCTTTTGGGCCCTTTGCACAGTTCCCTATTAGCATTTACCTTAGTTTGACCCACATCTGCCCTATGTTTGACCAAATTCTCAACATTTTGACCATATTGACTACATTTTATCATGTTTCTAACATCCCCCTAGGGTTATGCTAACCCATACCAAGTTTCAGCTCAATCCAGGGCCATTCAGACCCCAATTGGAGCCCTGGAGCATTTCTAGGGCGCAATTGGGGTTCCCAACTGCGTCATTGATGTAGTTGGTCATACCAATTGCATCATTGATGCACTTGGGATTTCCAACTATTTCATTGACACACTTGGCTGCATTTTGGGTGCAGTTGGGGCATTTGGAAGCCCTAACTGGCCCCAGGACCCCCAGTTGACCCTGTTTGACCCTGTTTCCCCCCATAGACTCCTAGGTGCCTAAAAAGTAGTAAAAAAGCATGGAAATGCAGAAAAACCAAAAAAAAAAAAAAAGTACAAACATGGCCTCGATGTACTCACCGAAGGTCCAACATTTTCTCGCCGTTGGAAGCTTCGCACCCATTCACCATGATGTTGCTCCCTAGGTAGTCAATCCATCCTCCTTGCTCCAGAGCTCTTTTCTTCCAAATGGGATAGTGAAAATGACCTTAAAAATCCTCTCAAATCCCTTTTATAACTTTCTACTACATAGATGGTTGTGCCAAAGACCCTTTCTATGTTGGTTGCAATGCCTATTTGCACTCTAGAGGCCATAACTTTTACATTTTAACTCTAATTTTTTATCCGTCATTTCCTATGGCTTTGTTTTCTCGTTGTTGATGAAATCAACCTATCACATGCCTATGTTGGTCAATTTCTTGAGGGGGCATAAATATATACCACATTGTTGGGGCATGCTTTTATGGCTTTTTCATTAGCATTCTTTGACACAACGCTCTAAATCACATTGTAAAGAGCGGCAATATGTAGATGCTCAAAAATGGTTCGAATCTATAGTTTCATCATTTCTTCATACTAATTTGTCCCAATTCTCATTTTACTAACTCTGATCTTTTGGCCAGATTGACCATATTTCATCATTTGTATCCCCTTTCACATCAATTTCATGTCAACTCAGAATCGTATCAAATCAACACGAAACCATTTCAAATCACCCCAAATCAACTCAAAATAACTCAGAATCAATCCTAATCAACCCAAAACATAACAAACATCCCAAATCAATCATCATTTATCTTATCCTTGGTATTTTTGTGGCTTCTTGTGCCTTGGAAACCTATCAACCTATCAATCTTATCAATTTGACCTTAGTACTGTCATGGCTCTTAGTGCTAGGTCCAACTATCATTCATGTCATCCAATATTTGACATTGTTGAGGCTTTCAATGTTAGATCAGGATATCATCAACCATTTTAATAACATTTACAATGTCCATCGATGTTATTATGATCATACCTTTTCAATCAATTTCAATTTTGTAGCATTTACAATGTCGGTTAAATGTTACATATCAACCAATTCATGTCATGTGTCCTTGGCATGTTATCAATTTTGATCTATCAATAAATTTGACCATGGCTTTGGTCTACTTTTCATCATCTTATTTGATATCCATCATCATCACATCTTCATCAAAGAGTATAGTCACATTCATTTAATAATTTGGCCAATCATCTGCTAATTTTCTCTATAGGATTAAATAACCCATAATTTAATCCTATTCTTTCTAATTATTCTTCCTAATTATCATCCTCAATTAATTAATTTTATTAATTAATTGATTCCTTATCTACAAACCATGGAAATTCTTAATTTCCTAAGTTCCATTTTCCATCATTAATTCCATTTTCTACTAATTCTTGTTTTGTGGAATAAAAGGATTTTTAATTCAAATATTCCATAAAATATTGCATCATCATGGCACTTGGAAATGACACCTCATGGATTCTCCTTCGACACTTGGCTAAGACTTGTCATAATCAAATATTCTTATCTCTTATGCATGTCCCTATTTAACTTATTTGTCATAGATTCTTTGCTTTAATTGGGTTGAAGTGTCTTATGACGCATCATAGATTCTCTTCCACATTTAGCCAAGTTTGACTTTCATGTGTCATAGAATCTTACAATTGACATATTTTTTCATATGCATCATGGATTCTCAAAGGAATCTCTTGCCACATTGCATATCTATGGGTTACAAATCCAATGCTCTCACCTTGAGTGTGGATTATAAAATGGACACTCTTTCTCTCATTTTTGGTCCTTGAACCCTTGAGTCCTTGAATCCTAATGCTTAAGTCTTGAAAATCCAAATTCTTGAGTCTTTGGGTCCCCATTTCTTTGCATCTACACTTCTTGCTCTCACATTAAAATCACACTTCTAGTATTCTTATGGCATTATCCATATCATAGGCTTTGGCTTCAATCTTGTGTGAACTATAGGCAAATTGGAGCTACAATCATTTGGAGAAGAAAGAAGGACATGGGAGCTACAAACGAAAAAGGGGGTTTCTATTGCTTTCTTTATTAGTTTGGCTTTCATGGTAGACTAGTGGGTGCTAACGTATGATTATTGAGTTTTGTGATTTTCTCATAGTATGTTATGGATTTTAACCCATTTTCTAGTCCTACAATACTAGTAAAGTATCATGCAAGCTATATGGAAATATGATTGTAGAATAAGTTTCTAGAGGAACCAAATGCAAAAGTGGGTAGATTAATTGTATCCTATTGAATCTTACCTAACCCTAAAATGGATGATTGTGATGAAAAAAAAAAAGATCTTAAATCTCTATTTATAGAGAGAGCTAGTTAGAAGCAAATGTTGTCATGTGGGAGAACATAAGAAAGGAAAGGAGTCTAGGGTATTACTTCATTCAGTGGCTGAGAAGAAGAGACTACAAGTGGCATACAAAGAAACAAGGCTTAATAGTATGAATTCTTGAAGGGTGAATAAGCTATTAGAGCTAAACTACATGAAAGACAAGTAGAATGGAGGACTAAAATAATGATCTATAACATGTAAGTGAGTTGTAATTTGTTATCAAGTCAAGTCATACTTTTACTTTCTATTCATTGTATTAGTCTAGGGTAAATCCTTTGGGTTAAGGTTGACCTAGAAATCATTTGTAAATTCTTTAACTAGGTTATATTCCAAGGTAGTGATCTGAAGTCCTCTAGCAAGGTTCACTCCTAATAAGGTGATTAAAATCCTTTAACTAGGTCACATTTATTAGAGTGTATTGTAACCTTTAACAAGGTTGGCCTTTCACAGGCCATCACTTTAGAAGAGTGAGACTTAGTAGCATTTTACTGATGGTTTTTCCCAAATTAATTTTTCACATAAAATTCTTGCATCAAATGTGAAAGATTGAATCTATTATGTTTCATGTTTACCTTTCTGCAAAGTTGTTTTGATGTAGGACTGTAACCTAAAAAGTTTAAGTGTTGTATGATCTAATGTATGCATGCATAATAAGCTTTTATGGATATAGGTCTACTAATATATGAAAAATTTTGTTTATACATCTAGACCTTGGATAATTGATTCACCCCCATCTTAGTTATTCTAAAGAATGCCAACAATTGGTATCAAATTCATAGTGCTTAAGAGGACTAGTTTGAAGGTACTAGAAGCAAAAGATCAAGATGTCAAAAAGAGAGGTACCCAAGAGTAATAAGGAGAAATTTCTTGTATGGAAAATTTTGATGAAGCTACACCTAGGAGGTCTTGGAGACCATGCATAATATACCATCTCCATTGAACATGTCAATCCTTTTGGAGCCTTAACAATTGATGATCTATTAAAGACAAAAGAAAACAATCAAGCAATGTTGGAGATTCCCTCTACCATAATTTATGTTGAGTTTGATGATATCAAGGGTTGTTATTCTGCAAAGAATATGTGGGATACTCTTTTGAGAGCTAAATCTAAAATTCTAATAGGTAATTTCGATGATATGAGAATGGAAGAAGGTGATAATGTTGCTCAATATTTCTCTAGAATAAAAGATATTAATTCTATAAGAGGAGCTACTAGTAAGATATATGATGATATTGTATTAAGAAATGTACTAAGAACACTATTTCCCATCTATGCTATTATATTTTTTCAATACAAGAATTGAGATGTATACTGGGTTCTAATCTGACTCTTGAAGGTTTGGCAGGTAGGCTCACTACTGTTGAGCTCTCTAATTTTGATAAATTCAAATTTGACAATGTTGAATCTTCTTTCAAAGATAAGTTGTCATTAAAGGAACCTAAAGAGAAGAGGAAAAAGGCCAAATGTGTTTCTAGTGATAGTGACACAGATGTAGAACAATTTGAAGCACTACTAGCAAAGAGATTTCATAGAGGCAAAAGAAAATTCAAAGGTAAATTACCTATCATGTGTTTTAATTGTCATGAGGTTGGTCATATTGATGCTAGATGTCCAAAGAACAAAAACTATAGAAGTGGAGACAAATGCAAAAGTAAAAGAGATGAGGACAACAGAGGTTAGAAAGACAAAGGCAAGAAGTCTTGCTATATTAAAGAAGAGGAAACCAAAGATGGATCTGATGACCATGATGATGAAATGGTGTATGTTGCAATGAAGGATGATTCTAATGAGAATGAGGAAATTGCACTAGTGTCTTGTGTAAACAAGAGTTACAGATAGATCATTAATAGTGGATGTTCACATCACATGATTGGAGATAAAAGTAAGTTCATTGAATTGAATTATTATGATGGAAATATTGTAAGGTTTGATAATGATGCACCCTATCTAATAAAAGGAAAAGGTTCTATATAACTCACAAAAAAGATCTCATGTGACAATGCTTATTATGTTGAAGGACTTAACTATAATTTTTTGAGTGTGTCACAACTTAATAGTTTAGGTTGCAAAGTTGAGTTTGAGAACAAGATAAGATCTAAGGGAAACAAATTGGGAAATCTGATTAAACTAGAGGTAATCTATTTTATCTTGATATGAATGATGCTACTTGTCTTGTTGTTGAATTTGATGACGTGTGGTTATGGTACAAAAGGTTATGTCATGTTAACTCTGATAGCATGGTTAGTATCAATAACATGAAAAGAGTGAGAGGTTTGGCTAAATTGAAGAAACCTAACAATATAATTTGCAAACAATGTTAGTTAGGCAAGATAAAACAATTTACTTTTAAAAGTAAGACTCACACCTCTAAAGAAAGTATTGAGATTTCTCATATTGACTTATGTGGAGCAATTAATGTGCAAATCTACAAGGGTGACAAGTACATTATCCTATGTGTTGATGATTATTCTAGGATGATGTTAGTTATGTTTCTAAAATAGAAGAATGATTTTTTTCAAATTTTTAAGTGGTACTTACCTAGAGTTGAGCAGGAGATAGGAAAAAGCCTGAAATGTCTGAGATCTAATAGAGGGGGAGAATTTACATCAAATAAGTTTGAGATGTTCTATAATGATAGAGGAATCAAAAGAAAAACATTTGCACCTACTACCCATCTGCAAAATGGAATTTTTGAAAGGATGAACAAATATGCAATGGACAGTGCTAGGACACTCATGATGGAGAAGAATGTTATTTTGAAATACCAGAGAGAAGCCATAAGTACAATTGTCTATACCTTGAACCATTTACAAGTCAAGAAAGGTATTCATTCAAAAAAAATTGAACTATGGTATGAATACTCAACCAATGTAAAATATTTTAAGGTATTTGGAAGAAAGTGCTATATGCTTAAAGATTTTAGGAATGGTAAATTTGCTACTAAAAGTGAAGAAGGTATATTCCTTGGCTATTTCAAAAGAATAAAGGCTTATAAGTGTAAATAAACAAAGTTGTAGAAAGTGTAAATGTGAAGTTTGATGAATATATAGAGTACATGAGGCTGAACCTATGAGGGAACTAGAGGAATACAAATATTTTTTATACTTTTAAGAAGGTATGTTTGTTGATGAAGATGTTGTAAATCAAGTTGCAAATCAACAACAAGTTTTAGTGACTGTCACATATAATGAATTGCCAAGTTCCATTTAGTAACTGATTTGTAGACTAAAGCTAAGGAACATTCTAATTCTAAGATTAGTGTACATTAAAGAGATGTTGGATTACCTAATAGTGGAGTACATAGTGTTTTAGAAGTTGGCAAAAGTTGACAGACCTAATGAAGAAAGTAGAGCACAACCAAGATTGTCAAAGTATGTCATAAGACATCACCTTGTTGAAAAAATTATTGGAGACAGTGACACTATACTAATGAAAAGAAACAAAATGAGAAGTGATACATGTTTGATAAGTATGCATGAGCCTAAGATAGTCGAAGTTTCCTTAGAAAATGAGGAGTGGAGTAAAAAAATAAAAGAAGAGATTGAATAGATTGAGAAGAACAAGACATGGACTCTAGTTCCCAAACCAGAGGACAAGAATGGGATTGGAACTAAGTGGGTGTATAGAAACAAGTTAGATTAAAATGGTGAAGTCACAAGGAACAAGGCAAGATTAGTTTGTAAGGGGTATGCACAAGAAGAAGGGATAGGCTATTGAGAAATATTTTCCCTTGTTGAAAGATTGGAAGGAATAAGAACTTTTCTTGCTTATTCTACATACAAAGGTTTCAAATTTTATCAAATAGATGTGAAGTCAGCATTTTTGAATGGAATATTAGAAGAAAATGTTTATATAGAATAGCTAGAATGATTTTTTGATGCTAACAACAAGAATAGGGTATGTAGACTACATAAAGCTTTATATGGTTTACAACAATCCTCAAGAACATGGTATGGGAGAACTCATACTTACTTATAAAGATTAGGTTTGAGAGGATTGATGATAACAATAAGCCATAATTTAAGATAGAAGGAGGTAAAGATATTTTACTACCTAAAATTTTTGTTGATAATATCTTATTTGGAGGTCAAGATGGATTAAGTAAGGCATTTGCAAATGAAATGAAGATTTTTTTTTGAGATGACTATAAGTAAGGCATTTACAAATGAAATGAAGATTATTTTTTAGATGACTATGTTGAGAGAGATCAAGTTCTCTATTAGTTTGCAAGTATAGTAGATGAAATATGGTATATACATCACCCAGTCTAAGTATGCAAAGGAAATATTGAAATTTTTTGGATTAGAAGATTCCAAATGAGTTAGCACACCTAAGGTGGCATGACAAAAGTTTTCAAAGAATGATGATTTAGTTGATGTTAATCAAACATTATACATATCTATTATTTGAAAATAGGAATATGTAGTGCATAGTAGACTTGACATTGTATTATCTATTGGGATTGTTGCAAGATTCTCTACTAATCCTAAAGAGAATCATTTGATGGTTGTTAAGAGAATTATGAGATATCTGAGAGGAACATAAGACCATGGTCTATATTACAAGAAAAATGAAAATTTTGAGTTGAGAGCCTACACTAATGCTGATTAGGCTAGAAACATTGATGACAAAAAGAGCACCAGTGGAGGAGAATTTTTCTTAAGAAAGAGGATGGTCACCTTGACTAGTAAGAAACATAATTATATATCTCAATCTTATACTAAGGCTGAAGTTGTGGTTGTTGCAATCCATTGTATAAACATTGTACAGATGAAACAACTACTCAAAGGTATGAAGGAGGAAATAACTGAACCTACCGTACTTTAAATTATGATAATACAAGTGCAATAAACATGTCCAAGAACCATGTGATGCACAAAAAGACTAAGCACATTGCAATCAAGTATCATTATGTGAGAGAGTTAGTTCAAGACAAAGAAGTTAGGATGGAATATGTGAATACAAAAAAGATAGCTAATATCTTCACAAAAGATTTACCTAGGGATGATCATGAGAATCTAAGAGGTAAACTAAGGGTGGTACCCCTATCTAGAGATACTTAAGAAGCATAAGTAGTGCCCTGCATCAAGTGAAGTTGAATTTTGTATCTTACAACTTGATACAATGAATATTACTTTAAGAGTTGCCTAAAGTAATGAAGGAACTGAATTAGAACATTTATAGTCACAAGTTAGGTGATGGAGGGAGAAACTGACATTTTTAACATCTCCAAATTGAGATGACAAGTCTTTGGTGTTGTTGTTGAAGAGGAAAAAATAGTAAAGGGAGAAATAAAAAATACCAAACATAGTGAGAAAGAGAGAGAAATACTTTAGAAAGGAAAGAAATATGAAATATCTACATAGAGGGAAATAGTGTATCTAATGTTTACTAATGAGGGAGAAATGACTAACATAAATACATCTACTTAGTAAGAGGGAGAAAGTATAGAGGGAGATATAAGTTAGAAGGAGAAGTCCTAGAGGATGATAGATGAAGGGAGTCATAAGGAAGACTTGATTGTCTATTGATCATAACATAATTTTATAGCCTATACAGAAGATGAAAGCTATTGATAGAGGGAGAAATTTCAATAAAAGGAATTATTTTCTTTTTGATATTGTTGTTGATATTGGTTTTCCATCAATGCCAAAGAGAGAGATTGTTGAGAAAATATTGATACAAGTATGAGGATGCGTTTCAATCATTGTTTTGTCACTGATGTCAAACTTGCTACTTACTAGTAAGACAACTTCTTAGCTAATTTATGTACTATCATTTGTTTGATTAATGAAGATGATTTGATCAAATGAGATAACAAGAACACCTAGAGGAAAAGTTGATTTATGGTATGAAAAAGGAGTAGAAATATTAGTTAAGATAGTGATGATATTGTGTATTGTTTATCTACTTATGGATGCAAAGGTTGGATACACTGATTAAGTCTAAAGAATAAGTAAAAAGAATTGTGTTTATGAAGCTTGATCAAGTGCACAGTAGGTGCTGAGTAAAATTAGTGCAAGATGAGAAGAAAATCAATTGGAGCCAAGCAAAAAGAAGATTCAATATACCCTAAGTAAAAATAGTGTAAGCCAAGTAATGTTTAGTTGATATCAAGAATCAATAAACTTTAGAGTTGGCTAAGTGAAAGAACAAGATGGAAATGTTGGCAATATGTCCAATCAATTAGATAAGGTAAATTATAGTTGTCATTTATGACAACATATTTGTTTTTTAGATTAGTTATGTTCACTTGTGAAGGAAAAATTGTCTAAGTATCAGATAGGGTTATAGCAGCAAGACAATTTTGATGATTATAGAATACTCCCTTGGAATATTCTCTTGCCCAGTTTACTATAGATGCATGACATCATAATGATGATGTATGCTAGTGTGCATATTCGTAAAGTCAACCAAGTTTGAATTATGAAGGAATTGGTGATACAATGATGACACAACATAGAACATAGCATATCAACATAATGTGTTTAACAATTTGGTTTATTGTTTTGAGTTATAATTTCTTGTTGAGCTGAGTCTAATGATGTTATATGAGCCAACTAAGGAAGAATTTACTAAAAAAAATTGTATAAGTAAAAAGCTCTATTTGCGAAGTTATGGTGTGAAAAAGGAAGTAAAAAAGTGGATGATGAATCAGTGATCAGTAAATGTGAAGTTGATATGATCTTGTAAAATGAAAGTAACCAATGAATATGATACTTTTCTATATGATGCAAAGATACAATGTAGATTAATACGTACACAGTTGCTCTTGTGTGAAGAATCATCAATTAGAAGATTGTGAAGTAAAATAAATCACTTATTATTGTATGTATACTTATTTCTTGAGGAACTTATTGTTTAGTTGCATGTTAGGGTAGTGGGCTCTTCTTGCACACATTTGTATATGATTCACCAAATCCTAATAGGGTTCAAGTAGCTCCTAACATGGTTAAGGCTTCTAACAAGGCCTAGTCTCCTAACAACAACTTGAGACACTATACATGCTTCATAGACTCCTAACAGGGTCAATATCATTAACCAAATTCTTTATATAGTGAATCATCTTGTGGGTTCCATCCCCACCAAGGTTTCTCTAGTTAACAAAATATGGTGTTATGATTTCTCTCTATGTATGGTTATTTATACTATTCAACACTATTGGGTTACTTTTTTATGCATGTAGTAAAGTAATTAATAATATTCAATTGTGGGTAAAAAGATTGAAAATATTGATTCACCCCCCCCCCCCCCCCCCCCAACGAAGTATAATCTATTTATAAAAATTGATATTAGAGCTTAGTTATTCAAAAGAGGCTTAATAGATTGAATAAGATCCCTATGGATATAGAACAACTGAAGAAAAATCTTGAAGGAGCACTTGAACAGATTGATCTTCTTACAGATGAAAGAGATGGCCTCAGAGATAGATACAAGGATGCAAAAACCTACATTGCTGAATTAAAGGACAAAATTGATGACCTAAAATAGAAAGGATCTTCTAATTAGACTAGTCATGATGACATTGAAGATCTAAAGAAAGAAAATGAGATCCTAAAGAATGAGTTAAATATAGTTAAAAGTAAGCTATGTCTTAAGAAAAATGGAGGTAAGATTGACTCTGAAGTAAAAGATGAAAATAAAGATCTAAGATCTTAGATAAGCAAGGTAACATCTGAATTGGAATCTATTAAATCAAAATATATAGAATTAGAAAAATAAAACACCATTGCGAAAGGTGAGTTGTTAAAAACTAAGCAGCAACTTGAAAAATTACATACCAACAGTGATAAGATTGAAGAACAAATATGTGTGCAAAGAACCAGTTATAATAAGACTAGATGTAGATTCTTTCATGGTCAATCCACCAAGAAACCTATTGAAACCAAGAACTTGTTACTCCTAAAGTCAATAAGGAACTAAGCAAGACAAATGATACATCTAAAGACAAAGTGAATGTTTCTCACTCTAAGAAAGTCAAAGAATTTGATGAAGATATGAATAAAAAAATTAACACATCTTTTTCCTAGTGTGATGAACCTAAAGACATTAAAGTCAATTACCAAGGTAAGTCTTTCAAACCTATTCCAAAATTTTATTGTCATAATTTTCATGGGTATGGTCATTATACAGTAGATTGTAAGAAACCTAAATTTGATAGTGATAATACAAATAGTAGAATGCATAGGAACACTAACCATGTAGGAAACAGAAAAAGATCTCACATGAATGAAAGTGGAGAAATAAGAAAAATTGTTACTACAGATGCAACAATCTAGGACACATTTCAAGGAATTGCAGAACACCTGATGACAAGTTGAATGAATTAGAAAGAGATATACCTATATGTCAATTGTGTAACAACTTTGGACACACAGTGAGGCTTTGCAGAATGGATAGAAGAGACCTAAATAGGAATTAGAATTACATAAGGAACAATAGAAGAAATGAAGTAAAAGAGTAGAAAAATGAATTAAAGGAATCATTTGTGGATGGAAAGAAACCAAAAAGTCCTCATATGACTCTAAAAGATGCACCTAACAAGATGATGAAGTCACTTATTGTCTATGACTCTTCTCACTAGAATTAAGCATTCTCAATGGAACAAAGTATCAATTGTCGATAATTGATGCTAGAGGAAGTATCAAGGGTTGCATAGTTGATAGTATGTAGTAGACATTGACAGAATTCTACAATGAAGTGCACATTTCTTGATAAGGTTAGGATGAGGATATAAAAGAAGATTAAACTCTCTATTGCATAGAGACAGTATACTGAACTAGTGACAGATATGCATTTATTGCATAGTATAGATTGTGAAAGATTTAAAGGATGCAAACTAACTTGCATACATCATTTACTTGTGTGGAGTTTTTGTTCAAGATTAAAGTGAGATTTGGAGAATTTAAGAAGCCTACAAGTACGCAATGTCATTGAAAACCCTAGTATGCAAAATCGAGGCATTTTTTGAATTATTGAGCATAATAGGAAGAAGTTTATAATGTAAGCAATAGGCCTAGGTATAATTTTAAGAAACACCCATTTATTTCTTTACATGATGACCCCATTGGAGCATTTTTACGAGTTCCAAAAAATATTCTTCAAATAGAAGATATTAGAGATAATATTCACTGTAAGATTGAAAGCATAGGTGATTCAGAGATTCACAAGGATTTGGAAAAGATGTGAAACAATGATTTATCATTGAAACTTGAAAATAAATTTCTAGAATGTCTTAACCTAGTTAAGCATTTGTTCTACACAGATTTTGACAATAACGAGTGGACAAGGATAATTCTTAACAGAGTACATGATGATTTTCTATGGCTAGGAGATGCTATCATTTGTATTGACAATGAGCTAATTCACAAGGTCACAGGTTTGAGAAATCAAGGTAGTAACCTAGTAAACATCAAGAATGTGCACAAACTTGTTGATGAAATCTCAACACATATTTCAATGGGAGGAACATGGAAGTCAACTGAATTCAAGATGATGGAATGAGACTCATTTGCAAGATTTTGGGATATAAGTATAATCATGGATCTAGAATAGATTCAATCCCTGTATGATTTCTTCATGTAGCTTACTTGGCAGTAAGAGGTGAAGAAGTTAACATGCCCAAAATTGTAAGAACACAATTGTTGGATAACATGTCAAGAATCAAGAAATCAAGGAGTGTAGATTTTAGATTTGAATCCCTACTAACACGCATATTTTTCTATGCTACTAAGAAGTTTCATGGTATCACAGTTTGGAATGAACATGAGTGTACAGTTTAGAAAATCACTCAAGCTTATAGGTTAGGAACTAAAATAGTGGGGCACAATGACATTGATAGAATTATGAAGTGCTTTCAAATAGAAATGAAGCAAAGGTATAGGATACCTCCAACGCTAGTGGAAAAGTATAAGGATGAATTATGTTTTATGGTTGAGATAGATTTCACATGTATGGAGGCAGTAATTCCACAAGAAAAATTCATTGAACCTATGGGATATGAGATGAGTGAGGATTTGATTGAAGGGCATGTGCAGATAATCCTTCATTCTGAAATTGATTCTAATTGTCCTAGATGGGGAACATAAAAAATGAGAGTAGTTAAACTAGTCAAGTAATAAAGGACTCCAAGAAAAAGGTGGAGAAAGTTATTTATTCCATCTTGAAAGAATCTAGGATGACAAGGAAAGAATTTGATGACGTAAAGGGAATTTATATGGAAATGAAGGCCTACTAAAGAGGTCACAATTGCCTAAAAAAGCATGTAGAATCCTTCTATGCCTTATGCGATAATTGCATAGTAGCAACCTCCAAGTAAACCCATAAAGATAGAAGAAACATTCGCTACAAGAAAGTCTACAAGGATCATAACCCATGAAGAAGACTACTAGTGGCCCAAGAAAAAGGAGAAGAACTCTACATATTAGCTCATCTAAATTTGAGGGAGAGACTAATGACAAACTAGTTGAGGTAGCTGATCAAGAAGCCAATACATCAGTAGGGCACAAAGCATGGAAGCCAAAGGTAGAAAACCTAAACATGAAAATCATTAATGATAACAATTTTGTACAGCTAAATAAATACTATGACTTGTATAACAACATGGACAAAAGATAGCTAGAAAATATTGTAGTTAGGAACATGATTATAAAAGATAAGAAATTTGATAGTGTAAAAGGGTAGATACCTAGAGATTTGTATACTAGATTGCTAAATAGGAAGAGCAGAGCTGTCGATGAATATAAAAAAAAAAGAGAGAATATGGTGAGAAAGTTACATTTTGTAAATAGTGAAGAAGATATAAAAGAAATTTTGAAAGGTATAGCACTATTGTTGAGACATAAGAAAAGATCCATTCTCCTCATGGGAGGAAATTATGAGGAAGTTAATAAGAAAACTCAAGAGGCTATAGTTTCATTCATGTCTATTATGCCTAAAGTAAGTGCATAGGCAAAGGAGACAAGTTAGATGCCCACAGATAGTGTGCAGACATAAGAGGCAAGCTAGATGCCAAAGAAAGTGTGCAACTAGAAGAAGCCAGCCAGATACGTAAAAAGAGTGTGCAATCAAAGGAAGATAGTCCTATAACATACAATCCTCTGCACAGTGTTGAACCAATAGTAACACCAAACTCTTCACCACACATCACTATTGGTATTAAATCTATGCAAATAGATAACACCAAAGCAAAAATTAACAAAACAAAGGATTCTTTCAAGGATTTTGGTGCCAACATTGTTGGCAATATTGTAGATTACAATAGCTCTGATGAAGAAAATGATCAAGAGCCTACTAAAGAAGATGCACAAGAGATGGAGACAAGCACTAAAATAGGTACCTTAAGTGTGCCTCTAATAGTGGTAGTCATAGTAGGAATTTTCACTCCTCTTACCCAAACAACAGCAATAGTTGCAACACAATCTGATGAAGAAGATGAAGCAAAGAATCTTATATCTTCTCTGATCAAACCTCTTAAGAAGATGAAATCAATCAAGTCAATTGAGAATAATTTGACTATAGTTTTGGACAAGATGGAGAAGGTAGTAAGCCTTATTGACACCCTAGTGGATATTCAATACCGCACAATAATTTTGTGCAAAGCTTTTGATAATAAGTTCACTACACTCATGAATGTGGCTACCATTCAAGCATAGACTAAGCATGATGGTAAACTTCCAAACAACACTAATATGAAAAATGATATAAAAACTTTGAATATATGTGTTAAAACACTAAGGTAGTGTATAGAGGAAGGAAAACATGCTTATGCTAAGTACAACTTAGCATACATTCATCTAAAAGAATTTGATGATCAGATCAATGAGAAAGTAGCTGAGCTTCAAATATTCACTAATAACATTTTGAAGTAGAATAAAAAAGTAAACACCATTGAGCATACAAAATAGCTACTTCATGATAGTATAAGGGAATTACAAGAAGAAAAGGAGAACATTCTAAAGAGGTTCACTCCTTTGACAATACACATATTCCCTCAGATAACATTTCTAGAAAATCAACTGGAAGAATGGTTTTCTACAAAATATTCATATGACAAGTTTGTGGTTATAGATTTGAACACAACAAAATTGGCAACATATGCTTTATGTGCACTTATCAATGTATTTGATGCACTGAAGGATAGTTGGAAGAAATACGTTGAGCAATTGAAGACCAATTTCAGTGATTATTTTTCCAAGTTCTGATATGTAGCTACTAGATTTTGATAATCTTTTGATACCTTTTTCATTGATGTCAAAGGGGGAGATATATGGAAAATTGTATTTTAAGAAATTGTAATATGTATAATTTGTAAGGGGGAGAAATAAGTTCTAATAGGAATTTATAAGGGATGTAATCTTTCATAACATAAATACAAATGTTTTTAATGTTTTTATGTTATGGCTATTTATTTTGACTAGCATTACAACATGTTTGGGACTTAGTCAATTTTTCCAAAATGTTGCCATCAATGCCAAAGGGGGAGATTGTTGGAAATATGTCATATTAGTCAATTTTTCCAAAATGTTGCCATCAATGTCAAAGGGGGAGATTATTGGAAATATGTCTAATCAATCAGATAAGGTAAGCTATGGTTATAATTTATGGCAACATATTTGTTTTACAGATTGGTCATGTTCACTTGTGAAAGAAAAATTGTCTAAGTATCAGATAGGGTCACAATAGCAGGACAATTTTGATGATAATAGAATACTCCCTTGGAATATTCTCTTGTGTAGTTGACCAGAGATGCATGATGTCATAATGATGATGTATACTAGTGCACATGTCTGTATAGTCAACCAAGTTCGAGTTATGAAGGAATTAGTGATGTAGTGATGAGACAATGCAGAACAGAGCATATTAGCAAAATATGTTTAATAATTTGAGTTATTGTGTTGAGTTATAATTTCTTGTTGAGCTAACTCTAATGATGTTATATGAGCTGACTAAGGAAGAATTTACTAAAGTTTTTTGTATAGGTAAAGAGCTCTATTTGTGAAGTTAACGTGTGAAAAAGGAAGTGAAAATGTGGATGATGATTTAATAATTAGTAAATGTGAAGCCAATATGAGATTTTGAAATGAGAGTAACTAGTGAACATGATACTTTGCTATATGATGCAGATTAATATGTGCACGATTGCTCTTGTGTGAAGAATTATTACTCAAAAGATTTACAAAGTACAACAAATAACTCAATATTATATGTATACTTATTTCTTGAAGAACTTATTGTTAAGTTGCATGTTAGGGTAGTGGGCTCTTCTTGCACACATTTTTATATGCTTCACCAACTCCTAACAGGGTTGAAGCAACTCCTAATAGGGTTAAAGCTTCTAGCAAGGCCTAGTCTCCTAATAGGGACTCAAGACACTATACATGCTTCATATACTCCTAACAGGGTCAATATCCTTAACTTAATTCTTTATATAGTGAATCATCTAGTGGGTTCCATCCCAACTAGGGTTTTCCTTTGGCTAGGGTTTCCCTAGTTAACAAAATATGGTGTTATCATTTCTCTCTATGTATGGTTTTTTATATTGTTCAGCACTATTGGTTTACTTTCTTATGCATGTTGTAAAGTAATTAATAATATTTAGTTGTGTGTAAAAAGATTAAAAATATTGATTCACCTCCCCTCTCAATATTATCTATTTCTAATAGGAAAATGAGTGACAACATATTGATTTTGAGTGTCATTATTCATGTTAAATCATAAATTTCATGAATTTGGGCCGATAATTTTGTTCTCTTGAATTGTGTGAAGCATGTGGAAGGAAACTATGATGAGCTAGAGGTACAAAATTAAAGCTGAACCATTTTGAGATGAATTTAAGGAAGATTAGAGAAGAAATGTCTAAGGGAACAAAATTTAAAAGTGGGTAGATTCATTGTATCCTACCTAATCCTACCTAATTGTAAAATGGACAATTGTGGTGAAATGAGAAAAGATCTTAAATCTCTATTTATAGAGAGAGGTGGTTAGAAGTAAAGGTTGTCATGTGCTTGAACCTATGTGTATGTGTAGGATCATGGTGTGCCAAAAAGTGGTGATGTGAAAAAACTGGAGTTTCAAAATGTCTAAAAGCATTTCAAGATCCGCTCAAACTTTTTTCCACCCATCTTGATACCAAGGCTAAAAAGTTTGGGCCAAGCCTTTTCGAGTATCTGATACCTAAAACTTGTGAGATAGATTTTCTTTTTAAAAACCTGAGAGCTATTTTGCATTACATTTTTTTGAGTTTTATTATTGTGCTCCATTTAGGTATCGGATTTCCAAACATGTATCAGATAAAGGTAAGTTTTTTTTTTGTTTTTTTTTTCTATGATTTGAATGAATTATATTATTATAAAATAGTTATTTTAAATAGAATTTCTCACAAACTAAGTTTTTAATAGAAATTGTTAAAATTTAGCTTTTTTAAAAATAGAAATCATTCAAATTTAGGTCATTTTTAATAGAAATTATATTTTACAAACTAATAGGTATGGCTGACCCAAATGATGACACTAAGCCAAGAAACAATGCTCCTCATAACCCTCCAACAAATGATCTAGTACCACCTCAAAGCCCTTCTAAAATTGAAGATTTGATAATTGAAAATCTCATCGAATTGAGGGTTTTGAGAACCATATATAACAAGATACCCACATTGGCTCCCATGTTATCCATGTTAGACACCAATGGATAATATTAAGACACTTAGCACTGAACACAATGCTGCTCTTCACTGGCATGAGGAAATGCCTGCCATGTTTGATGATGGGTTGGACTATGATGAGGTTACAACCATAAATATAACTAAAGATCATATAGTTAACCTTTTTGCAGACCCAAAAACTAGTAAAAATGTAGAAGATACAAAGCCCAAATTATCATTTAAATGGTGCATAAATGAGGGCATGCCTATGGAATTTTAGGATCATTTGTGGATGGTTTTTGACATCCCCCTACACACAAATTTAGAGGTGCCATTCTATTTCATTAAAAAATTGTATGCCAAATTTGTGATGCACCTCAAGGTGAACTATTGGAGCATGAGGCCCAACATGGGTTAGGATGAGAAGCTCCTTAGAATAGACTCTTTTCCCAATAGAAGAAAGTTGGGAATTTTGTCCCCTTTACTAATGTCTCCCCACCCCATCTAGTGAAACATCTTGATATCATTGCAGAGGCTAGCTAGAACTATCCATAGATTGAGTAGCTTATTGATATCCTAGGTTAGGTCAATGTTGTGTCCCCGTGTTGATGATGCTTGCAAAATTTTATCATCAATGAGCTCATCACATGTTTGTATGCCCCATACTTGCATAACATGCAAGAATATTTGTCTAGGTCCCATCGGTGATCTTTTTGAGTATCAGTTTGTATTTGAGGAGGATACACTAGACATGATATAGAAGCTAAAAACCTTGACATGAGAGACGAGGGGCATGCTCAGGTATGGAATCCTTCTGTACTGATACATTTATGGATTTTTTTGTTACGACATATGAAATTTAAAGTCAATCTTTATAATAGAGTAATTTTAACCCATACTAACTTATACATGTATGTGATCTTCATTCATGTTTAATTGATGACTAAGGAGGAGCTCAATTAGGTTGGTAACATCCCACTCTCAACTATTTCATTTGGCCTTGAGACATCTACGATACATTATGTTGTGTTCTCATTGTTTTTCTATTTGACAATGGACCATATATGGTTTCTAATCTTTCTTTTCTCTTGCAAGTATCACCTATCAATGGGGGGTAGAGTACAGGGGATGAGGCACAACCCATTGACAAGGGAAAGGTAATTAGGTAATTTTAAAGTGATTAAATATTGATGCATTCTTGTAAAATGTTTGTGGTAATGAAATTTAATTACATTGTTTATTGTACAAGGCGTGGCTACTGGTGATGAGTCTAGGTAGATTTGGCATCCCAAAACCTTTGGCATTTCCATTCATAGTAAGAGCCTCATCATATGTATAAGTATAGTTTATTTTTTATTTTTCTTATTTTTATAAATAAATTCAAAATTGATTCCCATGATATTAACAACTAGTATTTTGTATCTCATATGAAACACATAGTGCATAGGAGGTTGGATACCAGAGTTTTGTATCTTTGATGATGCAACCATTATATCCAAAAGAGGAGTCACCAGAGGTAAGTTTTAGTTTGAATTCTTGATTATATGTTATACATTTACTATGTTATGAATTATAATATTATAGTTTAAGTTGTAGATTCATCTGATAAACATACTTTAACATATATAGGCCACAATCAATGAGGTTCAAGCATTATCGAGGACATATGAGAGGACTCTTGACCTGTGCTGGAGGTTGATGAGAGAATTATTTATTTATGATGAGCTCAACAAGAGAGGGACCTATTTTGTTTGATTAAATTGGTCGAAAGGGGTCATAGAATAACCTATGACCTCTTTCGATGCATTTCATGACAACACATATGACCCCTAGGGACCTATTTGATTTGATAAAATGCATTGAAAGCGGTCATAGGATAACATATGACCCCTTTCAATGCATTTCATGACAACTTACATTCATAGCGGTCCTAGGACCCCTAGGGACCAATTTGGTTTGCTTGAATGAGTTGAAAGGGGTCATAGGATAACTTATGACCCCTTTCAAATTATTTCATAACAACATATGCTTTGAAAAGGGTCATAAGTTATCCTATGAACCCTTTCGACCCATTCAATCAACCAATAGGGACCAATTCAATTTGATGGAATGGGTCGAAAGGGGTCATAGAATAAGGTATGACCCCATCAACTTATTTCATGACAACATATATCCCTAGGTTCCTAGGACCCCTATCAACATATTTTATTTGATCGAATGGGTTGAAAGGGGTCATAGGATAATTTGTGACCCTTCCTAAGAACCCTAGGGAACTATTTGTTGGTGTAAATAATTATTCACTATTTACACTTTACTTAAGTTTACTTAGAAAAAGTATTTTTTTATTTATTATTAGTTTGACACCTAGGAGTTTGTGTACTCTCATGAGTTGTCATGTTGACAACACAAAAGTAAGTAACTCTAATTTAGCACATGGTGTCTACAACACTAGAGTTTGCATAATTAACTAAGTTGTCATTTAGACAAAATAGTTATATGCACTCTTATTTTAGCACATGGTGTGTACAACATAATTTTACATGCTACACCTTTGTAGGCTTATCCTCTAAACATCTCACTTACTCCTATTCTTAATGGAGAATAATCCACTCTAGTTGGACATTTTCTTGGTTGTAGGACTTATTAGTATGCTGATTTCTAGGCATTCTAGAAGCATTCTAGAGGCTTTTATATTTAAGCACTCCTAGTTTGAATGTACACACAGAACATTGAATGATAATAAATCATTTTTGGATTTTTTTATTCTGATCATACCTTATTGGTCTACTATTTTGCTTGAGCTTGAGCTCCTTGATCTTGGGTGATTTTTCCCTAAGGAAAATTCTTATTTGGTATCATAGCTATACCAAATTCTTACATGGTATTAGAGCCAAGGGAATTTCTCTTCACATAGTGGTTCAAGACAGTTCTTGCTTCACCTCTTTAAGGACACCTCTCTGAGAACACCTCTACCTAGATCTAGAGTATCGTAGACATTGGGAGTGTCTAGAGACAAATTAGACCTTGCCATTGCATCTAGAATGTTGATTTGACAAAATTTGACTATAAATTTGCCTACCCTAGGCCATAGTCTAGTTTGAGGAATTTTTTTTTTTACAAACTAGCACTGAAAGACTTAATTTGAAATTTTGGTATGATCATTTCAGATCTTTGAATTTAATTTTTAGATCTACATATTTTATTATTTCAATCTCTACAATTTCTCAACATTTTTTTTTGGCTTTGCAATATTTTCCAAAAAAAAATTAGCCATGAAGCTAGTAGTAGAGATTTTTTGCAGGTGGAGATTAGAACTTGTTGGTGCTAATTAGATATTGGCATCATATTTAAAAAGTCAAAAAATGCCCAAATCAGCTTTTGTTTCACCAAAATCAAACATCTGAGGTGAAAATTGGAGTCATTTGATTTTTGGAGGTGTGACAATGGCGATTTAGGAAAAATAATAACAAAGTTTATTTTAAAATAGTGATATCTCCCTCATATAGACTCCTTTTTTCAAGCAATTATTTTAGTTTTTGGGTAGAATTTCATGATCTACACATTGGTGTAGGATGTTTGAACTCTCTATTGCTAAATTTTTCTACAAGTTACAAATCCTGATTTTGGCCACTTCAAATGCTTAGTACAGGCTCATCTGGACACATAATTAGGTTCCATTTTTTTGAAAGTAAATAAATTTTTGTCTACTTTTCAAATCTACAATTAGATTATATGCTTGTGTTGATAGAAATATAACTTTCAAAAATAGCTCCTTTCTTTGCATTGCATTACTTTGATTACTTTTCAAAATTGTTGTAGATCTAAGCTATAGTGCTTAGTGACAGATATGAGTCTTAAAAGGTAGTTGTAATTAGCAAAATTAGAAGTCCACTTTGTACATTTTTGACAAGTGGCCTATTGTACATAGACTATCTATAAAGTGCCAAATCATGCATTACAGGGGTTGATTGATTTTTGCATCATGGGGGGGTTCATTGATTGATCTCATGGAGTCTTGTCACACATGTTAGTTTGGTGTAAGACTCAAGTTGAAAACAAGGAACTATCACAAATGGAGTGCTTTGATGCTTGATCATATCAAAGAACATCAGGAAGTCTTTCCTTATCTCTATGTCTCACTTCTATTAGAATGCCACATTTTCCTAATGATATTTGGATGGCTTTTTGGGAAGCATATATAGATCCAATAGTTCCTCCATTTCCAGAGGACATTATATCACCTGTCACTCCAGTTATGATCCCTACACCTCTAGATGAGGTCACACCACCTGATGCTCCTGTTGCTACTATCGATCTAGTTCCAGCAATAGATGCTTTTGATTTAGTACAATAGAAAATGCCATGTCTTCCTACTTCAGCTTTATGGGATGACTTCCTTCTAGACATTGCAAGTCTATTCATGGAGTCTCACATTGAAGATGTGGGAGATATCATTGATGATATTAATCTTCTCTTTAATGAGGTGAATACTTCATACATTACCATAGTGATAGGTTCATGTACTTCAGCACAATAGGATACACCTTGTCTTCCAACTTTAGCAACAGGGGATGACTACATAGCAGATGTTTCAAGTTTGTTTGTGGAGTCATACATAGTAGATTTTGGAGACATATTTGATGAAGTAGAATCTTCTTCACTTGTCAAGAGTGTTCACTCTAACCCTCCTATCCATTCTTTGCATGATCAGTCTTCACAAGTTGATATGATTGTGGATCCTTATGTACAACAGTTGTAGAAGGTCTCTTTATCATTTGAGGAGACACATGGTTCTTTGGGATAGGTTCTACATCCATCCTTGCTAGATCTAGACATGTTCTTTTCAATGGTATGTGAAGAAGCAACCATCAACATTGACACAGGGATAGTTGAGTAGGTTTCCGAGACACCATTCATCTTCAGGATTCATTCTACACATAGGGGAAGCATCTCACCTATACCTCTACTATTATTTCTTCCAAAGGGAAGGAACATTATTCAACAGTCATGGATCAACTTCTACATTGGAGTAGTTATCATTGATTGACACTCTACATTTAGGGGGGGACTACCTTGTCTCCTTCTTCTCTTCTATGGTGGGGACTTTTTCCTCTTATGGGGATTTGTCCTTGTACTTCTCTTTTGTATAGACTTGATGTATTCCATAATGGGGGGGGGGGGGGGGAGGGGGGGGGTCTTGATTACTCCATCCATGCATCTCATTTTTTCATCTCCCTTTTTGGGGAAGGGTTTTTCCCATTAGGTTTTCCCTCTTTCTCAACTTTATGAGAGATTGCATTTCATTATGTACATGGGTACCTTACATGGCCTAGTAGTCAAGACCCATCATGCATTTCTATCCTAGCTTTCATAAGCTTAAGTGAATTCCCCTAAGTTCCACTTAAGGGGGGGTGTTGGTGTAAATAATTATTCACTATTTACACTTTACTTAAGTTTGTTTAGGTCAATGCATTATGTTATTATTTATTAGTTTAACACCTAGGAGTTTGTGTACTCTCATGAGTTGTCATGTTGACAACACAAAAGTATGAAACTCTAATTCAGCACATAGTGTCTACAACACTAGAGTTTGTATAATTAACTGAGTTGTCATGTAGACAACATAGTTATACGAATTCTTATTTTAGTACATGGTGTCTACAACATAATTTTATGTGCTACACCTTTGTAGGCTTATCCTCTCATCACCATGCTTACTCATGTGCTTAATGGAGGATAATCCACTACCAGTGTACATGTGCTTAGTTGTAAGACTTATTAGTATGTTGACTCCTAGGCATTCTAGAAGCATTCTAGAGGCCTTTATATTCAGGCACTCCTAGTGTGAATGTACACACAAAATATTGAATTACAATAAATCAATTTTGGATATTGTTATTTGATCATACCTTTTTGGTCTATAGTTGTGATTATGCTTGAGTTCTTTGATCTTGGGTGATTTTTCCCTAAGGCAAATTCTTATTTTGTATCATAGCTATACCAAATTCTTACACTATTTGGTATAATTGAAAGGGTCAAAAGTGGTTATAGGATAATGTAAGAGCCCCTTTGAAGCATTTCAATAAAACATGTCCCTAATAGTCTTAAGACCCCTAGGGACCTATTTGCTTTGATTGAATGGATCGAAAGGGTTCATAGGATAACATATCAGCCCCTTCGACACATTTCATGAAAACATGTCCCTACGGGTTCGACCTATTTGGTTTGATCAAATGGATCAAATTTGGTCCTAGGATAATGTATGACCCCCTTTGATACATTTCATGTCAACATATGTCCCTAGGGATCCTAGGACCCATAAGGACCTATTTGGTTTGATCAAATGCATCAAAACAATGCATTTCATGACAACATCTATCACTAGGGGTCCTAGGACCCCTAGGGACCTATTTGTTTTGATTGAATGGGTCAAAAGGGGTCATAGGATAACCTATAATGCATTTCAATACATTTCATGATAGCATATGTCCCTAGGGGTCCTAGGACCCCTAGGGACCTATTTGATTTGATTGAATGGCTCAAAAGAGGTCATAGGATAATGTATGACCTCCTTTGACACATTTCATGACAACATATGTCCTTAGGGGTCCTAGGACTAGAAACTTATGTAAGAGCACAAAGTTGGGTCACAATTCTGTAGAAGTCTACGGATTGCAATTGTACACTTCTAGAAATAGGTACCCATTTTCGATTTGGGAGCTCAAATAGAAATTTAAATAATAGGCACTCGATTTTTAAAAAATCGGGTACCCATTTTTTATTTTCAAAAAATGGGCACCCAATTTTTAAAAAATTAGGTACCCATTTTTTATTTTCAAAAAATGAGTACCCGTTTTTGAAAACATAAAATATTTGTATTTTTTAGAAATGGGTGCCCATTTCTAAAATTTCAAAAAAGAAATTTGGGGGAGAATTTTATGTGCCGATTTGACATTTTCAATACGGGTACCCATATTTTTAATTTAAATAATTGGTGCTTGTTTCTTAGAATGTTGGGTAGGATTTTTTCCTCCTACCTTGTATTTTGGTTTGGGATAGGCTTGGTCAGACCAAGCCTATGCCTTAACCTCTCAAGATTTCGCTAAAGCATTAAATTGACAAAAAACATGCCTTGCCATAATTTTTAGAGGATCTTACCGATCAAATTTTTTTATGAAACAAAAATCCATTAGAGATCTCACCATCTTGATTTTAGGAATATAAATTTTATAGTGCTATGATTTTATTTATTATTTTTGCATTATTCTTTAATAAAAGGTGGTACCTAAATGTAAAATAGTGAAGTTCACTAAAACTTTAATAACATTTTTATTTTATAATTTTTCTTAAATTAATTTATATGAAATCAATCTACATACAATTCTTTTGAGGTTTAAAAAAAAAAGAATTTAAAAAAAAAAGTGAATTTTTGATCAAATTATGGTGTCTATACATGAGAGGTTTTAAATTTTACCTTTATAACCATTTAATAATTAATTAAAAAAGTTATTCAATAAAAAATTAAGGAAAAATATTGTCAACAATCTTAGGTATATTAGCTAACTCCCTTTAAAAGGATTTACAAAAATTTATTTATTTGTGTCAAATTATGGTGTTCGTACATGAGTGTGGTATGGTCCTGAAACAGATATTTTGAAAAAGTGGTTTTTAAAGATCCATACCAAAAACAAAATCTATCATATGGGTACACAAAAAAATTACATATTCAAAAAGTAGATTTGAAACAATAAATTTTTTATTACCAATTATTTCTTTATATTCAATCTCTAAATGCATCAAATTTTGACATCAATTGACAAGAAATTTCAAAATTAGGAAAAACACTTCCACTTTTTGGCCAAAAGTGAGACCCAACTTCCTGCACTGACCTACCTATTTGGTTTGATCGAATGGGTCAAAAGAGGTCATAGGATAACCTACGACCCTTTTGACATATTTCATGATAACATATATTCCTAGGGTTCCTAGGACCCCTAGGGACCTATTTGGTTTTATTAAATGGGTCAAAAGGTGTCATAGGATAATCAATGACCCCTTTCAATGCATTTTATGACAACATATGTCTGTAGGACCCATAGGGACCTATTTGATTTGACTGAATGGGTCAAATGGGTCATAAGATAACCTATGACCCCTTTTGACGTATTTCATGACAACATATGTCCCTAGGGACCTATTTGGTTTCATCGAATGGGTTGAAAGCAGTCATAGGATAACCTAGGACCTATTTTTAAGCATTTCATGATAATATAAGTCCCTAGGGGTCCTAAGACCCTTGGGGATCTATTTGGTTTGTTCGAATGGGTCAAATGTGGTTATATGATAACCTATAACACCTTTTGACACATTTCATAAAAACATGTCCCTAGGGGTCCTAGGACTACAAACATATTTGGTTTGATCAAATGGGTTGAAAGGGGTCATATGATAACCTATGACCCATTTTGATGCAATTCATGACAACATATATTTGTAGGGTTCCTAGGACCCTTAGGGACCTATTTGGTTTGATTGAATGGGTCAAAAGGGGTTATAGGATAACCTATGACCCCTTTCAATGTATTTCATGACAACATATGTCCCTAGGGACCAATTTAGTTTGATTGAATGGTTCGAAAGTGGTCATAGGTTGACCTATGCCTCCTTTTGATGCATTTCATTACAACATATATTATTGGAGGTTACTAGGACCCCTAGGGACCTATTTGGTTTGATTGAATAGATAGAAAGGGGTCATAAGATAACCTATGATCCCTTTCAACACAATTCAAGATAACATATTTCTGTAGGACCCCTAGGAAACTATTTGGTTTGATCAAATGGGTCGAACGGGGTCATAAGATAAACTGTGACCCCTTTCAACACATTTCATGACAGAATATGTCCCTAAGGACCTATTTAGTTTGATCAAATGGGTTGAAAGGTATCATATCATAACCTATGACCCCTTTCAATGCATTTCATGACAAAATATGTCCCTAGGGGTCGTAGGACACCTAGGGACCTATTTGGTTTGATCAAATGGGTTGCAAGAGGTCATAGGTGAACCAATGACCCCTTTCAATGCATTTCATGGCAACAAATATCCCTAGGGGTCCTAGGACCCATAAAGACCTATTGGTTTGATTGAATGGATCAAAAGGGATCATAAGATAAGCTATGACCCCTTTCAACACATTTCATGACAACATATGTCCCTAGGGATCCTACAACCCCTAGGGATGTATTTGGTTTGATCAAATGGGCCAAAAGGGGTCATAGGATAATATATGGCCCCCTTTGATGTATTTAATGACAATATATGTCCATGGGAGTCCTGGAACTCCCACGGACCTAGTTGCTTTGATCAAAATGCATTGAAAGGGATAATAGGTTATCATATGGACCCCTTAAAACATATGTCCCTAGGGGTCTTAGGACCCCTAGTCATCTATTTGGTTTGATCAAATTCATTCAAAGGAGTGATAAGATAACTTATGACACCTTTGGATGGATTTCATGACAACATACGTCCCAAATAACTCATGACCCCTTTGGATGGATTTCATGACAACATATGTCCCTAGGGTTCCTAGGACACCTTGAAACTTATTTGGTTGGATTGGATGTATTTAAAGGGGTCTAGCATAACTTATGACTCCTTTCAACACATTTCATGACATCCTATTTCCCAAGTGGTCCCAGGACTCCTAGGAACCTATTTGGTTTGATTAAATGGGTTGAAATGGGTCATTGGATAACCTATGACCCCTTTCAATGCATTTCATGACAATATATGTCCCTAGGGGTCCTAGGACACCTAGGGACCTATTTAATTTGATCAAATGGATCAAAAGGGATCATATGATAACCCACAACCCATTTCAATGCATTTCATGACAACATATGTCCTTAAGGGTCTTAGGACCCCTATGGACCTATTTAGTTTGATCGAATGGATTGAATGGGGTCATAAGATGAACTATGACCCCTTTCAATGCATTTCATGACAACATATGTCCCTAGGCATCCTAGGACCCCTAGGGACCTATTTGGTTTAATCAAATGCATCAAAGGGATCATAGGATAACCTATGATCCCTTTCAACACATATCATGATAATATTATCTTTAAAACTAATATGATATTATATATTGTAATATAATAATAATATATTAATAGGTTATATAATAATAATCATGATATAATATTACTATATATATTTAATAATCATTGTTATTAAAATATATATTACTATATTATATTTAATAATAATAATCATAATAATCATATATTACTATATATAATAATAATAATAATATAATGATGATGTCCACACTTCCCAAATTTTTATTTCCCTACAAAATTTGGGCTATGTCCACACTTCCCAGATTTTGGTTTCCCTTCAAAATTTGGGATATGAATCTTTGGGAACAAATTTGGTCACCACTTTTTGAGTATCCAATTTCACATCGGGTACCCATTCTAGTATCAAGTACCCAATTAGGCTTGGTATTTACCAAACCTATTTGGTCAACTCAAAAAATGTGTTTAAGATAGGTTTCAGTGACATTCAAACTTTGAGTAGCCATCTGACAATATTTTTTCTTCAAAATTCAATAAAAAAAAAGGGTTTTTTTATAACACTCTCAAGATTCCATTAATACAATTGTTGTCAAATCTTGGGTTCAATAAATATTTATTAGTAATTTTTTAATTAAGATGTCTATAAACTGCTAATTGACATATTGATTGAAAAATAGATATAACTTTCAGATGGTATAACATTTTTGAAACCCAAAAGTTGTGTCACATTCTATGCTTTACCTAGTATAAGAAAAAAATAAAAAATTGTAAAGTTTTTAATTAGTTAAGGTGGTCAGACATGGAAGTTATTTTATTATGGAAAATTTATAGTAGAAAATTCATATTTAGTTATTTATTTGGAATAAAAATACTAAAAAATATGTGTCACATCCAAGCATGAGTCTACTTTTTTAATCTATAATTATATTTAAAAAAATTATTATTTGGTTTTGAATAAGGTGGTTTGACATATGCTTTCTTTTTATTTTCACCTTAAAATTTTTGTAGTACTGCATTAAAATCCAAAATTTTGATAAATCAAATATTTTTTTCTCTAGATAAGGCTTAGTTTCTTATAAATTACATTCAATTTCCTATAGACTTTTCTTAAATTTTTTTGATATAAAGCCCATATAACTAATTTAAAATTATGTGTCAAGTTAACATAGCCCTGATTTGTTGGTTTTTCACTGCCACCTAAGGCCATAGTTTGGTTGACCATGATCCCACACATATGCCTAAGGAAGACAAGGAGTGTAGGGTATTTCTTCATTTAGTAGCCAAATAGAAGATATTGCAAATGGAATACAAAGAAAGAAGGCTTAAGAGTATGAATGCTTGAAGGGTGAACAAGCTATCAAAGGTTGAGTGTGTGAAAGCCAAGCAGAATGGGGGACTAAAAAAAAGATCTATAATCTGCATGTGAGTTGTAATATTTTATCAAATCAAGCCTTACAATTACTTTCCAATCATTGTATCAGTCTACGATAAATCCTTTGGATTAAGGTCAACCTAATAGTCATTTGTAAATCTTTTAACCAGTTGACATTCCAAGCGAATGATATCAAGTCCTCTCACAAGGCTCACTCCTAATAGGGTGATTGAAATCCTTTAACCAAGTCACATTTAATAGTGTGTATTGTAACCCTCAAAAAGGATTTCCTTTCATAGTGCATCACTCTAGAAGAGTAATAATTAGTAGCATGTTACTAGTGGTTTTTTTTAAATTGGGTTTTCACATAAAATCATTGTGTCAAATGTGTTATTGAATCTTTAATGTTTCATGTTTACATTGTAGTAAAGTTGTTTTGACCTAGAACAATGACCTACAAATTTTAATTGTTGTATGATCTAACAGATGCATGCATAATAAGGTTTTATGGATATGGGTCTACTAAGTTGTGAAAAGTTTTATTTGTACATTTGAACCTTGGATAACTGATTAATCCCCCCTCTCAGTTATTCTAAAGAATTCTAATAGTAACAACCAATCTTCCTTCTCCCCAAAGCTCCCTTAGGTCATTTACTTGATCAAATAGGGCTTCTACTCACCCTATAATCCTTAGGAGTCTATTCAAGAGATCCCAAACCATTCAATTGGTGTCCATCAATTAGGTAGAATGAACATGCTTGCTAACTCACCACCATCACAAGTAGCCCCAAAAATTCATTTGACTTCCCCAATAGATTATTGGTCATGTAGGAAGGTACTTGGACTTCCTTCAAGGTCCTCCATCAAAATTAGACTTAAAATCCTAATCGAGTTCCAAGTACCAAGCAAAAATGCACTCATATGCTTGTAATAGGGCTATAAGCAGTTAGTGCTCTAGATGAAGTAAAACTCAAATATCTTGTAAAACTCCTTGATAAGGGGTTAAACAAACAACCAATCTAGAAACCCTTTTCTAAGACCTTAATCATATTGGGGGTCTATGGTTATCAATCTATCTGTACTGTATGGGTACAATTTTAGCCTTAAAACAAGGGTTTTAAAGGTTTGGCAAGTAGTCTAAGGAAAAGATGGTTTTTTCTACCTACGAAATTTTCTCAATGCTTCTTACTAGGATTGTGGTTACACCACAACATCTCCTAGCATATTACAAGCTCTTCTTGAACTATCGAAAGTGTTCAACCACTCCAAATCCACTTGCTCTAGACTATGATTCCTAACCAAGTTACTAGTACTTTCCTAGGGCATCACTTTAGAAAGAACTCCTTAGCATTCAAGGGTTCCAACCTCAACGATATCAGATCAGATATAATGCATAAATTTTCATACAAATTGGGGATGTCAAAATTTTATTTCATTGTTATGGGCTTGGTACTAAGAAAAAATCCTCCAAAGTCATTTCTCTCCAATAGTTGACTGAGTAAAACATATGTCTAAAGATGGAGACTCAAGCTTGGTCACAATTTTTTGATAATGCCAAATTAGATGCCACTTGATTTGGTAATGATGATGTGCTTGATTGAATGGGTAATCCCAATATAAAATCCAAATTTGTGATATCGGGTCACTTGCATGGGGTCTATCTGAGCAATTTGTGTATTTGAGGTACTATGGACTACATGGTCACCTTGGAAAATTGCCTTGGAATTCTAATCATAGGGATTCATTTCTTCTCAAAATATATAAATTTCAAGTTGGGAGGATCTCTCGCTTGAATGGGTGGCCCATGATAACTATTGAGTTAGTTGTGATCATGCACCCAATGAAAATCACAATTAGAATACTAAGTGTTGGATCATGTTGGGTTTGGGTGTTAATCTAGTCAAAGTAATGTCTTCAATGTCTTGTTGATATGCCATGATCTACCTAATCCATGATAGTAATTACCAATGTTGTCAAATGTTAGCAATGCTCTTGAGTTGTGTTGGTGGAGCTTTAAGTGATGGTGCACAGAGAAATGGAGCTCGTGCACCTAAAATGAGTTGGCTTCTCTAGCATACGCTATAGTATCCAAACTCATCCACACTCTAGAACATGCTAACCTCTATTAGGTATTAGTTAGCAACCAAGGAATGTACCAAGAACCACTATCAATTTATGTGTTGGCCCATAAACCTGCACCAACTCCTCCCATGGTATAGCCTTGCCCATGATGATATCATCAAAGAAGATGGCCCTCACTGCCAATGCCCCAAGTTGTGGTTGTCTGTCAAACTCAATATGTGGCCTATGGAAGTGAATCCATAGAATCCTTTAGATTTCCTTAGGTGTGATTGTGATCTCTCTAAGGGGCAGATGAAAAGTGTTCATCTCTGAATGAAAATACTCTACCAATGTGGTCAACAACCTATGATTCACCCATACGTCAAGGATATCACAAAGATGAAATAGACCCAGGCTATCAATATGTGTAAGCTCTATAGTATCTAGCTTCCTAATCAGTGCCTTGATGACTAGTTAATGTAATTTGAACCCAACATCTAGGTAGCGAACCTGCAAAAAAGAAACCATCATACCAAAATCATTATCTGACCTCCATATAAACATGTTACTACTATTGCAATCAAAAAATCTTGAATGCATGCTACAATGACTAATGATGATGCAAAATAAATGAAAAAACATTATGTTTTGAACATAAGTTGACATAAAAGTGCTCACAACTTCTCACAAGACCTTACAATCTCACACGCAAGACACACATCCTCACATAAGGAAACTCCACAATCCAAGTGAGGAAACAACATTGTGATATAACATTATGTAATCTATGCATAAAGGATGATATTTAGGGTTCCTCAGCCATAATATGGGTATCTTCTATTGGTGTTTTGAAATTTCCCAGTATCAAATTATCCCAATGAGAACAAGATATATCTAGGGGCAACTACTTCCCATCTACGACATACCTTTTTAGACATAGAGCCAACTATAAGGCTAGACCCCTCTTGTACTTTAGGCTTTGCAAAACCTAGGTAGGTGGACCTATTAGATTCTTCATATGGTACCAGTATTCAAAGCATAGACTAAATCTAAACACAGAATATTAAAACCTTATATCTTCTATACTTATGCAAAGATCATAATCATGAAATAGATAATGACATGACCTAAGAAATTGATAAGCTAAGTAAGGGCATCACATTTCAATTCCTTAAACATGAAAGGGAAAAGATATTTGATTAATGATGTTGATTTTCAGCAAAATCTTGATATGAACAACATCACACTTTGATCCTATAAATGATCACTGCTTTATCTATTGGAAAATCCCATAAACCACTAATACACATCCTTGAAAGTCATTGACATATCCCATACATTAGGAACTTCTTGATCTATCCATTCACCTTGTGAATTTGGCATATGCATCTTTCTAAACCTCATAATCAACCTATCCCTTCATGAGATCTGTAATCATGTGATGATAAACCAACAATTTACATGGCTCCTTGAGTCATAAGAAAAGTAAATCAACATATACAACCTAGAGCAGATTGCAACTAGGATTTATACTTTTTTTTTTACAAAACATAAAAGATCACAAACAATAGGAGTGGGAGAATATATATTAGAATGAAGATTAACTTGTTGCTACATTTTTATTCATTTCTTTGAAACAAATACAATAAGATGCATGAAATTTAAACATAGAAATGCCTAATAGATCAGAACTATCTATATTCTTCTTTCTTGTTGTTCCTTACAAGAGAAAATGTTGAAGAAAATGGCATCATAGCAATGATAAATTTTCTCTAGAATTGGAACCAACTAGTCTCACAATCAAAATTTTCAGCCCTTACAATGGATGAGAAAGAGAAAGATATAGTAAAGGAATGAAATCTTGGATCTAATCTGGAAGTGACATGTGTCCACTTGAAACTTCATTCCTTGTTGTTGCAATGAATCTCTCATCTTCCTACAACTAAAATTTGATATGATTCTCATTATTGTCTATAGAAAACTTGGAAATATCTCTTCTAAATGATGAAAACCCTTTTTTTACCAAAATATGTGAAATGCATCTAAAACGCTCATAACACCTTCACTAAACTAACTCTAAAGTAAGAAAAACTGCCCCTAATTGCATTCTTATTGCCTCTAGTATAAATTTAGTCCATCATCTTGTTGGAAATCAAATCCAAACTTCAATAGTTGAATGTGGTTGAAAACTGAGTACCTAAGACAAAACCTTGCATAACTTGAACAAATGGCTTCGTATGCAAAAACAAACTCCAAAAATGGAAAGCTCATTATCTCCTAATTTTGATGATATATAAGAGTCATATATTTGGTTACCAAAAATTCCAATAGGATCAAATTGAAAACCAATTTCTTGTTAAGATGACAGGTCTATGTGCTTGTTTTAATGCAATTTTTTTTTTTTAAATTTCACCAATGTCACAACTATATAATAAAACCTTTTGATTTAGAAACCTTGCACATTTAGAATCAAATAATAATAAAAAATTGTTATTTTCTAAATTTTGATTTTCCTTCCATTTTCAATCTAGGTTGAACTAGGTCACCATTGCCACATGTGATGCTATGATTACATCATTATGTCATGATCCTTATTAGCATGGTCACCATGTCATTGTGACATAGTGACATGTGGCACCTCTGTCCATATAACTATCTAGTCATTTGCTTCATAATCTACAACATGTCATGACCTCCACCTCACCGGCCCCACCACATGGCAGCTTTTTTCTATGTTTCTATCCTTGTCAATGACTGCCACATCACTAGTGAAATAGCAACATCATGCTATGTGTCATTCCTTGCAATGTCATTACCTCAAAATCCATACCAAGCTGGAGGATCCTAGCCATGTGTCACAATTTGTTTCATATGGATATCCACGTTATCATGCCATGTCATTATGTGTGGGTGTTCAAAATTTTGGCATATTTCACCTAGCCAGCCATGTGGGCCCATCACACACAACTTCTTCTCTTGTCAAAAGGTGTGAAGCCTTTGAAACATAGATAGTTGAACCTATGATATAATAAAGTGTCCACACATGATGAATTCGAGACAAATGCACCCTCATATTTCCTTCTACAAGAAACAAAGACAACTCTCTATAGGTTTTCACATTCAATTATCATGCCTTCAATCTGAATCAATCACTGGATGGTCTTCATGCCTTCATCATCCCTTCCAAATGTGTTTTCTAGGATTAGGGGATCACAAATGATTACTCTAAAACATTCATCATTCTTCTCTTCTTGTTCAATAAATACCTCCTTTTTATTGTCCATGAGTTCCCTCAACAACATAGACTCCTATCAAAGTTTCTCACAAAACAAATCCCTCCACAAAGCACATTAATGCAAGATTTAGCTACATTATACTTTCTTCAATTTCAGGTATCCTCATTTTGAGGACATCTTTGATCAATATTAGTTATAGCAAGTACAAAACTATGGAGCCAAAGCATCAATTTAAAACGTGTTAGCTGGAAGAGCTATTAGCTCCTTTAGCACCCTTCACAAGTCAAGAAATTTGATACATTTGGTCATAGCTTCCTTAATTTATTCAACAAAAAATGATTCAATTGGAGGTTGTTAGGTGGAGTGGACTACTATGTTAAGAATATCTAGTGAGAAAGCTCTTCAAAAAAATACTTGTGTCTAGCTTGCATAGTCCTTGCCAAGTCTGAACAAGGAAGTGTCTTCAAATTCTATAAACAAGCATCCACAAAACCACCACTCTTTGGAACATACATGGTCTGACGTGACAAAGCCACAACCAACAATGGTAGTAGGAATGCATTAAAAATGACTTGGAAAGGTACTAAGAAAACTTACATCCATCTCTCTTTAATACATGGTGATCTCCATGTGTTTTGAGAGGAACAAGGGAACATCAAACATATTTCATTACTCAAACAACAATGCCACCTTCTAACCCTACTCTATGCCTTCACCTTCAACTAATCATGTGGACATTGATGTCATAATATTCTACTTTGTCATGCACTTGAAGTTTATGCAATGGCTCAACATTTGTCACTTTCTCAATGGATAGCATTCTAGGCAAATTAGTGACAAAGTTTGATCAAAACCAAGATATAATTAAGATACCAATATCTCCTTTAGGCCTCAAACCAGTTACTTTAGATTTTTTCCCACACTATTAATGATACAAACTTTAGATCTTTAACTCAACCAAGAGAGGAAAACATGAAACATTCTCAACATACTTGGAACTTGTACTTCCATGGTCTTGAAAAGAAATGTACACATGTCAAGTGATTGAAATTATTACATTTTTTTAAAAATCACTAAGCACCTCCCAATCTCCACAATTCTTATCAATCTGGCATAGTTAGTTAGGCCCCAAAGTGGGTCTTGCTTAAAAATAGTTCAAACTCAAACACCTGAATTCTCGAATCCACTAAATAGACTTTCTAAAAATGATTGGATTCAAATTGGACTAAAATCTGCCTTCAATTGATCAATTTAAACTCAATTTACCATTTCCTCCAAATTGTAACTTTCATGTTAAGGGGTCCTCTAACTGGCCTTAAAAACTAATTGAATCCAACAACTAGGTCCTAAGATCTAACATATTGATTCTTTGTTCAACAATCACTTACCTTGTTAGATCTTGTCTTATGATGATCACTCATTCAAAAGATATTGACAGTGAAAGTTTCTTTCTCATAATTACTTACAAACAAATATGTCAGAAAACCATAAATCACATTTTGTTTTAGCTTTGGAAATAGGTCAAATTGATACTTGAGGGCTTGAAAATTAGGGCATTATTTTGCTATCACAAGGAGAGTATAATTCTAATATTTGGGCTCATGATGAATAACCAAGTGTATTTAGTGAGTGGTCAAAGTGGGGTACTTGGCTTTGCAAAACTGTTCACATGGTAGAAAAGTGCTTTTCACAAATGGAATTGACCTGAGAAAGTGTGCAAATAGATTCATCAAGACTTGGAAACTAGCATAATTAAAGAATGATACTTGATTCATTTGATTCAAGCAATCATGAATTCAGAGTTATGACATCACCAATAGGGGTATTGATCAATAAGCATTTCTTGACACCAGTGAAACTTTACAAATTGCATATGGAATCACATTTGAAAACTGATCGAATAGATTCATCATATGCTCAAATCTAAAACATAAAAAATATCCAACCTCTACAATGTAATGTAATAGGAATTATCTCATTTTGGTGAACAGGGTTAAAATTATAACACATCAAATAGGGCTTTACAAAATTCTACAAAATTTACATTAGCATGACAACAATAAACAACCGAACTTGAGGGATCTAGAACCTAGTCAAAACATATCAAAATGACTTGAAATATGAAACATAGGTTCTCTAATATGTGAACTAAACATTCAAAAAGTCATGAGTCATGAAAGATTACTAGGTTTGAGATATTCAAATTCAAGCTAGGCCTCCTGTCATTGTTTGAAACAAGAAAAAATATAGATGTGAACATTGACCAAAATGGAATTTTACACACTGACTTGGAATGGAAATTTACCTTCATGGAACAAGTGCATATGTTGAATGCAAGGTGTTAGAAATGTTAAACACCTCTTAGGCCTCAAAAGGAAAATTGAGTACACGTGCATTAAATGTTCTTATAGGGCTCAAAAGTTTCGAAATGTACTCAAATTGAGAAAGTGATTTTGATTCCCAATAGTGGCTTTGTATGGGATGTATGTCCCTTGCAGGCATGGCAAGGATCTCAAAATCAATAGAAGAACTAGAAAACACACTTGACATAAAAACTTCTCTCAAATATATTATTAAAAGAAAAAAACAACTACTCCTAAATTATACAAATGATGGCCTTGGGCCACCAAACTTCAAAAAAACTTCTTACCTTTTCCATAAATCTTATTTTCATTTGCACTTTCATGAGGTAAGCTGGAAAAATATCTTCTATAAACTTCACCAATCAAATTATCATCTTGAATCAAATCACTTGGCAAAACAATTTTAATCTACGTCTTAATTCTCATAGTGCATGTGGGTATGTGTAGGATCATGGTGTACCAAACTATGGCCTTAAGTGGCAGTGAAAAACCAACAAATCAGGGTTATGTCAACTTGACACATAATTTTAAAGTGGTTCTGGACTTTATATCAAAAAGTTGTAAGAAAATAATCTTTAGGAAATTGAATCTAGTCTCTAAACTACAAGGCCTTATCTAGAGAAAAAATTATTTGATTGGTCAAAAGTTTGGATTTTAATGCAGTACTACAAAAATTTCAGGGCGAAAATAAAAAGTAGGTGTATGTCTGACCACCTTAATCATAATAAAATGATAATATTTTTAAATATAATTTTAGATATAAAAAGTAGACTCATGCCTAGATGTGATGCATATTTTTGGCAATTTTTATTCCAGATAAATAATTAATTATGAATTTTCTACTATACTATTTTTCAGAATTAAAAAACTCTCGTGTCTGTCCACCTTAACTAGTTCAAAAAAATCAAAATTAAGTTTTTATTTTTTTTCTTATACTAGTCGAAGCATAGAATGTGACACATCTTTTGGATTTGACAAATCTTATAGGGTTTGAAAGTTATAGCTATTTTTCAACCAGTATGTCAATCAACACTTTGTAGCTAACTCCATTAGAAAATAAGTAATAATTATTTACTAAACTCGTAATTTGACAAAACTTATATTTATGAAAAGCTAAGAACATTCTTAAGAAACCCTTTTCATTACATCAAATTTTAGTTAAAAAAAAGTCGTCAGCTACATGCTTGAAGTAAAAAACACATAAGAACATGCCAAAAACACATTTTTGGGATGTTTTAAAGATGACCATATAAGGTTTGTATTGAAAGATATAGTAGGAATTATAAAGGTATTAAATGTTTTCATTTAGTATCAGGATGGGTGGGAAAAAAGTGGGAATAGATTTTGAAATTCTTTGAGGCATTTTAGAACTACACATTTTTCAGATCGCCACTTTTTGGCACACCATGATCCTGCACATACCCATGTACAAATCAGAATTAACTTATACATCATGCTCACTATGAAAATATAGATCAACATGCTCATGTAAACTAGAATCACTCTGAAAATTGTCATCTATGTATATGATTACTGTATGAAATCAACTAGAAACATGAAGGATTCATATTCTACTTTTTTCAAAAAGTTGCATGTGTCAAAATTTTATGACTCACCATGTGTGACTGGATGTGAGGAGTACATGAAAACAATAGATTAGTCACCAAGTACAAAAACTTATCCTCAAAGTTTTGATCTAAACTATGTTGATCACAATTATTTTCTTCATCTAAGAAACTATCACAATGAACCTTGAACTTATCACTACAAGACTTATTAGCACGTAAAGAAAATCCATGATCAGATTGACAAATTTCACTATTTTTCTCTTCATCATATGAAACATCAAAACATATTGCAGCAACACCAACATGAGAAGAATCTAAAGCAGTATGAAATTTCCTTCACTAACATCTTGTGCATCTAGGAAGTCATCATGTACAAAGACATTTGAGGTATTTTCATATACACCTCCAAAATATGACAAAGATTATTCAGATTCTATATCTCTTTCCACATCAAACTTTGAGGAAGTAACCTTACGGAATTCATCTAAAAAATATAATGGGGGAAAATATGAGCATCCTTAGAAACACTCACATTCTTTTCAAAATCAGAAGCCAACAAAGTTGAAATTTCATCAAGGCTCATGAAGACTGCCTCACAAATCGTCTCCTCTTTGTTGTGATTATTATCCGGATGACATGAAGGACTCATAACAACATAAAAATTAGTATAATAGTTTGAAACATCAAAATCATTACAACATTCATTATCATCATGGAAAGAATTACCTCCACTATTGTTATATAATTCCTAAACTTCATATCATTGTAAAAATGTTAATTTTCATTTTCATGTCCATCTTCCTCATGCTAACTGCAATCATCTAATTCATTAGCATTTGAATCCATCTCTTCACACTTGGAAGACAAATTATCACTATATATGGATTCATTATATTCATTACTAGCTTGAGTTTCAACACACCCATTATTATCATTAGAAGATATCACATGAACTCTATAATTATCACTTTCCATCTCCTTAATGAATCTTTCAACTTGCAAAAACTCTTACAATATTATAGGTGATGGCCAAATAACTAAATCAAGCACTAGAACATCAAGGATAACACTAGGTAAGGAAGATTCCTTAGGTCTAGAATGAAAAGGCATCTTTTTTATTACTAATTTAAGCTTTAGATAACATTGTTCAATATTTAGACCTTGAGTACTTCCTACTTCAATTCTTATGATACTAAAAATCTTATTGTAGATCTATTTATTCAACATAGCAATGTTGTTAACCACAGTCTCCAAACTTTCAAAACATGGAAAACTAATTTGAGATCTGAGATTTGACTCCTTAAAATAAAATTTCAATCTCTTTCTTCTAGTGCTGAAAATCATTGAATAGAGGGAACCATTTTTAACACTTGAATTCCATGAAAGAGAATCATGAAAATACAAAATACCTCAAGTGTTGATGATAAAATTTGATTTGTTGATTCAACACATAGGAAAGATTGAAATTCCATCACACTATTGATAAAACTTTGTAGAGACACCACCTCCTTGCAAGAGGATAAAGAAATCACCATTGTGATTTACTTTTTAATGCTTCAATTTCTTATAATAGAAAATGCAACAGCACCTTAAAACTTATCAAGAACTTAAACTTTGTTTTCAAAAAACTATCAAAAGATTCAAATCTTCCCATAAAACTTGAAAGTCCTTCAAAATATTACAATGAAATAAAGTAGGAAAAAACTGGTATAGAGAATTAGAGTTGCCACTCATGCATGTGAGAATAAAACATAATTTTTCACTTCAAAAATTTGAACCAGACCTTCAAATGTTGGAAAAATGCAAATCATCAAACTACTATTGTAGATTTAAAATTTTGAAAAAGAGAACATAAGTTTTTGTTCATTCTTAACTTTGATTTCACAACAAAAACTTTGTAAACAAAATCCGATTGAATTGATTAAAGATGAACTCATGGGTAATAATACAATGTATACTCAACCTTCAAAACTACTGCTTTAAATGTATAGAAAATTATTGGGGTGCGTGATCTGGAGTAAGAAACTAGAAAGAACATCAAAAAACTTATTGCTACAACTTTTTCATTCACTTGTTCTACTGTATTGAATCTTCTTTTTTCCAATTCTTAAGGTTCTTCTAACATTCAAACTCAATATAGTCCCTAGTAGAGTCACCATTTTCTTGGTGACTCAGATGGGCACAAGCATTCTAAAAAACAAGACTGAAATATTTAATTCACACTGGAGATTCATGTCCTTTTCACAAGGCCTACTTGTCATCATCTCCCTAGTAGAGTTTCCATTTTGTTGGTGTTTCGAAATGTCATGGTTTAAAATTATCTCAATCAAAACAAGATACATCTAGAGGCACCTACTTCCCATCTGCAACATACATTTTCAAACATCGGTCCAATTATAAGGCTAGACCATTCTTCTACTTTAGGCTTTGCAAAACCTAGGGGGGTGGACCTATTAGATTCTTCATATGGTACCAGTATTCAAAGCATAGACTTAATCTAAACAAAGAAGATTAAACCTGTATATCTTCTATACTTATGCAAAGATCATAGACATAAAATAGTGACATGACCTAAGAAATTCATAAGCTAAGTGAGGGCATCACATTTCAGTTCCTTCAACATGAAAGGGAAAATATATTTGATTAATGATGGTTATTTTCAACAAAACCATGATATGAACAACATAACACTTTGATCCTATAGCTAATCAGTTCCTTATCTATTGAGTAATCTTGTAAACCCCTAACACACATCCCTAGAATTCATTGGCATATCCCATACATCAGGACCTTCTTGATCTATCTATTCACCTTCTTCATCAGACATCTCCATTCTTCTGAACCTCATACTTGACCTATCCCTTCATGATATCTAGAATCCTATGATGATAAACCAAGAATTTACATGACTCCTTGAATCATAAGAAAAACAAATCAAAAAAAATAGCCTAGAGAAGATTGCAAATGAATTTCATACTCTTTGTTTACAAAACACAAAATATCACAAACAACATGAATGGGAGACAAGATATCAGAATGAAGATTAACTTGTTGTATTTTTATTCATTTCTTTGGAATAAATGCAATAAGATGCATGAAATTGAAACATAGAAATGCCTAATAGATCAGAACTATCTATATTCTTCTTCTTTTTTGTTCATTACAAGAGAAAATTCTAAAGAAAATGGTATCATAGTAATGAGAAATTTTCTCTAGAACTTGGACCAACTGGTCTCATAGTGAAAACTACCAACAATTACAATTGATGAGAAAGAGAAAGATATAGAAAATGAATGAAATCATGGATCTGATCTAGAAGTGACATGTGTCCACTTGAATCTTCATTCCCTATTGTTGCAATGCATCTCTCATCTTTCAACAACCAAAATCTAATATGATTCTCATCATTGTCTGTAACAAACTTGAAAATATCTCTTCTAAATGATGAAAACCCTTGTTTTTCCAAAATATGTGAAATGCATCTGAAATTTTGATAATACCTTCATTAAACTAACTTGGAGATTATTACTACCTCTAAGAAACATTTAGTCCATCATCTTGCTAGAAATCAAATATGAACTTCAATACCTGAATGTGGTTGAAAATTTAAGGACCTTAGATGAAACCTTACATAACATGAATAGACAACTTCTTGTGTAAAAATAAACTCCAAAAATGAAGAGTTCATTCTCTCCCAGTTCTGGTGATATATACTAGTCTTATATTTGCTTAATGGAAATGCCCATAAGATCAAATAGAAAACTAGGTTCCTGTTAAGACCTCAGGTCTAAATGCTTGTTTAATGCAAACAATTTTAAAATTGCATTAAGCTCAAAAATATATAATAAAACCTTTTGATTTAAAAACCTTGCACATTCAGAATCAAAGAATAATAAAAAATTATTATTTTTAAAATTTTGATATTCTCTCCATTTTCAATCTAGTTCAAACTAGGTTTGATCGACTAGACACATGTTAGCACACCATTGGTCAATTCTACACCATCATCTGCCACCTAAGCCCATTTACATAGGTTGTTCTACGATTGTATTGCCATGTCATGGTCCTCATTAGCATAGTTGCTACATCATCATGACATAGTGACACATGGCACCTCCATCCATGTCACCATCCAGTCATCCACCTCATAATCTTTATCATGTCATCACTTCCACCTCACTAGCCTCACCACATGGCATCTTGTCTCCATTTCACTATCCTTTTCAATGATCACCATGTAACTAGTAAAATAATGAGATCACACCATGTGTCATTCTTTGCCATGCCATTACCTTGAAATTCATGTAAAGCTAGAGGATCCTAGCCACATCTCACAATTTGGTTTGTCTGGTTGTCCATGTGGACCCCTCACACAAAAATTCTTCTCTTTTTAAATGGAATCAAGCCTTAGGTACATAGATAGCTAACCCTCTAATATAAAATACACTAAACTATCCACACATGGTGAATATGGGATAAATACACCCACATATTTCCTTCTGGAAGAAACAAAAGCAACTCTATGTGGGTTTTAACATCCAGTTATCATGCCTTCAATCTAAATCAATCACTGGATAGTCTTCACATCTTCAAAATCCCTTCCAAATGTGTTTTCCAGGATGAGGTGATCATAGAATATTGCTCTGAAGTTTTCATCATTCTACTCTTCTTGTTCAATGAAAACCTCCTTGTGATTGGCCATGAGTTCCCTCAATGGCTTAGATTCCTATCAAAATTTCTCACAAAATAGATCCCTCCATAAAGTGCATTGATACAAGATTTATCTACATTCTACCTTTTCCAATTTTAGGTCTCCTCATTCTAAGGACATCTTTGACCAAGCTTAGTTATGATTAGTACAAAACTATGGTGCTAGAGCATTAGTTTAGAACATATTAGCTGGATGAGCTATCAAATCCTTGAGCACCCTTTGCAAGTAAAGAAATTTGTTACATTTGGTCAAAGCTCTCATAACTTCTTCAACAAAAAGTGATTCAACCATAGTTTTTTATGTGAAGTGGACTGTTGTGTTAAAAATATCTAGTGAGAAACCTCTTTAAACAAACACTTGTTGTGTCTAGCTTGCATAGTCCTTGCCAAGATTTAAAAAGTATCTTGAAATTCTATAAAAAACCATCTATAAAAACAACACTCTATGTAACATATGTAATCTGACCTAAAAAATCCACACTCAATGATGCTGGTGAAAATGCAATGGAAACAACTTAGAAAGGTACTAAGAAAGCTCGCATCCTTCTCTCTTTAATATGTGGTTATCTCCATTTATTTGAGAGGAACAAGGGAACACCAAATTTATTTCATAACTCCAACAACAATGCCACCTTCTGATCCTACTCTATGCCTTCACTTTCAGTTGACCATGTGGACATTGATGTCATAATATTCTACTTTGTCATGCACTTGTAGTTTATACAATGGCTCAACATTTGTCACTTTATGAGTGGATAGAATCTTGGGCAAATTAGTGACAAAGTTTGATCAAAATCAAAATATAATTAAGATACCAAAACCTCTTTTAGGCCCCAATCCATTTACTTTAGAGTTTGGCCCACACTATTAGTAATAGAAACTTTATATCTTTAACTTAGCTAGGAGAGGAAAATATAGAACAATCTCAACATGCATGAAACTTGTATGTCCATGGTCTTGAAAAGACATGCACACATGTCAAGTGATTTTAATTATTACAATTATTTTTAAATCACTAAGCACTTCCCAATCTCCACATTTCTTATCAATCTGACATAGTTAGTCGGACCCCAAAGTGGGTCTAGTTAAAAAGAAAATTTTAACTCAAACACTTGAATTATCAAATCTACTAAATATGCATTCTAAAAATGATTGGATTCGAATTGGACTAAAATATGAAATCAATTGAATAATTAAAACTCATTTTACCATCTCCTTCAAATTATAACTTTCATGCCAACGGGTCCTCTAATTGGCCTTAAAAATTGAATGAATCCAACAACTAGGCTCTAAGATCTAACATACTATTTCTTTATTCAACAATCTCTTACCTTGTTAAATCTCACGTTATGATGATCGCTCAGTCAAAAACATATCAACTATCAAAGTTTCTTTTTTAGAACTACCTACAAGCAAACATGTTATAAAACCATAAATCATATTTAGTTTTGGCATTGGAAACAGGTTAAAATTACACTTGAGGGATTGAAAACTGGGGCATTAGTTCACTATCAGGAGGAGAGTATAAGTTTGGGATTTGGGCTCATGATGAATAATTAGGCATATTTGGTGAGTGGTCAAACTGGGCTACTTGAATTTGTAGAACTAGAAACAATGGCAAAAAAGCAATTTTCACAAATGGAATGGACCTAAGAAAGTGTGCAAACAGATTCATCAAGACTTATAAACTAGCATGCTTAAAGAATTTTCAATGTAGACCACAACGATACAATTCATTTAATTTAGGCATTCATGGATTTAGAGTTTTGACTTCCCAAATAGGGGTACCAATAGATCTTCATTTCTTGACACCAATAAAACTTTACAAATTGCATATGGAATCATGTTTGGAAACTTATCGAATGGATTCATCATAAGCTCAAATATAAAACATAACAAGTCTTTGATCTATAGAATGCAATGCAATAAGAATTATCTCACTTTGGTCAACTAGGTCAAAGTTATAATAGGTCAAAAAGGGCCTCCCTAAATTCTACATAATTTACATCAGCATGACAATAATAAACAACCGACTTTGAGGGATCCAAAACCTAGTCAAAACATATCAAAATGAATTGAAGTCTGAAAAATAGGTTCTTTGATATGCCTACTAAACATTCATAAAGCAGCAAGTCATGAAACATTACTGGGTGTGAGATATTCAAATGCAAACTAGGCCTCCAATCATTGTTTGACAGAATGACTCATAATGGAAATTTGTCTTCATGAAAGGAGTGTATATTCTAAATGCAAGCTGTTAGAAACATTAAACATGTCTTAGGCATCAAGAGGATAGCCATGTACACATGCATTTATTGCTCTTATAGGGCTCAAAAGCTTGGAATGGTACTCAAATTAGGAAGGCAATTTTGAGTCCCAACATCCTCCATGTGAGGAAACCCCACATCCCATGTGATAAAGGTCGCTAGTTTCATTTCTTCATGCATGAAATCCTAGAGGCTTGTGTGATAAATTGAGTTCTCATGTAAGGACCCTGATAAAAAAAACTTGAATTTCATAAAAATCCAACAAAAATTCAATCACAAAATATCAAATTTGAAAGGTATTAGAGGTTTCTCGATTACTCTCTAGAAATTTGTAGTCCACTAGCCAATTATGTCACCTAGATTTCTTGAATTGATGAGAGTGTATGAGGACTAGGTCATTTTCATCTCAAAGCTCCTTCTTCACAAAAGATAAAATGCACAAATGATTTGAAAATGATCCCTTGGGCCCTTATATAGGTTTTGACCTAATTTTCCAAATAGCTCTTGTATCTCTGAATCACGCCCCTAGTTAATTTGATTGCTCGAAACTCATTTTTTGGTTCAAACTCTAAATCCTCAAAATTACACTTTAAAATTTTTGGGACTGATGCTATTGAACACTTGTGCAGTTCATCTTACTCATACTTTGTGAATCTTCCAATATCATCAATTCACCATTGCTTTAACTTTTTCCCATATTTATAGAAAAAGTCAACTCTAGTCAACTTTGGTCAACCAAATCTTTAAATCACTTTGATTTACCTTCAATTTTGTTGTCATATTTCAAATTTTCTCCTTAGGGTTCAAGATGATGATTACATCATTAAACTTTTCAAATATGGCTTCAAATTTGATCATAAAATGTCCTATTCACTAGGGGCATCTCATCACTTGAGCATATATGTTCCCCCTATCTGGCATCATATGTTATTCAATGGATCAATATTATAACAATCCTTTTCATAATTTGATGGACATGTATCTAGGTTTTCAACTTATACTCTTGAGGTTTAAGCCTTGTTCTAGCAATAATTCTACGACTCATGATCAGGTCTTGTTATCTTTTTTGTGGACCAGTATTCCAGTGTTCTATTTGGACTCTTTTGGATTAAGCAATATTCTAAAGATAATTCAAAATTTTTCTTTCAATCACTATTTAATGGATGAGTATTATTGCACTCTAATCCTGACTCATGAGAATCAAGCCTCATTCTAGGGATAATCCTATGAATTGTAATTAATCTTGTCATCATGTAATGTACAAGTATTAGGGCATCCTAACCCCAACTCTGGAGAATTGAATCTTACTATAGGAACAATTCCATGAATTTTGATAATCTTTGTTCTATAAGACTAGTATCTAGCTGTTCTATATGGATTTTAGAGGGTTAAACTTCATTCTAGAGATAACCCTAAAAATCTTTGCATCAGTTGGTCTCGTGTCATCAATCCCAAAATAAATCTCAACTCATGCTCTATGCTTTAGATTTATAATTTCTTTGAATCAATGTGCTACTCACACATTTATTCAAAGAGGGGCAAATGTAATACCCCTAAATTGGAAAATTGGTATTCGAAACCAATTTTGGTGCGTCAATCTTTCAACATTTATTTGTTGGTCAAATTAAGTCCTATTGTACTAGGCATTTCCAATTCTAATCATCTCTACTTGATCGAAGTGTTGAATATAGAAAATCACTAATCTATATTAATCACATACTTTATTTAATTCCTAAAAATTGGTGGAAATTAGCTAAATTAATCTCTTAATTGAATTAATTTAACTACAAATCATAAGTACTTTGATTAAATTAAATCCACCCTCTTTAGCTAATACACATAAACATACACATCTAAACAAGCAATTAAAATCCATTGATTTAATTAAATATATATCATAAGTGTTAGAACTAATTATTTATTTAATTATAATATTCTATTATGATGTCATGCTTGAATGGATCAATATTCTTTCCTAATTCATCTCATATGAAAAAAGAATTAAATATATTGATTAAATTAAATATGCTCATCATAATTGTTTTTTTTTTCCAACAAAAGTGGACAAGCCACTGATAATATATTTATAATAAATGGTTCAAAGACTCATCCGTGGAAGAACCAAGAAGAAGCCATGGTTTCAATGTCGAATACAAAAGAGATATATATGTTGGATTTTACAAAAGAACCCACTTTTAGGGAATATAGAAGAATGAGATTAAAAAATTTGAATCCAGGAAGCTTAAAAGCTATACAACATTACATTCCAAGAATGCATAATAAAAGAGGGAACCATATAGTCCATTGTGATGAAGAGTATTAAAAGCACAAAACATTTAAACTATACAATGGAAGCACCATAAATGCATAATATTGGCCCAAATTTATCAAATTTTCATAGTAGGAACAAAAATTTTAGCATCACAAAATCATCCTTCAATCATATCACAAGCATTGAGTAGCCATGTTGACAAGGAGCCTATGAGAAACACCAAGAATTGTCCCAACCATTGATAGGAGCAAATGGAAAATGTGAAGACCAACCATTATCATTGACCAACCAGTAGAGAAATGCAATGTCCATGAGCAAAGAACTCGTAGGCAATGAGGGCAAGTTAAGATTAGGAATAGGGGACTTTAACAGTGTATTATGCAAAGAAAAATTGGGGGAATTAAGTAAATCAAATAGAGCATTTACAATCTTTTTAATGCAAGATTTGAATTCCTTGTCAAGAGCATAGGAAACTGCTTTCAATGTTGATTTAAGAATACTAAAATTATGTTGTTTCACTACCCGCTTAATGCCAATCAATCTCCTAATAGCCCTATGAATGACTAGTGAATCATAGATGAAGATATTATTGAATGAGGCATTTTCTACTTGAGTAGGCAGTGGTTTCTCTATTTCACCCAAATATCACATGGCAAGTCACATGCCATGTGTACTTAGCACAATAGCTCACAATAAACTTAATATGCCAATGCATGTGACATGATATAACAACTACCAAACAGGAGGAAATATATATTTGATGACTCCAGGAATTAAGTTATAGTAACTATCATTTGTGAAACACAACAAATTGCATGCTATCTATCAAATCAATCTAGAGATTTAAAAGCTAATGTTACTAGTACCAATCGGTAGTGCAAATTCTTGATTAATACCATCACAATTATTTAGATTCTTGAAAAATAATTAGTTTCAACAATTATGATGAGCATATTTGATTTAATAAATATATTTAATTCATTTTTCATATGGGATGAATTAGGAAACAATATTGATCCATTCAAAGATGACATCATAATAGAATATTCTAATTAAATCAATAATTTTAATTCATTTTTTATGTGTACTAGCTAAAGATGGTGGATTTAATTTAATTAAAGTACTTAGGATTTATAATTAAATTAATTCAATTAAGAGATTAATTTAGCTAAATTCAATCAATATTTAGGAATTAAATCAAGTATTTGATTAATATAGATTAGTAATTGTCTATGTTTGACACTTAGGTCAAGTAGAGATGATCATAATAAAAAATGCCTAGTACAATAGGACTTAATTTGATCAAAAAATAAATGTTGAAATTTTGATCCACCAAAATTGGTTTATATACCAATATGCCAATTTATGGGTATTATAGGTGGAGCTTTGGGTGATGGGTCAAACCTAATGTGGTGCACAAAGAAATGGAAAGTTACTGCACCTAAAGTTGGCTATCAAATTTTATCAAGTCCATCATAGTGTGGTTTGCAAGCTTGCCATGAAGAATGAGACTTGTAATCCTCCAAATTGGAAAATTGGTCTTCCAAGTCCAATATGCAACAAAAAAATTTCCTTATATTTGAATTTTTCCCTACATAGGCAAATTTGTAGTCAAAATTCATGAAAATAGCCACCCAAACACAATGGCTAGGCTAGACCTTTCTCTAGATGATCCCAATAATTGTAGATATCATGGATCTAGAACGTGCCCCTCTAGAATGTGAGACAATGAAGATCTCCAATGGCTAGCAAATGCATGCTCTTATGGCTGTGATACTGTGTAAGAATTTTCCTAAGGAAATAGTGCAATGCCAAGATCTAGAAGCACAAGAGATATCATGAGAGAGACAAGAAATTATCAAATGAGAATCTCAATAATGATCAAATAATAATAGATTTTAGATAAATACATCATAGAAGTCATACAAGAGATAATCATAACAATGAAGCACATGTCCACCAAGACTGGATTATACTTCATTGTGCTTGAATTCATGTACACCAATGAGAGGATAAGAATAAAAATGATATCTTGTAAAGGGATCTACTAGAAAACATGTGTTCAATTCGAGTGCAAACTACTATGTTATCTACATGACAACTCAGATGAATATGCAAAATCCTAGGTATCTACATGACAACTAATATGAATATACATTATCCTAAGTAAACTTATGTAAAATGTAAATAGTAAATAATTATTTACACCAACAATAACTTTACTTTCTATAAATTAGATTAGAGTTTTAGTGATATAAGAACTAAGATCTAATCAATCTTGAATAGTCAAATTTTGATAATGTTAGTGTCCTTGCTATTGAATCCACTTTCAAGTTGTTAGTAAAAATTTTTTTCCCTTCAACAAGAACTACAAAACATGACTCAATATACTTAACAAGAAGGACAAAATGTACTACCAGTTGGATTAGTTATCATTGATTGATAACTATCCTCTGAATTAAGGGGTACAACTCCCTCATTTGTAGATTTACAATGAATTTAAATGATAAGATTTATCTTTAACCTAAAGATACTAAGGTTTCTAACATTCATTCATAGACATGGGATGAATGTGATTTTTTAGATTTATAAACTAAATAGAATGAGACAGACGAATAAGAAACTACAAGACTATCTAACCAATCTTTCCTATTAGGGAAGAGAAAGAGAAGTTACAAATGTTATTATGAAAAAATCCATGGGTACATGACCATAAGATTACATACATCATATTTTATGTAGTAATAAAAGACTATTTCTGAAATAGGAAATGAAAGAACACATAATTCTTCAAAACCATAAATATAAATGTATAGGCTATAGGATCTAGAACATGTATATTCCTCTTCATTTTAGAGACATGACAAAACAACAATAGTATTGTCACATCCCTCTATTACAATCCATATGCATAAAACAAAGCTACTTTCTCTATTACAAAATAGAACTATCTTCTCCCTATAGTAGTTGTAGAACTCTCTACCAAAAAAAGAACTCATTACCAATTGTTTGTCACCATTAAATAATTTTTCAAAGAAGTTTGGCAACTGCCCCAACTTCTTACCTAACTCTTGTTTAACTTCTCGAGTGCATTACTATAATAATTAATTCTATTAAATAATTAATTATTTTACATTCTTTCTCTCATTTTCCAAGAATTCCACTGAAGTTTCATTTACAATAATAATTAATTGTTTTGAAGAATTAATTCCTTTAACTTCCTTTTTCACTTTATCTTACCCCCATTAATTTACCAAATTTACATCTCTTCCTATTATAATAACAATTGATCTTTATAAAGTTAATTATGGGAGAGATTTATTTGGATTAATTTGATATTTAATTATTTTGCATTTGAATATTTTAATATTTAATTCTTTTAAAGAATTAAATATTATATAATGCAAAATAATTTTTATAAATGATCTTTAAGAGTTTACCTTTTATATTTTCTCACATAATTGAATGGGGGAAATATTTAGGATCCTAGAACCCTAGGTAATAGTGGCTCTCTCTAGGGGCTACATTCTATGTCAAGATATAGAAATTCCAGAATCTATGTATGCTGCTATCTAGTGTCTCACTAATTGGGCCATAGAATCACCAATCACTTTGTGTTTCTTATAAGATCTTAACTGCACAATTCCTCATCAAGTAGTATTTACAAGAAAAGAACATAACATGGATCAAAAGCTACTTCTACCCTCTATTTGAATGCTAGTTCATGTGGAACAATCACTGCTAGGCTTCATTATTGGAGGCTGCCATTGCTCATTGTAGTAATTTTGGACCAATGTAAGATTTGCATTTATCTATGTCATTACATTTCACAAGACTATTCAAACCTTGCCTACATGCACTTTGATTTCATAGATCAACCTTCAAAATGTGGTTTCTATTATAATGATATATACTATTGAATTGATTTATGAACTTGTTAACCTATGCTCCACAAAATTGGAAACCTTCAGATGTAGGCTGACATCAGAGAAAACATCTACATAAAAGAACACTATCATTATGACACTGTCATTTGTGTTTTTAGTCCATTAAAATTTATTTCTCCCAATTTAGCATATGTGTACTGATGTCAGCAAGGCATATGGATGCCCATCGAGCTTTTCATAGTTCTCAAATTGCACACACAAATAGTCTAGTTTCCAACTAATTATAAACTGTATTGGGTAGATTTGATGATTTAAGAACTGTGTTCATTGCATGGTGACCTGCACTACTAATCAAGAGTATCCATACCTTAAAACAAATGGTTTTCTAGAGAGCCATCAGGTGTAGATGATATTGATAGCGGTTCATATGTAGGACTAGTTCTACTATTTGTTATAGCTAACAACTAGGCATGACATCTACCATTGCATTTTTGAGCAAGATAAATGGGACTATTATTATGCTCAAAATGTGTTGCTCAATATTCATCAAGAATTAATAAAATCTCTTGAGAACAACACAATGCAACTTTAGCAATGAGTGCCCTTCCACCCTGTAACACAACACTATGTACAACATTAGTGAATCTTTTTTTCTTGGATTTCCTAGGTTGATGAAGTTTCACCCATATGTTGACTTAACTATGCAAACATCTAGGAGAATGCTAGAGTCTCAATTGCATGATAGTGACAATCTTCTTTGATGGGAAAATTAGATTATTCAATGTCCCTTTAATTCAAAACTTCTTTCATATGATGACCAATTTCTTCGTTCGCTTAATTCTCTTTCTTTGAGTGGAGAATAAATATCAAACTTTACAAATTAGAATTGCACTACCTTTAATTGAAAACTTCATGGCCCATGAATCACCATTATTTATGTCAATCACTGCACTTCAATTTGTTTGGTACTGTTGCATCTGATCCAACCCACTTGATATGACAAGTGATTGCATTTGTATGGTCATGTGATTGATCAAGGCACCCTCCTCAACTCTAGAAGTATGCATTCATATGTCTATCTAGCTTGATAATGGTAAATCAATATAGAGGGGTGAGCATAGCTGGAGTATTTTAACATTGTACACAATTTCTACATAGATATTATTATCACATTTGATGCATTCACATGTAACCTAATTGTAGCTTCTAAGCATGAAAATTTCATACCAATACCTTAATAGTGTTCATTGTTTTCTATTAATCACATTTTGGATTTTACTTGATGAGGAATTATCTGACTTAGTAGCATAGATCTTTAATGTCTTAGCCTGACATATTGAGCTTTGAAGGAATCATCTTAATGTATGATGACCAAAATGAATCTCCTCATATACACTCTATAAACCAAGTGCACATGTCCTAGATATTCATTGACATCAACACATTTTTATATGAGCACTTGATCCACACTTTCAAATTTTCTATAACTCTATATAAGCTACAATCATGAGTACTCGATAAAGAAGGCATATCGTTCTAGATTTTATAGTTTGACCCACTATTATACACTATCAAATGAAAAGGCCCCATAATAACTAACTATAGGTAACATATCCCCTAATCCCCCTACCCCTCTTCCTAAGGAGTCTAGTGAGGAGTCAGATACGGAGTCGGAGGAAGCAGATTCGGTGGCAGAGAAGGAAAGTGAGTTGGAAGATGATAAAAGGAAAAAGATAATGACAAGAAGGAGGTGACCCCCTTGGTAACCCAAGATAACCCTAGAAAAAGAAAATTGGACCAAACCTCTACCCATGATCATCTCAACGATAACGCTGATTTTCCCCCAGTCCCACTATGACCACCTCTCCCCTGAAGGTTCCCATTTCACCCCCAGAAGAGATGATAGAAATTATGGTTGAAAAGGGAGGGGAGGCCATCAGGAAAAATAAGATAAGAGCCTGACAAAATTTCAATATGGATAGTGTTAGTATGGGCATTGTTAGAGAACTTTCTAAAATCCAAGTGTTGGGGGATCTTGATAGTAGCACCCATTATGACGAGCTCCTTGACCTAACTCTTTTGGTTCTCTTTGACAATGCCTGTGAAATAGGTCTCAATTTCCTTAACAATGCAAAGAACAGCCTGATTGACAATTTTTTCTCCATCAAGTGGCTTTTTCAAGAAATTGAGACTCTGAAGGATAGGTCCAACCAGACCAACAACAGTAGGGAAGTCAAGGATCAAGAGGCTAGAGGCAGAAAAGACCAGGTGGGCAACAAGGAAAAAGACAAAAGAAAGGACCCTAGTGACAATCAGGAGGATAGAATCACCCAGCTTGAGCAGACGGTCCAAAGGCTAGACTTTGTCCACCAGGTTGTGACCAAATAGATTGTGGATACCCTCCACACATTGAATGAAAACATTGTCAATCTGGGGGACTATCTGACCAATACCGGTCTTATGGGGAATGTGGAGCAGAGCACAAAGAATGGAACTAGTCGGGAGGATCCTCAGAAAGTCTAGAATCCAGGATAGCCAGGGGGATTAGTTTCATTTCCCCCTTGCGACCCAGGAGGAGGAGGCCATCCAAAAGGAAAGCGACGCTGCAAAAATCTTGCAGGAAATGGAGAAGAAGGAGCACTAGTCTGCCCGCCAGGCTAGTTTCCTGGCCTTTGTTTCCCTGGCTTCGGGCCTTTTTGATTCTGGCCTTCTGTGGTTGTTTATGTTTTTTTTGACTTTTTATGCTTTAAGTTGTTTAATGCTATAAAACTTTGGTTTTTCAGGATCCCTGTAAAACCTATTTTCCAAATCAAAAACTATAGGTAACATATGACCCATGATTTAATACACAATGTTTCCAAGTCTCCAACCAATAGATATACTCCTTTTTCAAAAGATATTCTCTATTTCAACTATAGTCTAGCACCAAATATTTTCCTAGACATTTAACCTTAAAAGTGTTGCCAAACTATTATGTGTTCCAAATGTTGAATGAAACCCTTGAATGTTAATATTATTGTCCACATATTTCATTGATGACAAAGATGAATATTATTCCATTATACCAACTCATCATCATTAATTTTTCAAAGAATCCTAATTTCTTGAAGTGAAATGTCTAGAGAACTTGTAGTTGGAAGAATATATATTCGCTCCATTAATGAAAAGAGCCATTGGGTAAATTTAGGTTATTATTATATTTCAATGCATGGCTCCAATAACTTTGGATAGTGAGGTTGGGTGAAGATGTTCCCAATCAATGGTAGGGCCTTTATTTCTTGGGGTTATTCAGAATATGGATTTACTCAAGCAGAGGGGGAAGATTCAAAGATGATTGAACTTTTGAAGGGAAGAAACAAAAAAACAAAACAACAAACAAGCCAAAATTTACAAACACGTGGTTACTTACAATGAAGAGGGGAAAACCCTAAAAGCTAAACGTGACCATTTACAAGCTAGAAAAAGTATGAACCTTTCCAAATCAATTCTAGGTAGAATGGAAGAATGATTTGCACATAAGTGAGCAATATGGCCAACATGATTTTTAACTCATGTATGGAAAATGAATGTAGAGGTGGAAAAATAAATATAGATTCAAGATTTTCTTCCACATTTTTCAAATCAATATTATCTTTTAAAAAGATCTAGATGAAATGCCAACTATTTTTCCCATACCTTGAGTCCTTCAATTTTTGGAATGCCTATGTGATTTTTCTATTATAATTTTATGCACCAATTCTTCCAAAGGAAGAGAAGGGAAAAGATCTACAAAGGGCTGAAAAATGCATGGATTCTTTTCTCCTTCTTAGCAATCATTTGTTGCTTTACAATATAATAATCCTTCATTAGTCTCCAAGAGATCAAATAGAAATAATTCATAATCAACTGCATGCTCATAGGAAGAGTCATCCAAGTATGTTGATAGACATTGCATTATGTGATTAGCCATACTTTTAGAAGAGCATTTTTGGGTAAAAGCACAAACCTCTGTCATCCTTTTGTAAAGGAAAGGCTAAAAAAAGTATAACTGTTCACCTTCAATGACATAAAATTGGTATTGTTATTTCGAATTTGGAAATGAAGTAAAATAATGAAATGTGTAGAAATTGATGAAGTTTAGGATTATAATTTTTAATAATTATTTGGAATAAGAATTGATATATTTTCCTTATTTTTATTAATATATTTTTAGGTGCTAAAAAACACTAAAAATAAGGGCTCTAGTTCCCACCACAAAGCTATATGGAAATAAACTTATTTCTCCTTGATCTCAAACTATGTTATAGCTAACATATATTTCTACAATGATCTAAAATAAAAATTGGCTTTAGACCTATATTTTCTCTTTTATGATGATTGAAATCTCAACTCACCTTAAATTGATAGTTTTCATCTCCCACCACATTTTTCAAAACAAATCTATTCTAACTAGGAGTAAAATTATACATTCTAGAAGAGGACTCTCTCCTCTAGAGCATCTTATATTTTTTTGATTTTTTTGATATGATCTAATATTTTTTTCTTTCTCAAAACAAACATCTTTTCAAGTTTAAAATATGTGGTTGTACAATTTTTTAATTACAATATACTATATCTAATTAAAACACTATAAAATCTATATAAGAATATTCTTGACTCTAAGCACTATAAAATGGTGTTTACATATTATTAAAAAAGTATCATAAAAAATAGTTAGAGTAATTGAAACACCACTTTTCTGAAATAATTTTATTTCTTTAGTAATTCAATACAAACTAGTATAAAACATGCATTCAATTGACATTTCCAATTGGAAAAGTGTGAGACCATATATAACTTAGCTAGAATGAATTTATCTAGATCATATGTTTAAAAATATATATTTTTAGATAGAAATATTCAAATTTAGTTGTTTTGATAAGTCATCTTGAAAGGTGACACAACTTTGTACTTTTACCCTTGTCATCAATCTTTTCTTGTGTATGTTGATCTTTCAAACCTTCCTTAACAACATCATTTGATGAAAGAGCATTAGAAGTCCCAAATATAAAAGAATCAAACTCTAAAGTTTGAAAATATCCTAATAAGATTTTATTTGATCTGTCACCCTCTAGGCTTTGTTCAGTGGGAGATATATCAAGGCCAATCATTGAGTCAATTAACTGTGAGGCATATTCATCATCATAATCAACATGTAGATGGTAGGATCTAGTTACACTACAAGAAGTGCTTTCAGTCATAAGAGGGATTAGGGGATATTCATCATTGAAAAGTGTTAGACTTTAACAAAAGGAGGCTGTTGGAAATATTCAAGATATGACAAGTTACTGAGAGGGGAGGGGTGAATCAGTAACTTCTAAAATTTCAAACAATAAAACTGTATACTGATATATTCATCATTCATCCAAGTAACCTATTGTAAGCATGAAACAAAATCATTTGCAACACTTGAACACACAGATTTGGTGACCCAGAAACCTTCCAAATAGAAAGTAAAACTGGGGTGGGGATGAAACTCACAAGCTTCGTTACTGCAGTATGAAGTTGGCCGGTTAAGGCTTACAATGACCACTTCTATTGATCTGCCCTGTTAGGAGCACAAAGGATTGCTAGATCCACCTTGTTAGAGGATTTCCAAACATATAATAAAGTATGCACTCTGTTAGGAGATTTACAAAAGACTGTTAAGTCTACCTTGTTAAAGAATTTGCAAAAACTGATTCACCTGTTAGAATGAAACAGTGGATCTGATTACAACTGATTGCTGATAAGATCCGCTATGCTCTGATTCACCTTGATGTGATAGATAAAAATTTTTTGCTTCAAAAACTAGACCTGCTGAATATCTTCACAATTCAGCCAACATACTTTTGCACGAATGTATTTCTTTCACACTTTCACATTTCCACTCATTACCATTGCCATAACTATTGTTTGAATGATACAATACATTGCATATATATACCATCCATATAAATAATACATGCAAGGTCGGCTAAACAATACATGCAAGGTCAGCTAAAATAACAAGTGCAAATCTCTATACAAAGTCGGCCCAAGGTAAAAACTCGAGTTCACTGAACTGACTCGGTGTCCTTCTGATACTCAGCGTCCACTGCGTTACTCGGCATCGTCATGCACTCGGTAGAAGTGAAGGCACAGTTCATACTAAACACTTCGAGTAGTTTCTGAACTCGGTGACCACTGGAGACTCGGTAGAAGAGATGTCACTTGGTGAATACTTCTATTTGAACTGTTGCTCGGTGATCAAAAGAAATACTTGATAGAACCTTGTGACTCGGTGATAGTTAGTTTCCTTGATATCCATCTAAGCTCAGTAAAAATTAATTTCCTTGATAACCTCAAGAGCTCGGTTATCATGAAGTTCTCGGTTACATCTTAGTACATCTTTACTCGATCAAAACTGATTCTTTTCTTTACCTTGAACACTCGGTAAACACTGATTGCTTTGTTCACCTTGATCATTCGGTAAACACTGACTTCTTTGTTCACCTTGATTACTCGGTAAAAACTGACTTCTTTGTTCTCCTTGATTACTCGGTAAACACTGACTTCTTTGTTCACCTTGATTACTCGGTAAACACAGACTTCTTTGTTCACTTTGATTACTCGGTAAACACTGAGAACTAGGTAAAGCTTGGCTTCCGGTGAGAGCTCGGTAAGCATTCAGAATCCAATAAGTGTTGTAACTAATGACAAAAATGTATCATAATGCCAACAATCTCCCCCTTTGGCATTAGTGACAAAAAACACTTATGAGACAAAATTTATCTGACATGCTGATGACTGATTCTGAATATACATAGCTTCGTTATATACAACTCCCCCATAGAATAGCTTTGTTATATACAACTCCCCCATAGAATGTACATACATTATTTACATGAGCTGTATATCTCTTCCTTTGTAAATTTTTTTTTGAAAACACTTATTCACCCATAGTATACATATCCAACAATAATCTCCCCCTTTTTGACAATAATGCCAAAGAATAAAGAATATATATACTTATATGGAAACACCAAAATGAGAGATGAACTCTGAATGTACCTGGAGAATAAGCTGGAGAGTCTTATCCCAATTCTCTTGCAAAATTTTGCAGGTAGAAAGAGCTATTTGAACTTCAGTCGAAAGTTCAATCACATGATCTGCAATGGAGAAGTTATTATCATGGATTAATGTCTTTGAATGTGCAATATGCTTCTGCATTGAATCCATGATGGGAAGGATCATGTTTTGGATATCTATCAATGTAGATCGGATCCTTGCCTCTTCCCTCAATAGCTCTGCCTGCTTCTCTGACAAAAATTTGATTCTGAGGTGATGAGATGAGCTTGAACTGGGGTCAAGCTTCAAGTTCTGTGCGCTTACCTTCAGATCTTCATCAATTTTATTTAGTTTTTCTCTTATTCCTTTAGTGTATTCGGTAACATCACAAAGCTTAGCAAAAAGAGATGTTACATTATTAAAAGAATTTTCCATATCTGCCAAAACTGAGATTAATGCAACCTGATTTATTGCAATGTTCTGGGCAATGTGCCCTAATACCTTATTATCAAATTTCTTTTCTGCACGCTTAATTAGCTTCTCTTGTCCGGAGGCATCTTCATTGAATTTATTAACTGCCTCTTCCAGTTGAATCAAAATGTGTTGAGAAGTATCAACATCAACACCTATAGCCTCAGTAATTATGTTCTGGGCTTCCTCAATTATCCTATATTCCTTATCCCTTTCTGATCTTAACTGCATCTGAGTAGCCTTTTTCTCAATAAGTTGACTAGCATACCTCATTTTTTCAATGGTAGCATTATCAAAGTCAATCTTTGGAATTACTATCTCTGTGTCCAAGTCAATGTCTTCAAGAATTTCCTTTCCAGTGATCATAAGTCTTAATGGTTGCTTTTGTTTGACTTTTGAGATGACTAGTTTGACCTTTGGAATAGACACAACAGTAGAGATAGAAGGACTAGCAGTAAAAACTGGGATGTTTGAGGTTTGAGTGCCAATAGAAGTATGTACAGGGTCAAAAATTTGAGTGCTGGCCAAAAATGGTGATACACTCGGTAATATAGTATCTGAGCTCACTGTGCCTGAAGTAGATGGCAACAAAATTGTAGAACAAATTTGAGTTGTCAAAATTTGAGAACTTACAGCAATACCAACTAATGATGATGGAGTCGAGGAGGCTAACTCGGTAGATGAAAAGGGGTGCAACTCGGTAGTCGAAGAGGGATGCAGCTTGGTAGATGAAGTGGTAGTCACTTCCACTGATGATACCTGGAGCTGAGATATGGCAGGTGTAAATGGTAAAACTGGTGTAGATGAACCTGTTGAAGCTGACTCCAACCTTGATGATGTCATAGGTTTGTCTGGGGAGTGAGGAATGGATGCAATAACTGTTGCTGCAATTTTTACCGTATCATCCTCCTTATCTTCCTCTTCAGCTTCTTCCTCTTTGTCTTCTTCCTCCTTTTCTTCCATCATTGCATGCAATTCTCCTGGTGTAACTGTGATGGATGGAGTGCTATCTGATTCATCACTGCTGTTGCTGTTGTTATCATCCTTTATTTCTACTGGGTCTACACTGGGCTTATGTAGATGATAGATGTTTTTCCACATGTTTGTAGCATCATTTACAACATGCTCTATATCTTTGATCAAAACCAAACAAGTGTGGAATCTGATCATCATTTTACCTTCATAGGTTTTCAATTCAGATTTTACCTCTGCTCCAGTGAGACTAGGCCGAATATTCTTTAGGGATTGCTCATATATATCTTTTACCGTCTTGGTGGCTAACTCCCATCTTGGCTGTACTCTCTCCAGTAGTTCTTTAGAGATATGAGGAGCAATCTGGTCCAGGGAGTATTTCCATTTTCCCATTTTGTTAAGTACCAGTTCCTCAATTTGCATTTTCTTTGCATCAGTCCTTGTCTCAAATCTTAATGCCTTGAAATTTGCAATGCCAGCTCCTTCTTCCAATGTTTTGAGCCTTTGCTCGAATGTAGGTGCAGGTTTGACCAATACAGGTTCCTGAATACTTTTTCTCGTTCTCCGAGTGAATACTGCAGTAGGCTGCTTCTTGGGCTTGGTAATGATTACCTTGCCTTTCTTCTTTGCCGGTTGCTCTTTTTCTGATTCTTTTTCTCCTTCTTTTTCTTCTTCACTTTCTTTATCTTCACCTTTTCCCTCGGTGACCATAAGAGAACTCATTTCACTTTTTAGTTTGGCCATTTTCCTTTTACCTTTGTTGATGGCCTGTGGAATTTTGATTTCTAGTTCAATTCTGGCCTTTGTTTCATCATAAGTACCAAAAATTCGTTGCCTTGGGTCTACTGGCTCATTTACCAGTGCTTCAATGATATCCCTGGTTTCATCAATATTTACCTCATATGGAAGAGGTTTCACCCATGCAACTCGGGGTCTAACTGCCTGTATGTATACCTTGTCACAGTCAACCATGAAACAGACATCATCCTTATACTCTTCAACAAGTTTTGGAGGTATTCTGAATCTGTTGTTCATCCTTTCCTTGAAATCTTCAAAATAATTGTCCATTACTTTGTCAAAATTCATACCCATATCTACTATGAATTCATTTATTTGATACAAAATTGGAGTATCTTTCCTCCATACAACTGTACCTTTGGATGGAAAGAATTTCTGTACATAGAAAAATAAACAGACTAGCAAAGAACCAAATTTATAAGGGTTTGTCTTTGCAGTCCTTATGCTTTCCATGTTTTTATTGAATTGTTTTAATAGTACATCAGCTAGGTCAAACTCCATATTTTTCTTTACAATTTTATATGCCAAATCTACAGCTTCGCAAGGTACACTATTCAGCCTACTGGAACTATACAGTTTGTATGCAATAACATAAATACCAAATTTCAATTCTATATCTGAAACATTGTTGAGTTTTAAACCTCTGCCATCCCATTCAGCTTGGGTTTTCTTTTGTAACTCATCCCGTCCGAGGGTTTTGGTGGTTTTGGCTTTGCTGAGCATTGGGAGACCCATGATTTTGTGAATCATCTTCTTGGTTATCAAAACTGGTTGTTCCAACCACAACTGACCATTATGTACTCGGCTCAAGATATACCTCACCCATTTCACTTGGAAACTTCTTGGCAGATGCGGGATATGGGTTAAGCCTTTGGTTTCCAAATGTTTGAACTCAGGTTTTAGGGTTCCATCCATGCATAACTCGGCTAGGGTGCTATCCATATCTAGTGTCCCTATTTCTTGCATAGTACACTTGAAATGAGTACGAATATCATTGATTAGAAGTACCTTTGGAGGAATCTGTGATTGAGCTCCATGCCGGTCGAGTGATTCAGCGATGGCAGGAACAAGCTTGAACATCGGTGCCTTCCATTCCGTTCCCTTCACAAGCATTTCAAATCCTTTCTTCGCCTTGCTGCTGCTGGTGCTTGCGAAAGCCATTGCTGCTCGATGAGTAAGAAGATTTCGTAAGAATACTTTGCTGGAAAATTTTTTCAACTCACTTGAATTCGCTTGAAAGCCCTCTTTTTGTAAATCTCAAATTCGCGGTGAAAAATGAGGTTGAAATCTTCCCTTTTAATGAAAAATTTGTCATTAATGTTCAGCACGGAGGTAGCTGCGATCGACAGGCTGTCATCCACTAGCTCGGCTTAAACTTCGCAACTCGGTGACCAAAAGAAAATAGGTTAATCCACCCTTAACACGGTAAGAGAAGAACCAACCATGCTTGGTAAGTGCAACTTGGTGAAAGAAGCCTTATTGCACCCGACTGAGCTCGGTAAGGTCATGTACCGACCATGATCCTGATGTATCTGAAATACTGATTTGATCATATTTTCATTCTAGGACTGCTTAGGATATTGCTTGTAGATACAGTCCTGGTCTTATCCTGATGAGTCTTAATTGGAAATGGGAGAGTCACTCACTTCTTGAGTGACCATTCCATCACTTGAATTATCTGGCTCGGGAGACTTTGGAATCCATTGCTGCTTCATTTGTTTCCGAATATTATCTACTTTGATTTTCTTCTCATCCTCGACTTTCTTTATGTTCATGCAGTTTTTAGATATATGACCAAGTTCTGTACATGTATAACATCTTATAGTGGTATCCCTTTTTCTTAGGTGATGCCTTGCATAGTTTATGCCAGTATGACCATATTCTCCACAATAATGACATCTGCACCAAGTGTTGTAGTCCCAACCAAATATTGCTTTGACAATTTGTTCAGCTGGATTAAAAGATTTGAATTTGCATTGTGATACCTTATGACCTTGCTTTTGGCATTTGTGACATTTACCTTCAAATTTCGGTTTCCTTTTGCATTCATTGGCTTTGTGTCCATGCTGATTGCAATTGTAGCACTTTCCATTAAATTTGCCTTTTCCATTGCTCCAACATCTGTTAGATGTATGACCTAACTTACCACAGTGGCTGCAAGTAGGTTTTTGATTCTTTTGAGTACCCTGTTTGGAGGATTCACCTTCTTCCTTGTATCCAAGGCCTGCTTTACCATTTTTTTTATGAAAGTTTTCTTCATTTTGCAGATTCAATTGATCCATGTCTTTTTGAGATTTTACCATTCTCTCATTGACTTGTTTTTCAGAGATTAGATCACTTTGTAAGCTTGCATTGATTTGTCTTTCAGTAATTAAGTCATTTCTCAAAATCTCATTCTCAGATCTTAGATTCATAATTTCTTCATTGGCATTAGATAACTGTGTTACAAGATTTTCAAGCTGAGAGGATTGATTATTCCTTACCTCTAAGTCTTCAGCTGCCTTGTTCCTTTGCTCCAAGATTTCGCATAGCCTGATGGACTGGATTCCTTGTTCCCTTTTGAGCTTTCTTACTTCTTCCTGCAGAGATCCATTCTTTTCTAAGAGTTCTTTGATTGCTTTGTCAGCTTCATCTGAACTATTTGATGGTGAGAGATCTTCAATCTTTTCTTCAACATACTGATGGTTATTCATTTGCTTTGCAAGTTCTTTTCTTCTTTTCAAGGATTGTAAAAGATGCTCTTTTGCTTCATTGAGTTGAGCCATGGCCATTTTCAGATCTAGCTTTTCATTCTCAATAGTTTTGTCAAGTCTAAATATCTCCATTGTCCTTGATCTTTTCTCAAGCTGTGAAGCTTTTATCTTGAGAACCTTATAGGTTTGATACCAATTGTTGGAAATATTCAAGATATGACAAGTTACTGAGAGGGGAGGGGTGAATCAGTAACTTCTAAAATTTCAAACAATAAAACTGTATACTGATATATTCATCATTCATCCAAGTAACCTATTGTAAGCATGAAACAAAATCATTTGCAACACTTGAACACACAGATTTGGTGACCCAGAAACCTTCCAAATAGAAAGTAAAACTGGGATGGGGATGAAACCCACAAGCTTCGTTACTGCAGTATGAAGTTGGCCGATTAAGGCTTACAATGACCACTTCTGGTGATCTGCCCTTTTAGGAGCACAAAGGATTGCTAGATCCACCTTGTTAGAGGATTTCCAAACATACAATAAAGTATGCACTCTGTTAGGAGATTTACAAAATACTGTTAAGTCTACCTTGTTAAAGGATTTGCAAAAACTGATTCACCTGTTAGAATGAAACAGTGGATCTGATTATAACTGATTGCTGATAAGATCCGCTATGCTTTGATTCACCTTGATGTGATAGATAAAACTTTCTGCTTCAAAAACTAGACCTGCTGAATATCTTCACAATTCAGCCAACATACTTTCGCACGCATGTATTTCTTTCGCACTTTCACATTTCCACTCATTACCATTGCCATAACTATTGTTTGAATGATACAATACATTGCATATATATACCATCCATATAAATAATACATGCAAGGTCGGCTAAAACAACAAGTGCAAATCTCTATACAAAGTCGGCCCAAGGTAAAAACTCGGGTTCACTGAACTGACTCGGTGTCCTTCTGATACTCGGCGTCCACTGCGTTACTCGGCATCGTCATGCACTCAGTAGAAGTGAAGGCACGGTTCATACTAAACACTTCGAGTAGTTTTTGAACTCGGTAACCACTGGAGACTCGGTAGAAGAGATGTCACTCGGTGAATACTTCTATCTGAACTGTTGCTCAGTGATCAAAGGAAATACTTGATAGAACCTTGTGACTCGGTGATAGTTAGTTTCCTTGATATCCGTATGAGCTCGGTAAAAATTAATTTCCTTGATAACCTCAAGAGCTCGGTTATCATGAAGTTCTCGGTTACATCTTAGTACATCTTTACTCGGTCAAAACTGATTCCTTTCTTTACCTTGAACACTCGGTAAACACTGATTGCTTTGTTCACCTTGATCATTCGGTAAACACTGACTTCTTTGTTCACCTTGATTACTTGGTAAACACTGACTTTTTTGTTCTCCTTTATTACTCGGTAAACACTGACTTCTTTGTTCACCTTGATTACTCGGTAAACACTGACTTCTTTGTTCACCTTGATTACTCGGTAAACACTGAGAACTAGGTAAAGCTTGGCTTCCGGTGAGAGCTCGGTAAGCATTCAGAATCCAATAAGTGTTGTAACTAATGACAAAAATGTATCATAATGCCAACAGAGGCAAGGGGTGCTGATTTTACTACTTTTAGAATGAGTCTTTTTCTATTTAGGTCTTACTATGAGAAGATTTTGCTGTTCATAAAAACAAATTCCTACCTGTGCAATTTCTTTACACTTCATTCCTCTTAGAATCATGTCATCTTCTAAACTAGTAGCCTCCCTTTGTGCATCTTGCAATGTTTTCACTTTCTAACGCTTTAATAAAAATTTGATTTCAATTTGTAAAACAACAATGAAAACACAAAGTTGATTACTTTCATTTGGTTGGCTATTTTGGAGAATTTTACCACCACACCTTTTGAACCTATGTACAAAATCTGTCATAGGTTCAATATCCTTCTTTTGAATTTGAAATAAATTTAATTATAACTTAGCAACATCAGCTACAAGCTTAACTCTTTGAAGAAATTTTACGTCAAGATCACTCCAGCAAGTAATACAAGCATTAGGAAAATTTTGAAACCAATCAGTAGTACTTCCAATAAGACTTCCTACAAATAGTCTTACAAATATGTTCTCTTCCAGCACACCAAGAATCTCATAGGTGACTGTACTAGTTTTAATGTGATCATCGGGGTCTTGATTGCATCACCGAAAAACTTTGAGAGATATTCTATTGAACTTTTAGGTAAGGCTAAGTATTGGGACAAAGAAAATGGCTAAATTTGAGCCCCCCATGACTTGGCTGCAACCAAAGCCATAACACCAAAATTCTTTCACCAAAAATAGATTAAAGTCACCACCCTCCATTCTCAAGGAGGTAACCTTCAGATATCCAAGGAAAGGAAAGCACTGGAACTTTTCTTTCTTTCCCTAGTGGAGTCTCCAAAAGATATTAGTTAATAGATTTTTCCCTTCAACAAGAATTACAAAACATGACTTAATATGTCTGACAAGGAGGACAAAATGTACTACTAGTTGGATCGGTTATCATTGATTGATAACTATCCTCTAAATTAAGAGGTACAACTCCCTCATTTGCAGATTTGCAATGAATTTAAATAATAAGATGTATCTTTAACCTAAAGATACTAAGGTTTCTGACATTCATTCATAGACATGGGATGAATGTGATTGTTTTGATTTATAAACTAAATAGAAAGGAAAAGACAAATAAGTAGCTGCAAGACTATCTACCCAATCTTTCCTTTTAGGGAAGAGAAAGAGAAGTTATAAATGTTATTATGCAAAAAAAATGGGTACATGGCCATAAGATTACATACATCATATTCTATGTAGTAATAAAAGATTGTGTTTGAAATAGGAAATGAAAGAACATAGAAATCTTCAAAACCAGACATATAAATGTACAAACTATAGGATCTAGCACACCTATATTCCTCTTCATTTTATAGACATGATAAATAAAAAAAATAGTATTGTGCCATCCCTCTATTTTGATCCATATGCATAAAACAAAGCTACTTCCCTTATTACAAAGTAGAACTATCTTCTCCCTATAGTAGTTGTAGAACTCTCCAACAGAAAAAGAAGAACCCATTACCAATTGTTTGTCACCATTAAATAAGTTTTCAAAGAAGTTTGGCAACTGCCCCAACTTCTTACCGAACTCCCTTTTAACTTCTCAGGTACATTACTATAATAATTAATTCTATTAAAGAATTAATTATTTTATATTCTTTTGCTTCTTTCCCAAGAATTCCACTAAATTTAAATATACAATAATAATTAATTCTTTTGAAGAATTAATTTCTTTAATTTCCTTTTTCACTTCATCTTACCCCCATTAATTAACCAAATTTACATCTCTTCATATTATAATAATTAATCTTAATAAAATTAATTATGTGAGAGATTTATTTGGATTAATTTGATAGTTAACTATTTTGCACTTGAATATTTAGTTCTTTTAAAGAATTAGATATTATATAATGCAAAATAATTTTTATAAACAATCTTTAAGAGTTTACCTTTTATATTTCCTCACATAATTGAATGGGGGAAATATTTAGGGTTGCAAAACCCTAGGTAACACAAGTCACAATTGGTTTTTCATAAGTCTTAAAAAAAGAAAGGAAGGTATGAGACTAGTGAGAGTGAATCCTCTAATGACAATTTTGAGGATCTTGAAGCATGAATACTTAGGAGACTTCCCAGAGGTAGAGGAAAATACAAAGGTAAACTCTTTGTAATTTATTTTTCGTGGAACAAAGTTGGTCATATTGTTGAAAGGTATCATGATAGGGATGAAAATGATGAAAGGAAAGAAAACAAGTTGAAAGGAAGAAGAAATGGAATAGACAATAAAGTGTTAGATTGTGGTGACTGATCAGGAAAGTATTGTACATACTTCATAATTAGTGGTACTATTCATAGATTTTCCATTCATAGATTCACCACTAAAGTTATGGCTAATTTATGGCTGACATGTTATAACCCTAAAGCGATTTAATACTTGTATGAAAGGGTTTAGGGTTGGCTATTTTCATAATGTGGTGATGTGAAATTGCCTCTTGCAGTGGTATTGAACTGTAAGGGATTATGGATTGTAATCAGGTTGTAATCATTGGATTGTAATAATATTGGACTTGTTGTTTGGTGGGTGTAGCCTAGGGATTGGGTGAACCATGTTAAATCTTGGTGCCTTGTGTTCATTTCTGTGTGATCTATTATTTTTTGTTATTGGTTATATTTTCATGTAGTTTTTATTTATGTCTATGGTTTATCCTATCAAGTGGTATCAGAGCAAGGTTGTCTTTTAGTTATCCTTTGTAGGGAAGTCTCACAGTTAAGTGGGAGTCTCACAGTTGAGTGGGAGTGATGGCAGATGAGGGTAAGCTAAGGGTTGAAAGGTTTAATGGGTAGAACTTCCAGTTATGGAAGATGCAAATGGAAGACTATCTGTATCAGAAGGATTTATGGAAGTCGTTGGAAGGCAAAGCGAAGAATCAGAGAACTATGTCAGATTTTGAATGGGATCTTTTGGATAGAAAGGCACTCGAAAGAATTCAATTATGCTTGGCACCATCAATGGAATTTAATATTACAAAAGAAAAGATGATAGAAGATTTGATGAAAACCCTAGCGACATTGTATGAAAAGCCCTCTGCTTCACACAAGGTATTTCTCATGAAGCGTTTATTTAATATGAAAATGGAAGAAGGTGGATATGTTGTAGATCATTTAAATGATTTTAATACTATTAGTAGTTAGTTATCTTTTGTGGTTATCAATTTTGATGAAGAAATTAGGGCTCTCTTGATTTTGTGTTCTTGGAACTGAAAGCTGAAATGGCTTGGTAATGGCAGTGAGTAATTCTATTCCTAGATCTAGTACCCTAAAATATGATGATGCGATCAGTGTTGTTTTGAGTGAGGAAACTTGTAGGAAATCCTCAGCTGGATCTACATCAGGAAGTGCTTTGAATGCACAAAGCAGGGGCAGAACGACTGAGAGAGGAAGTAACTCTAGAAATTGTGGGAAATCAAGAGGAAAGTCAAAGGGGAAGAGGTCTCAATTGAGAGGACCAAATGATTGCTGGTACTATGGGAAACTGGGGCACAAAAGGAAAGATTGTTGGAATTGAAAGAAAAATGAAGGAGATAAATTAGATGGAGACAAGGAGAAAAATGTGGTAAGTAACAAATCTGAAGAGGATGCTTTGCTTCTATCTTTAGAAAGTGGAGATGATTCATGGGTTTTAGATTCTGGTGCTTCATTTTGTGCTACACCTCATAGAGTTTATTTCATTGATTATGTCCAAGGGGATTTTGGGCTTTTTTATTTGGGGGATAATGAACCTTGTCAGATTGTTGAAAAGGGAAAAATTAAGATTAAGTTGCAGAATGGGAATCATTGGCTACTACATGAGGTAAGACATGTTCCAAGGCTGAGTAGGAATTTAATTTCAGCTGGGCAACTTGGTGATGAGGGTTGTGTAGTTACTTTTAATGATAAAAATTGAAAAGTTTCAAAAGGTTCCCTTGTAGTAGAAAAAGGTGTCAAAGTATGCACCTTATATCTTTGTATAGGTCATATTGTTCCTTCTACTTTGATTGTTTTAGAGAAAAATGAATGTTTAGGAACAATTGCTACAGTTGAGTAGGGAGAACAAATAGTTGCTATAGATATTGATATAATGATGTGGCACAATAGACTTGGGCACATGAGTGAGAAAGGTATGAAAGTACTTCATTGAAAGAAAGTTTTACTAGGTCTAAAATGTGTTAATATGGATTTCTATGAAAGTAGTGTGTATGGAAAATAAAAGAGAGTGAGTTTTGTAAAGACTGGGAAGGAAAAAAAAAAGGAGAAATTAGAGGTTGTGCATATAGATGTATGGGGACCAGCTCAGGTATCTTCTCTTGGTGGCTTTCATTATTATGTTACATTTATTGATGATGCAACTAGAAAACTATGGGTTTATTTCCTTAGATAGAAATTTGATGTATTTCAAACTTTTAAGAAATGGAAATGCTTGGTTGAAAATGAAACTGGTAAGAAATTAAAATGTCTCAGATCTGATAATGGTGGTGAGTATTTTAGTCATGAATTTGAATATTATTGCTCCACTAATGGTATTCATAGACAAAAAACTATTCCAAGGACTCTGCAGGAAAATGGAGTGGCTAAATGCATGAATAGGACTATAATGGAGCATGCAAGGAGCATGAGGTTTCATGTTGGGTTGCCCTTACACATATGGGTGGAGGCTATCAATACTATAATATATTTGATTAATAGAGGTACCTCTACTCCTTTGGGTTGTAGTATTCCAGAGGAAGCATGGACTGGTAAGAAGGTGGGTTATTCTTTTCTCAAGACCTTCAGTTGTGCAGCTTTTGCTCATATAGACCCTGAAAATAGAACCAAGCTAGAAGCTAAATCAAAGAAATGTGTCTTTGTTGGATATGGCATTAATGAATTTGGTTATAGGCTTTGGGATTTTGAAAATCATAAAATTGTTAGAAGTCAAGATGTCATATTCAATGAGAAAGTGTTCTACAAAGATCTGTTGTGGCAACATGAGAGGAAAGAAGATGATTATGTAGTGCTAGATGATATTCCAAAAGTTGATGTTCCAACCATTCCTCATGATGTGCAACAACTGCAACAAAAAATACCATACACACTAGTGAATGTTAGATGGTCAACGAGGAAAATTAGACCTCCACAAAGATTTTCTCCCTCTTTGTATTCTATTTTACTTACTGATGCTGGTGAACTTGAAAGTTATGATGAAGCTGTGTAGGTGGATACTAAGATTCAGTGGGAGTCTGCAATGAAAGATGAAATGGACTCTTTGTTGAAGAATAAGACATGGGATTTGTGCAAGTTGCCTGCAAGTAAAAAGGCTTTATAGAATAAGTGGGTTTACAGGTTGAAAGAAGAGGAAGGAGGTAAGAAAATATTTAAGGCTAGGTTAGTTGTAAAAGGATTTGCACAGGAAAAGGGAATTGATTTTGATTAGATATTTTCTCCTATTGTTAAAATGACTTCTATTCGTACTGTTTTAAGTCTTGTGGCTACTAAAGATTTGCATTTAGAGTTGTTGCATGTTAAAATAGTCTTTCTTCATGGTGATTTGGATGAAGAAATATATATCGCTCAGCCATGCAGATTTGAGGTCAAAGGTAAGGATAACTTAGTGTGCAAATTGAAGAAAAGTTTATATGGCTTGAAGCAAGCACCTCGGCAATGGTATTTGAAATTTGATAGGTTTATCCATGAGCATGGCTATAATAGGTGTCATTCATATTATTGTGTTTATTTTAAGAGGTTGGATGATGATAGCTACATTATTTTATGGTTATATGTTGATGATATGCTTGTAGCTGGGTCTAATATGCTATAATGTTGATTATATTAAGGGGTTAAAATGGTAGTTAGCACATGCATTTTCTATGAGGGATTTGGGGGCAGCAAAAAAAATCCTTGGTGTGAAGATTTGTATAGATAGGAAGAACAAAACATTGATGCTATCTCAGGCTAATTATATTGAGGTGTTGCAACGTTTCTCTGTGGAGAATGCTAAAGCTATTAGCACACCTTTACTTTTTCATTTGAAGTGTACTAAGGAGATGTGTCCTAAGACACAGGAAGAGGAGGATAAGATGTCCAAGGTACCCTATGCTTCAGTTGTAGGAAGCTTGATGTATGCTATGGTATGCACCAGGCTAGATATTGCCCATGCAGTGGGAGTCATTAGCAGGTATATGAGTCATCCAAGATTTGAGCATTGGAATGCTGTCAAGTGGATTCTCAGATATTTGAGAGAAACATCCAATAAGTGTTTACACTTTGGGGGATCTAATACTAATTTAAAAATCTATGTTGATTCAAATTTGGTAAGGGATATTGAAACCAGTCAGAGTACTACAGGTTATGTCTTTATTGTTGGTGGGGTAGCTGTGAGCTGGGTTTCTAGGTTATAGAAGATTAATGTTCTATCCACTATAGCAGCAAAGTATGTTTATATTACAGAGGCATCCAAGGAGATGATATGGCTTTAGTTATTCTTGGAATAATTGGGACATCCTTGGAAGGATAATTATTTGTTCACAGATAGTCAGAGTGTCATTCATCTTGCAAAAAATTTAGCTCTACATTCTAAGACCAAACACATACAGTTGTGGTACCATTTCATTTGGTCAATTTTGGAGGATGGACAATTAAAGTTGGAGAAGATATATACCAATGAAAATCTAGTAGATATGTTGACAAAGGTTGTAACAAGGGAAAAGCTAAACTCCTCTTCAGCTTCAGTTGGTCTTTTAGACTAAACATGAATAAAAGAACAACAGAGTCCAGGTTGGCTTGATCTAGTGGGAGCCACATGTGGTAGTAGTATTGCTATAGGATCAGTCTCCAAGTGGGAGATTGTTGTTTAGTGTGGAGCCTGATCAGTCCCCAAGTGGGAGATTGTTAGATTGTGGTGACTGATCAAGAAAGTATTGTACATAGCTCATAATTAGTGGGGTTCAGGGCATCGGCCCAAAAAAAAATTTGTGGGTACTATTCATTGATTTTCCATTTTTAGATTCACCACTTAAGTTATGGCTAATTTATGGCCGACATGTTATAACCCTAAAGTGGTTTAATACTTTTATAAAATGGTTTAGGGTTGGGTATTTTTGTAATGTGATGATGCAAAATTACTTCTTGTAGCGGTATTGAGCTGTAAGGGATTATGGATTGTAATCAGGTTGTAATCATTGGACTGTAATAATATTGGACTTGCTATTTGGTGGACATAGCCTAGGGATTGGGTCAACCACGTTAAATCTTGGTGCCTTGTGTTCATTTCTGTGTGATCTATTATTTTCTATTATTGGTTATATTTTCATGTAGTTTTTATTTCTGTCTATGGTTTATCGTAACATAAAGGATACAAGGATTACAAAGGCAAAGGTAAGAATTCTTGTAACATTGCTGAAAAAGAAAGTGAAAGTGAATTTGACAGTAATGATAAAGAAGTTGTTTATGTTTCTATGAAAGGTGATTCTAATGAAGATTAAAAAATTGCACTTATTTCATATGTGAGTAAAGGTGACAGATGGATAATTGATAGTATTTTCTCATATCACATGAGTGGTGATAAAAGTAAATTTCAAAAACTAGAACATTATAAATGTGGTAGTGTTAAGTTTGGTAATGATGCACCATGTTTTCTGAAAGCTAAAGGAATAATAAAATTTATTGATAGATGATATGTGAAAAAGGTTTATTTGGTTGATGGACTTGTTGTGAGAAATTTTCAAAATAATTGAGGCTGGTGGGGGTGAATTAATTACTCAAGGTCCATAAGTAACATTTGAACAATTGAATATAAACATTCACTATTTTCCTTATCTTTTTATTACTTGATCTCTATTGTACTAAAAACATTATTGTCTTAAACATAACATGCATTTCTTAATGAAAACACCATCAATTGTAAGAACATATAAAACATTCAACCCACATTTGACACAAGGATTTTATGTGGAAACCAAATTTGGGAAAAACCACCAGCAACATGTTACCATTTTTCTTTCTTTCAAAGTGAGTTATGTTAGGAGCTAACCCTGTTAAAGGTTTATAATACACATTGTTAAATGTGACCTAGTTAGAGGATTTAATCACCCTATTAGGAGTGGCCTTGTTAGAGGACTTTGATTATTCCATTTAGAATTTCACCCTTTTAAATGATTAACATAAACTATTAAGTATACAAATGACTGTTAGGTCAAGATTTGTCAAAAGGATTTCAATACAAACTAGTTATAATGATTAGAAAGAAAATAGTCATTTTTGATCTCTATGATTACAATTCACTTTGAAAGTTCAAATCAATCTTGAGTTCATGTGGTGTCACTTATAAGCTCTCCATTTTCATCTATGATCTTGATTCTCCTAGAAACCCTTCAAGAAATAATTCTTCCTCTTTCTCAACAACACACAAGCCTTCTTCTTAGATTCACTTATCAAGATAAACAACTTTTGCATAAGCAATATGCTTTAAATTTTTATTCACACACATACTCTTGCGGTCACCCTCATGTAACTCTAATCAACATGTCTTTGTGTTCTACTCTCTATTATTCATCATAAGTTCTGGTCCATACCTATTTAAATAGGTAAAAAGTTCTTTACCATTTTCCATGATCACTATAGATCTTAGGGTTTATGATTGGGTTCAATTTGATTCATTGTATCTATCCATCTTCTTGATTTTCCTCTAAAAAACTTCTCTAGAAATCATCTCTTAGATCTTTACCTAATCCTTACCTTGAATTTAATGATCCAACTCATCAATCTTATCTTCAACATGATTTAAATCTCCAAAGAAATCAAGTGAGTCAGCTAGGAATCATGATTTCCTCAAATCTCTAAGTTTTGATAGTTGGTCATCACTTAAAACTCAGTCACTATAAAACTTCTAGCCCAACATCAACTAGCTTTCTCAGTTGATACTAATGCTTAGTCAACATTAGATTTTCTCAGCAATTACTGTGCCTCAGTTGACACTAGCATTACTTAGCATTCCTTAGCTTTTTACTCTATTGGTTAGATTATCTTAGCTTTCTTGATAAAAAAAAAGAACTTTTCTTTATCAAAGTTTATCTAATCAAATGTCCATTGTAGCTTCCTTCTTATAACTCAACCATTCCTCTAGTTGATAATTTTATGAGCAATTTCTCAAATCCTCTTCATCAATCAAATACATATTATATTTAGATTAGGTAGCAATATTTCTTACCAATATATTTGCCATTAATGACAAAACAAAAATTTTCCTAATTGTAAGTTTCCAAAAATCTCCCTCTTTGGCATTGATGGTAACATCTCAATATATATTGTGTTACCATATAATCCAAAATATTTTACTCTAATTCTCTTTTTTGAATTTTTCCCTTTGAAAAATAGATCTCCTTCTTGTTTATATTCTCCTTCTATTTTTAGATATCTCGTTATCTCTCTCTCTTTGAAAACAATGCCAAAGACACTTAGCTTTCATAGCTTTAATCTCTTTACACATTTGAATTATATAAATATTGGCATGTCTAGCTAATTTATGTCATGTGTCTATGACTGATATCTTATGATGCACTTGACTATCTACCATAGGCATTTCCAAAAAGTAGCTATGTAGTGCACCAATGTGTAACATATTATGACTAGCACATTTGATTCAAATCACCTTATCTTCTTAAATAGATTTCTTTAGGGGAAACACCCTGAATTTACCTCTCAGATATTCACAAGCATCTTTCGGTAAGGATTTTATGAATATGTCAAAAATTTGTTCTTTGGTGTGTGCATATTGTAGCTTCACTTCTTTATGTTAAACTAATTCCCTCAAGTAGTGATAGTTGATAGGAATGTGCTTTTTCTTGGTGTGCATCATTGAATTCATTGAATTGTTAACAACACTTGTGTTATCACAATAGATAACTACTAGATCTATAGTTATTTTAATCTCATACCTTCTATTAACTACTTTATCCATATGATATTTGAGTAGTTCATTGTAGCTACCACATACTTGGATTCAAATTTTGATTGGGAAATATAATTATTCTTCTTGCTTTTCCATGACACCAATCTCTTTCCTAGAACCTCCACTAATGCTTTTTCTACCATCAATAATTCCTTCCTAAGCTGATTTAGTGAATAACTTCAGTTCAAATATATCACTTTTTGTTAATACAATCTATAGTCTTTAGTACCTTTTAGATATCTCATTATCCTTTTCAGTACCATCATGTGATTCTATTTATGATTTTCTAAAATATAGAAACTATCCTAACTATTAAAGCAATATCTAATTTTTTTTTAACAACATATTGTAATTTTCCAATCATGCATCTATATAAGGTCTAGTTCACTTTAGTGTAATCAAAATTCTTAGATAGCTTATGTCCTATAGACATAGGCGTGCTCACTAGCCTTGAATCTTCCATACCAAAATTCTTTAGTATCTCCTTGATGTATTTGGATTGAGTAATAAAAATACCAAACTTCATTTGACATACTTGTAATCCAAAAAATAATTTGATTTCACCAAACATAGACATTTCAAATTTCTTCTTCATTTCATCACTAAATTATTTTCATAATGCTTCTCTTCCTCAAAATATAATATCATCAACAAATAGTTCAAATAGCAATACTTCATTCTTCTTACCATTCTTCAAGTATAGAATACCATTTATATTTCTCCTTTCAAAACCAATCTTTACCAAATAGTTATGTAGTCTTTCATACCATGCTCTTGGGGCTTGTTGTAATCCATAAAGATATTTTTTCAATTTACATATTGTGTTCTTCTTGTGGGATCAAGAAATCCTTCAGGTTATTCAATGAGCACTTCTTCCACAAGTATACAATTTAAAAATGCACATTTGGCATTCATTTGATATACCTTAAGATTCTTGTAGGCTAAGTATGCAAGTAGAGTTTTCACTCCTTCAAGTCTTTCCATAGGAGAAAAAGTTTCTCCATAATAGAAACCTCCTTCTTCTTGAGTATAGCTTTTGCATACCAATATTACCTTGTTTCTTGTTACTTCTCCATTTTCATTGATTTTTTTCCTAAAAACCCAATTTTTTCCAATAACATTTTTGTCTTTAGGTCTTGGCACTAAAGTCCAAGTATTGCTCTTCTCAATCTAATCAATTTCCTTATTTATTACCTGAATCAAATCTTCATTGTCTAAAGAATCTTTTACTTATTTGGGCCCAAATTCACAAATTAAGCACATGTCATCTTTGAGTCTTTTCCTTGTCTTAACACTTGATTTAGTATCACCAATGATTTTTTCATTTTTGTGATGTCTTCTCACATACTTTGCTAACAAAGGTAGTTTCCTTCTTTGTTCTTCTATAGGTTCATCTTGAAATGTAGTCTCAAGCTCATTTTCTTTTTCTTATTAAGCTTAAGGTTCTTGTTCTACATGCTCAACAATTTCTATCTAATGGTTAGTATTTTCTATCCATGACTTGACATCTTCAGTCTATTACTTAGCATCCACTCTTTGCTACTCAGAATTGGTATTTGCAATTCATCATTTCCTTTGTTTGGGAAACTAGAGCCTAATTTTCTTATTCATTTTGAGTGTTGGTATCATCATCATCCTCATAGATGAATGCATTGTATTCATTAGGTTCTTCTTTTACATGAGATATCACTTCTTTCTACAAACTTCTCAACTCTCACATTTGCACTTTCAGCAACTTCGTTAGTGTTAGAGTTTAAACACTTGTAACCTTTACTCTTGGTATAATATCCTATAAATATACCTTGGTCACTCTTTTCATCAAGTTTTCAATTCCTATTATCTTTATGTATATAGCATCTAATTCTAAATATTTTGAAATATTTCACATTACAAGCATATTTGTAACATAGGTCAAAAGGTGTAGCATTTGTACCTTTCTTGACTTGTACTCTATTCAGGGTATAGACAACAATGCTTAAAGCTTCTCTCCTATACTTCTTTGATACATTCTTTTTCATCGTTAATGTTCTTGCACAATCCATTATTTATCTATTTCTCCTTTGATCTAATTCTGAGAAGGGGTCCCTAGTGCTGACATCTATCTTTTGATTCCCATATCATTGAAAAATGTATTAAACTCATTTGAAATGAATTCACCATCTCTGTCAAATCTCAAGAAATTTAGACTCTTTCCTATTTCCTTTTCCACTTTGGCTAAATGCCACTTAAATAACTAAAAATAATTAGATTTAGCTTTGAGAAACATTGTAGTCATCATCCTAGAATAATCATCAATAAATAGAATGAAATAATTATCTCTATTGTACCTTTTAAACATCAATGATTCCACACATGTTAGTATGAACCAATTCCAAAATATTACTAGCAATGTATATTTTTCTCTTCAAACTAGACTTGGTCATTTTTCCCAATTGGCATTGTTTACACATGACATTTTCAAGCTTCTCAAGCTTAGGAAATGCTTTACTTTCTTCATCTTGCTAATGTTCACCAAATTCTCAAGGTTTAAATGAAATATTATTTTTTGCCATTGTAGCAACTATAAAATGGGCTAAATGCATAACATGCTATGAGAAAATCACAAGCTCAATCAACATAGATTAGCACCCACTAGTCTACCATGAAAGCCAAACTAATCAAAAGAAGAAAACACAAGGTCAGAAACCCCCTTTTTCATTTTTAGCTCCCATGTCCTTCTTTCTTCTCCAAATGATGTAGCTCCAACTTGCCTATAGTGCACACAAAATTGAAGAAAAATTCTATGATATGGATAATGCCATGAGAATACTTGAGGTTTTGATTCAAGTTTGAGAGAAAATGGTGTGAAAATGCAAAGAAGCTAAGGCCTTGGAAAATGCTCAAGAATGAGGACCTCAAGGATCTAAGGACTGGAAATGAGAGAAAGAGTGGTCACTTTATAATTGGCATGGAGGATGAGAGCATTGGATTTGTCACCCTCAGATATGTGATGTGGCAAGAGATTCCTTTAAAAATCCATGATGTATATGAAAAAATATGCCAATTTTAAGATTCTATGACACATGAAAGTCAAACTTCGCTAAATGTGGAAGAGAATCTATGATGGGTCATAAGACACCTCAAGCCCACTTAAAGCCAATAATCTATGACAACTAAGCCAAATAGGGACATGCATAAGGAATAAGAATATTTGACTATGACATATCTTATCCAAGTGTCAAAGGAGAATCCATGAGGTGTCATATCAAAGTGTCACTATGATGCAATATTTTATGGACTATTTGAATTAAATATCCTTTTATTCCACAAAATAAGAATTAGTAGAAAATAGAATTAATGATGGAAAATGGAACTTAGGAAATTAAGAATTTCCATGGTTTGCAGATAATGAATCAATTAATTAAAAAAATAAATTAATTGAGGATGATAATTAGGAAGAATAAATAGTAACCATAATAGAATTAAATTATGAGTCATTTAATCCTATAGAGAAAATTAGTAAATGATTGGTCAAATGAGATGATGAAAAGTAGACAAAAGCCATGGTTAGATTGATTGATTGATTGCAATTGATAACATGCCAAGGACACATGACATGAATTGATTGATATGTAACATTTAACTGACATTGCAAATGCTATAGAATTGAGGTTGATTGATAATATTGATCATAATAACATCGATAGACATTATCAATATTATTAAAATGGTAGATAATGCCATGATTTGACATCAAAAGCCTCAACAATGTCAGCGATTAGATGACATGAATGATAGTTTGACTTGGCACTGAGAGCCATGATAGTACTAAGGTCAAATTGATAAGATTGATAGGTTGATGGGTTTCCAAGGCACTAAAAGCCACAACAATACCTAGGATTGGATAAATAATGATTGATTTGGGATATTTGATATGTTTTGTGATGATTAGGACCGATTTCGACTGATTCTGAGTTGATTTGGGGTGATTTTGAGTTGATATGAAATGGTTTTGAGTTGATATGAAATGATTTTGAAATGACATGAAATTGATGTGAAAGAGGATACAAATGATAAAGTATGATCAATTTTGGCCAAGAGATTAAAGTTAGTAGAATGAGAAAATGGGACAAACTAGTATGAAGAATAGGTGAAACCATAGATGGAAACAATTTTTGAGCATCTACAATTTGACTCTCTTTGATACAATATTATTTAGAGTATTGTGTCAAAGAATACTAACGAAAAAGCCATAAAAGCATGCCCCAAAAATGTGGTATATATTTATGCCCCCTCAAGAAATTGACCAACATAGGCATATGATAGGTCAATTTCATCAACAATGAGAAAAAAAGCCATAGCAACTAACGGATCAAAAATAAAAGTTAAAACGTGAAATTTATGGGCTCCAGAGTGAAAAAGGGCACCTTGGGCAACACATAAATGAACTCATGCACAACCATCTAGGCAGTAGCAAGCTATAAAAGGGATTTTTGAGAGTTTTGAAGGTCATTTTAACTCTCTCATTTGGAAGAAAAGAACTTTGGAGCAAGGAGAATGGATCAACTACCTAGGGAGCAACATCGTGGGGAACAAGTGCAGACCTTCCAATGGTGGGTAGATGCTGGACCTCCGATGAGTACATTGAGGCCATAATTTTACTTTCTATTCTTTTTCATGCTTTTTACTACTTTTTACTACTTTTCCATGCTTTTTAGGCACTTAGGAATCTGTCAGGGGGAAACAGAGGCAAACAGGGTCAAACAGGGGTTCTAGGGGCTAGGTAGGGCATCCAAATGCCTCAGCCACAACAAAAACACAGCCAAAAAGTACATCAATGATGTAGTTGGAACTACCAAGTGCATCAATGATGTAGTTGGTATGACCAAGTGCGTCAATGATGCAGTTGGGAACCCCAACTGCACCCTGAGATGCGTTAGAGCTCTGATCGGGGTTTGACTGGTCCTGGATTGAACTAAAACTTGGTAGAGGCTAGCATAAAATTAGGGAGATGTTAGAAAAATGATAAAATTCTGTCAAAGGTGGTCAAAAATCTTATAATTTGGTCAAACTTGGGTAAATGCTGACAGAGGACCATGCAAAGGGCTTAAAAGGGTGCAAATAGACTCGAAATGACTCAAAATTTGGAACACATGTTCAAGACCCTAGGAAGAGTTGAAAAAATAGGTTAACTAAGGCTACAATAGTAAAAAAAATTCAAAATTGGTCAAACTTAGCTCTAATAGAGGGAAAAAGTTGATTGATGGATAGGGATAGGGTCAAAATGATGCAAACGAGCTCAAAATGATCCAAAACTTGGCACACATGTTCAAAACCGTAGGAAGAGTTTAAAACATTGGTTAACTAAGGCTAGTATAGTTAGAAAAAATTCAAACTAGGTCAAACTTAGCTCTGAAGGAGGAAAAAGGTTGATCGATGGATAGGGATAGGGTCAAAATGATGCAAATGAGCTTGAAATGATTTGAAACTTGGCAAACATGTTCAAAACCCTAGTCAACATAGTCAAACATGTTAGAAAAAAGTCAAACTTAATCAATCTAGAGTCAAACTTAGTCAAACTTGTGTCAAAAGTAGGGTAAACTAGATGTAAAACCATAGGACATTGACATAGGCTATATGATTATGCAAGAGGTACTGCCCCTACTATGGATAATGGGACATAGGAAAAAGAGCCTTGTACTAAATCATTAGATGAAACCTAGTGAGTGAGGGATATTAGCTAGGTTGGGATTATATCTTGTGATGTTTATGCCAGAGGTGAGGAAGAATAGGACTTTGCTAACAACTTTGATGGAGAGGTGGCACTTAGAGACTAGTTCAGTCCACCGTCTGACTAGGGAAGTGACTGTAACACTAGAGGGTGTCTGGCACATCCTTAAGATCCCTATCCATGGAGAGTTAGTAGTGTATGACCTAGCTATAGGGTGAGCAGCTCTACATTGACTATTTGGATGCAGAGATGAAAAGCTAGGCATCCGTGACTATGAGATTAGATGGGACCTATTGGTGGCATGCCATGAGTGGCTGACAATTGTGATTTACTGGGTGATTAGCAGATTGTTGATACTAGATAGATAGGGACATGGTTTCCTAGTTGGATGGGGTCAAGTACTTGAGAAGATGATCATGAAGGGTACCATGTTTTCTTGGGTCCCATGCATGTTGGGGATGTTAAATTATTATCTTCATCAACTAGCATATAGAGGAGGACTATCCTTCAGCACTGGCAGCACAATATTAAAAATTTGGGCCTATGAGCATATTGCAGTATTTAGGCCTCTGGTAGAGTAAGTAATTTTAGATGATATGCCATATGCTTATAGCTATAGAGGTGTCCTAGCCTAGGGACCATTGGGATATGCAAAGTATTTTCACCATCAGATAGACATGATGACACAATTCATATGAAGACCATATAGAGATTGCCTTGAATGAGATGATGATGACATCCAATTACCATACTACCAGTAGGAGCATTACCTCATATGGTGCACAATGATTAGTCACCTGGTTATAGAGATGTACCTGCCAAAGTGAGTATGGAGGTAGTTTGGGGAGACACAAGATGTCCCTATAAGGTTGGCATTATTTTCCCAATCTAGAGTAGAGGTTTGAGAGTGGCGACCACCTATCAAGACACAAGTAACATATACATAGTTAGTAGAGTTATAACCGAGAGCATGGGGGGAAAAAATAGATATAGTGGATGCAGGTATATTAGTAGCATATGATAGGTGGTTTGCACAAAATTGATTGAGACCTTTGATAGATCCAATAGTACTAGTACCCTAAGGGAGGCCATAGCTAGGATGAGGAGGATGAGGAGGTATTTGATGAGGGAAATGGGGTAGAAGGATGATGCTAAGGAGGAGGATGAAGGAGACAATGAGGAAGGAGGAGAGGAGGAGGAGAAGGAGAAGGGAGATGAGGATGTTAGGGGTGATGTAGGGGGTGGTGATGAGGATGTTGAGGAGGATGATGAGGGAGAGGAGGAGGGAGATGCTGAGGAGGGTGTACGTAGTAGGGGTGGGGATGATGTTAGAGGTGGTGATGAGGGAGAGGATGAGGAGGACTATTTGGAGGATAGGGATGTAGTTGTGATGGACATGGAGGACACCGGGAGAGCATTAGTACTAGTAGAGGTAGGGCCTAGCCAGGTAGAGTTGATGGAGGTGATCAAAGGGCTACAGATTTAGTTAGATCAGGTTGTAGCATAGAGGGATCCCATGATAGGAGAGAGGGATGTAGTTATAGTAGCGAGAGATTAGGTGATGGCTGAGAGAGACCAAGCAAGGGTTGAGAGAGATGCAGTGGTGCACAGGGCAGAGATAGTAGTGCAGGAGTCTTAGGGGTTCATATGCAGGAATGTAGAATGAGAATGCTTTTTGTCTATCAAAGTACGAGACCAAGGCAATAGATGAAGGAGATGCAGAAGATAGAGGAGATGAGATGAAGAATTGTTAGTACAATGAGGAGATTTTTTTCTTTTGTAAAGTGCACTATATGTCAAATGGAGCTTTATTTTGATATGGCAAATAGATTGCAACACATCATGGAATAAAGGGCCAGAGCACAAATGCAAGCCTTTTGCGTGAACAAGCACGATGTAGACAAAAAATGACCTTGTCCTTCCTGAGGCATATGTACGTGCCCTAGACTCTCAAAGGTACATTGTAATAGAAAAAAATATAAAAAGATGACCATGATCTCGGCCACTCTTATAGATCAATTTATATCATCGAGTGGCATAGGAACATGATAAAAAAAAAAAACAAAGTAAAAATAAATCACTCACTAAACAGTGTGAGCCAATAGCTATTCTCATCCATTATTACTTTCTTTTTAGTGTTTTAGGTGTTTAGATGTTGTTTGACATGTTGATGATGTGATAGTTTTGGTTGTGGATTCAATTGATAGGTTGATAGTAACATGTTGGATTGACTGTCGATTCAAGATTGCTCAGATAGTGTGATTGTCTTGAAAGTGTAGTGCTTTGAGTTTCAATTTGCAAAGTGTAAATGTTTACACAAAAGGGGTGGTTATCCATAGTGAATATGTCCAAGGTTTATTGTAAAATTTTTATGGGTTTTGTGATTTTTAGGGTTTTTGGGGATATTTGATGTTTTTGATAGATTTTTTTAGGACATTTAATGATTTTTAGGGTTTATTTCATGACATTTTATGGTTTTAAGCGATTTTTTCAGGACATTTATGATTTTTAGTGCTTTTTTCAAGATATTCTATGATTTTAATAGATTTTTTTAGGACATTTTATGATTTTAGTGCTTTTTTCAGGACATTGTATGATTTTTAGTGATTTTTTTCAGGATATAATGAGCATATACACATGTTATCTCCAATCCGTTATGTGATAGGTCCAATGGATAAAAAGTTCTTAGGGATATGCCACCAGTTCAAGTTCAAACTAATGCATTATGTAGGTAATATGCCCCCAGACAAGACACAAACTATGTACAAAGGCCAATAACAAAGTGTGTGTGTAGACTGGTGATGCTTAGGAAAGATAACAAAGGACATTAACCAGTTTGTGAACTGTGATAAGGGACCAAGGATGCCTTGCAATATAAAGGATATGATCAAGGAATTATAGAGGTGGAAAAACTAGATGGAGTCCTGATAGATGGAGGAGCAACAACTGATTACACATGACACTTGTTTGCCAGGTTTTCACCATGGTACTTGCCCAAAGTGCCTATTTGCTAGGTTTTCACTTTTGGATGGAATTTTTCTCTTGACTCAAATTTGTGTGCCAAGACGCTTGTTTGCTAGGTTTTCATCAAGGAATTCATTTTTTCATGACTTTTTTCACTTTTTTTTCTTTGTTACTTTTTTTTGGACTTTTTTCTTTTTTTTAAATATATTTGTTAGAACTTTTCCAATTTTTTTGATATTTTTTAGGACTTTTAGATAGAATCAAGTGTAGTACTTGAAAAGATTCATGCTATTGATGGACATGGGTAGTGGTTCACCTTCTACAGTTGCAAGCTAATATACTCTAGACCCAAATGTTGCAATAACTACATAAGGTCCTTCCCAATTTGGTTCAAATTTGCCTTGTTTGTCTCTATGCTACTGAGTCTTGTAATTCATCTTTAGGACTAGATCACCAACCTCAAAATGATGACCTCGGACTTTCTTGTTATAGCTCCATTTGAGTTGGTTTTGGTAAGCTTGCAAATGTGTCAAGGTAGCTCATCTCCATTCGTCAAGCATTTCCAGCTCATGGAGTGTAGATATTTTGTAGTTTTCATCATTAACAATACCTTCTAGGGATACTCTCAATGAAGGAATTTCAACTTCAATGGGAAGCATGGCCTCTATGCCATAGACAAGAGATTATGGTGTTGCACCAGTAGGAGCACACACACTTGTCTGATATGCCCAAAGAGCTAGATTTAGTTGGAGGTGCCAATCTCAACCCAAATCATTGACAGTCTTTTGGAGAATCTTAACAATGGTCTTGTTAGATGCTTATGCTTGGGCATTGCCGTATGGATGGTAAATACTAGAATATCCATAGTATATGTTGTACTTCTCACAAAGCTTGTCTACATCTTTGTTTTGAAATGGATTACCATGGTTAGTAATAATAGCCAAGGGGAATCCATACCAACATATGATGTAGTTTAGAATAAACCTTGAGATCTGCTTGCTAGTGGTGAAGGTCCAAGGGACAACTTCAACCTACTTGGTAAAATATTTTTTTGTGGTGATATTGAACTTATGACCATTAGAGGATGGGGGAGAAATATCTCTAATAAGATCAAATTCCCATTGTGAAAAGGGCCATGGTGATATGACTGGCTACGATTCTTGAGCTGGTTCATGTATCAGATTGCTATGTATCTGACATTTATGACATGTTTTGGCCAAGTTATGGACATCTTGTTCCATGGTAGGCCAATAGTACTTAACTCTAACAATTTTTTTGGCTAGACTTAGACCATTGAAATGGCCTCCACATATACCTTTGAACCTCATGCAAGGCAGTTTTAGCTTTGTGCGAGTCAAGGCATCTGAGAAGGGTTTGGTCAAAGGATCTCTTGTAAAGGGTGTCACCGATGATGACATATCTAGTAGCTTGACAAATAAAGGCTTGATAGTCATTTTTGGATAAGTTGGGTGGTGGGATTTGGGCATGTAGGTAATCATAAATGTATTGATACCAAGGACAATTGGGACCAACAAGTTCACACACAAACTTAGATTGAGGGAGCTCAAATGCTAGAATAAAAAGTTGCTCAACAAGGAATTCACACTATCCTACATTTTGAGGCATATAAATCATAGAAGCAATGGTAGCCATAGCATCAGCTTGCTTGTTGTGTATTCTTGGTAGCTGATAGAAAGATATAGTAACAAATTTAGACTTAAGGAAGTTTTCCATCTTCCTGTAGAGCATTATTTTATCATCCTTGGTCTCATAGTCATCATTGACTTGGTGGATGACCAATTAGCAATCCCCAAAGACTTGTAAATGTTAAATGTTCCATTAGATGGCTATCTTGAGCCCTATGATTAGTGTCTCATATTTTGTTATGTTGTTTGTACAATGGAATGCAATCCTATATGACTTGGGGATTATGTCTCCTTGAGGAGTGATAAACCTGATGTCAGCTCCTGAATCATTTCTTGTATGTGATCCATCAAAATAAAGCTTCCATTCATTAGGAAAATCCATGTGAAATATGGCTTCATCTGGAAAGTCTATCATTATGGGATGATCATCTGACATAGGGGCCTCTGCTAATTGATCTGCTATCACTTGCCCTTTGATTGCATTTCTGTCTACATATTCTATGTCAAATTCACTAAGGACCATGACCCATCTGGCTAAGCATCCTGTGAGAGTAGCCCTGCTGAGGAGGTATTTTAGCGGGTCGATCTTAGAGATGAGCATTGTTTTCTGATTGAGCATGTAATGTTTGAGCTTTTGGGCTCCAAAGACAATAACAAGGCATGCTCATTCAATTAGTGAATAATTTAGCTCATAGCCCACAAGTGTTCTACTAATGTAATATATGGCTTGCTCTCTTCCTTGTTCATTATTTTGTTTTAAGAGAGCTCCTAATGCTATTCATTATATATATATATATATAATGAATGGTTTTCCTGGAATTGGAGCCATTAAAACTGGTGAATGTAGAAGATAATCCTTGAGTTGTTGCAAAGATTCTTGGCACTGTTTATTCCATTGAAAGGATACTCCTCTAATTAAGAGGTTTTGAAAGGAGTGACACATATCTACTAATTGTGCAATGAATCTATAGATAGATTGTAATCTTCCTTGTAGTCCTCTTAAGGTTTTTAGACTTTTTGGAGCAGCCATGTCATGTATTGCTTTTACTTTCTCAAGATCCACTTCAATGCCTTGTTGAGAAAAATTGTAGCCTAGGAGCTTTCCAAAGACAACCCCAAATACACACTTTTTTTGATTTAGACGAAGCTTATAACTTTCCATTCTGGTGAATATCTGATCTATGATAGCCAAATGATCTTTCCTTTTATAAGATTTGGAAAGTAAATCATCAACATATTCTTCCATGAGGATGTGCATGAAATCATGGAAGATGGTGGTCATTACTCTTTGATATGTTGCCCCAACATTTTAAAGACCAAATGGCATGACATTCCAGCAATATGTTTCCTAAGGGAATGTAAAAGCTATCTTGTGTTGATCTTCAGGGGCTATTCTTATCTAATTATAGCTAGAAAAGCCATCCATTAGTGATAACATATCATACCTAGTTGTCATGTCTACAATGATATCAATGTGTAGTAAAGGAAAATCATCCTTGGTCTTGAGATAATGTGTGTTGCACACATTGCATAGTATTGTTATATTTTATTATTTTATTTTATTATGTAATGTTGTGCCTAGATGGACATGCAACATGTAAAGATTCCCAAGAAATATTCTTGATGAGTTGTATTGTAACATTGTGAAAATATTTCATGTAATTATTTAATATTGGGGAAAAGAATTAAATTCCCAATATTAAATATGGGGTCAGTGGGCTAGGTAGGACATGGTTTTAGCACATCATTTATGTAATACCACTTGGTGGCTTTGTGGGAGTTGCTACTACATAAGTAGCCACAAGGGTATTTTTTGTAGAGGAAGAGTGAGAAAGGCAAGAGTCAACTAGGACAAGGCTTGATAGGTTAGCCAAGGGAGCATTTGTGAAGGTTGGAAGCATGGCATGGGATGTGTGGATTCATGCTTGTTCACATAGTTTGCTCAGTTGTGGCTATGGCCATGAAGGCTTCCATGGTTGTATGGTAATGGTAATTTTTGCTAAATAATACATGGTGATGGATGCTTTTGGAGGCTAGGTTTTTCCCTCAATGAGGGTTTGCCAAGGTATATCTTGTGTCACAATTTTGTTGGTATATTGTTTATTCTCTTGCATGTGGATTTTAATTCTGTATTTATTTTAGATCTATTATGGGTTATGTGGAAACGGTTATATTCTTTATTGCCAAGTTCCTTACAAGTGGTATCAGAGCTATGGTTTTTTTATTCTAACCCTAGATTGAATCCATGGGAATGCATGAGAGGATAAAAGAAAGGGCAATATATATGAGTTATTTATGGTAGATCTGAGAATTTTTTGATTTGCTATTATGATGGGATGGTAAAAGATTTGGGCATGTGAAATTGTTGGACAAAAGGGTTTTTCGGATGTTTCATTTAAAATGAGGGTTTTGGGGGGTAGCATGTAAAAATGATCTCTTGGGTAAAAACAGACCTCACCATTGGATCCGAGTCGACATTTCCATAAACTTTGATATATAATATGCCCTAGTTTGGCCATGTTTAGAAGAAATGGAAGAGTTTTTTAGTTCTAACCCATGATGGCTATCAAATTTAATCCTGTTAGAATTTTTTTCATAGAAAGAAAATAAAAAAATGAAAATCATACTGAAAATGGTAAAAAGACTATCTTAGTAAAACAACCATAACTTTCTCTCAAACTATTGGATTTCAGAGTTCTTATAGGTGTTGGAAAGCTAATGAAGAGCACTACAACATGGTATAGGTTTGGTTCTATGATTTTGATATTTTGTCAGGTTTTAAGAGCCCTAAAGTTAGATGTTGTTTATTTTGAGCTTGGATTAGGGCATAACTTGGGCATACAGAGTTAAATTTTTGGACTTTGAGTAGTCAACAGAAAGCTCTTGGAGAGCTCTACACATTGGTTTAGATTTGGTGTAGGTTTGGCATGATTTGGTTGGTGATATATTGATCTAAATAGTTTATAGATATATTTTGACTATGGTAACATTGTGAGTTTATGGCATTGGAGATTTAAAATTTGATGTCATTGTATACTCAAGTTTGGTCTCATGATGATATGTTTATTAGTATTTGGTTTGGATATGTATGATGACTTGTTGGATCTATAAGTTGTGCAGTGTTGTAAGTGATCTATACTTATATGTTGCATTTATAGCTTGGTTATAGGTTGTCTTTGCCCATTGATCTTTCATTATTGATGCAGATTCAGATTGGTGGCTTGGATTTGGGTTGTCTATTCCCTAAGTCACATGATTTGGTGATTTTTTCTTCATGTAGAAGGGATGAGATGTTGTTACCAAGTATAGTCATGGTGGAGGATTATGGTTGACTATTTTATGCTGACAGGTTTGACACTCTAAGAGACAGATGCTTGATTCATGGATGTGATCACGGTGTGATAGATTTTGGCATGACATGATTGGTTATATAGGTACATCCTTCATGTTCATTAGCTTGGATTTTCTGATTCATTTATGGTGGTATATCTTCTTGGTTTGAGGATCATGGTTATTTAGTTTCTTTTGAGGAGCTCATGATGTGCACTTTGAGTTCTTTGATGGTTTGATGCCTTGGTTGATTCTCATGGTTAGAGGATCAATTTTTTCATCATGTGTCATGGATAGCTTGGATACATAGTTTAGTGAGAGCTTGTGACAGTGATGAGGTGATAGTGCAGGATTAGTTCCTAGTTTGGTTTGGATCTTCATGTAGGAGATGGAATTTATGATGCCATAGGTGATTTTGTACCACAGTTGAGTGGGAGTTTTTTGGCATTGATATATTTATTGAGTGTTTGCAGATGTTGGAGATTTGTCTTAGATCCTGTTGTTGCAGAAGCATCTTTGACATTTGCATGGTGCACTTGTTATCTTCATGGTGTGTGAAGATGGTTAGATCTGGAGGACTCATGGAGTTCTTGGTTATCTTCATGGTGTGTGGAGATGGTTCTTCTTCGTATGTGGAGATGGTTTTCTTCATGGTCTGTGGAGATGGTTGCATCTTGAGGACTCATAGGGTTCTTGGGAAAGGTGTGGTTTATGATTTTATTTGGTATGTTATCCTTGGTATGAGGATGGTTTTTTCATAATTATGTCATGGTATACTCTTGATATGAATTTAGAGTTGTGACATGTTATAGTATGTTCATGTGGAGCATGTTATCTCTTTAGTTAAGATGGTTAGATCATGTTGTCATGTTTATGTTCCTAAGGCCATGGTTAGAACTTTGACATTGATCTTGGTTTAGATTCTTGGTATTGGGTACATTGATCATAAGTTGGATACTTCATGATATTGCTATGTTGCATTTGGAGTTGGCATGGATCGATTGGTTACAGGTGCTCACAGATACTTAGAGATGGTGGTGAAGCTATTTTCTCTTGGATTGGAGAAGTATTTATTGGGATGGTTGATGGTTTCAGCAGGAAGTCGAAGGGGTAGTCACCTGATATGGACTTGAGAGGAGATTTTTCTTAGATGAGTCTTCATTGGAGACTTGGGTATCTTGATGAGCATTCTCATTCCCCTACTCAACGGTTTGCTACTTGAGAAGTATAGCCCATTGTTTCTCTTAGTTTCATTATTTTTTATGCTTGTCTTTCATGGATATGGATCTTGAGCTATGATACATGAGTTAGTGATAGAGGGTTCATTTGAGAGATGGTTTAGCATTGGTTATCTCCATGTGCATATGTTATTATGTTGGTTGAGTTTGGGAGATTATTTTATATTGGGCATATTCTTTGTTTAGGAATGGTTTATTGAGTTTGATCTTCTTGTGAGAGGCTTACATCCATGATTAGTTATATGGTATGATTTGGGTGTTGTTGAGGCTTCTTGTTGGGGTTTTATGGAGGAGATCATACTTACACAGTTTACATCTAGAGGTGTGTGTAGAAGGACATGATATAGGTTATGATTTGCATGGTTTCTCTAGTCTTGGTTATCTTCCTAGATGTTTGGTTTCACTTACATTGGATTTGAGATTGGTTAGAGATTGTGATCACTATTTTGTGCTCATGTATGTCATGTGAGAGATGACATGGTTATTCCTTTATCTCTTTCCTCTATTGGTTGTAGAGAATTTGGGACATTGTTGGAGACTTGTTACAAGAGTTGTTCTTGTAGGATATTAGTTTATATATTGTGGATGTTCTTGATACTACATGGATTCACTTATTTGAGATGTTGTAAGTGGATTGGTTATAGATTTGGCATATTCTTTTGTAGTGGGAGCTTCTTAGTATATATGTGGAAAGTATTTCTCTTGAGGATTGTGATTGCAGGTTATAGATTGGATATGTTAGTGATGTGAGATTCACTTGGTATACTTTTAGAGGTATGGATAGTTAGATGGGTTTGGCACTTTGCTATGGGTGCTATTTCAGCTATGGATATTTTGACAACTACGGATACATGTGATTACCTTTGGATTAAGTTTTTGTGCTTGGCATTTCAGTTGGTACAGGATATGATCTTCTAATGTAACAGGTTGACTGGCTTTCTCTTTGCATGGCTTCTATGTATGTCCAGTAGCAGTGGCATAATAGGAGGTGAGATCATTAATGCTCGAGATGTTGGAAACTTTGATTTTGTTGCAGGTACCAACATAGAGCACTTGGTGTATTTTGATCCATGATGTTGGATGTGCGGGGAGGGATTGTTCATTTATGTGGCTACGGATTGACCCTATGCAATGTATACAACAAGTGGGAGATTGTTGAGATAATGGGTGTTGCACACATTGCATAATATTTTTATATTTTATTATTTTATTTTATTATGTAATGTTGTGCCTAGATGGATGTGCAACAAGTAAAGATTCCTAAGGAATATTTTTGATGAGTTGTATTGTAACATTGTGAAAATATTTCATGTAATTATTTAATATTGGAGAAAATAATTAAATGCCCAATATTAAATGTGGGGTCAGTGGGTTATGTAGCACATGGTTTATGTAATACCACTTGGTGGTTTTGTGGGACTTTCTACTATATAAGCATCTACAAGGGTAGTTGTTGTAGAGGAAGAGTGAGAAAGGCAAGAGTCAAGTGGGACAAGGCTTGACAGGTTAGCCAAGGGAGCATTTGTGAAGGTTGGAAGCATGGCATGGGATGTGTGGATTCATGATTTTACTTGATTGTGGCTATGGCCATGAAGGCTTCCATGGTTGTATGGAAATGATAATTTTTGCTGAATAATACATGGTGATGGATTCTTTTGGAGGCTAGGTTTGTCCCTCAATGAGGGTTTCGCAGGGTATATCTTGTGTCACAATTTTGTGGGTATGTTGTCTATTCTCTTGCATGTGGATTGTAATTTCATATTTATTTTAGATCTATTATGGGTTATGTGGAAATAGTTATATTCTTTATTGCCAAGTTTTCTTACACTTGGGACATGCCTTGTTAAGATCACAGAAGTCAGTGCATATCTAGATCCTCCTAAAGTGTTTGCTTACTAGTACTAGATTAGATATCCACTCTACATAATCAATGGGTCTTATGAAGCTAACATCCAATAGTTTCTTCAATTTAGTTTTGACAAGGAGGGAAACTTGACGATGCATTTTTCTCAACTTTTTCTTTACTGGTTTCATTCCTAGTTTTAGTGGCAAGTGATGAAGGACTAGTTCAGGATCTAATATAGGCATGTCTACATAAGACCAGGCAAAGTTGATCTACCTCTCTAGAAAGAATCTAACAAATTCATGCTTTTCTTTTGGTGATAATGAGGCTACAAAGTGTATGACTTTGGGGTTGTTAGGAGTTCCCAGATTAATCTCTTCTCTCATCTCCACAAGTAGTGTTGATCTTTCCTTCAATGAGGGTGCATCCAATCTTCCATCCTTGGTGCATCAGAGAGCTTTACACCCTTGAATACATCCTTTATTATTACATTTTCATGGTCTAATGGTGCCTTTTGGTTTTCACCAAGAGACCTACTTGTGTCTTTTTTTGTTATTTTCTCAATTTTGTGACTAGAAGATGGAGTTGACTCCCCAAAATATGCCATGATGTTGAGATCAATGGAAAATCTAGACTTTTGATCACCTTATGGTACATCTCCATAGAGCTCAAAGTATTCTACGATGGCATCATCATTTTCAAATTGGTAAAACATTGGTGGTCCTTGTTGGTCCCAATCAATAAGTTTAGGGAAAACTAAGGAAATGCCATCATCGATGTTGAATAAGCTTTGGTCAAAGGCATATTTATGGATATCTACTTTCTTGATGTCATCAGGATCATGTTCAGAAGTAGGAGGGCTTGGATCCCAAAAATTTTCAAACAAAGGTGAAGAATTGGTTTGAGTGATAAGTGGATTGACATATTTATCTTCCATAGGTAGGCTATCTGGGTCTGCAAACATATGATCAAGATCAAGGGAGGTATCATAATTGTCAATGTTAGATACTAATTAGGTGGGTTTGGGTTGGTTGTTCTCAGATGCCTTGTCATTGTTTAAAGCATTCACCTCCTTAGATAAGGATTACTCATTACTAGGAAGACTCAAAACAAATGGTTTGAATCCAAGTCCCAAGCTACGACATCATCCTGATGTAGTGATGGGTTGAAAATGTCTTGCTTTTGTAGTCCTAGGCCACTACATCCATCATATCCCTTTTTCTGCATGATGGTGAATCCAGGTCCATATGTGTCAGGGGATATGGGAGTAATTTCTTATTTTTCTTTAGCCTTTTCAATCCATGTAGAGGTATTTTCATAGATGTGTTCTTCATGTAGCCCACCTCTACTAGTGAAAGCCATAGAAGGTTTCTTTTGAAATGTGAACTTAGGCTTATTCTATATAAGCTAAGGTTTACCATATGACTTGATGGATAAAGGAAGTTTGCAATGAGACATGGAGTACTCACTACAACCTTGGTCTTGGATTTTGAGCTTTCCTTTGGGTGCGGATGTGAGTGTGGAAGGATCAACATACTTGGGGGACTCTAGGGGATTTACTACATGGTTTTTTGGAACTTGGTACACAGTGGTTCCTCTAAGATTGGCATTGAACTGGAAGGGATCTAGATCACTTGGGATGGTTACCTCTACATTATTATATGAGAACTTTAGGCACTAATGATATGTAGAAGGAACTACTTTCATAGCATGGATCCATGGGTGGCCTAGTATCATATTGCAGTTCATTTCTATATCTAGGACCTAGAATAAAGTGTTCTTAATAGCTAGACCAACTCTGATAGGTAAGATGATAACCCCTATAGAGAAATGTTCACCTTCATCATAGTCTTTGATTGTGATCCTTTGAGAGAGATCCATGATAGTTTCAAAATAACCTAAACCTTTGACTACTTTAAGTGTATAGATATCAGCCCTGCTCCTCCATTTGTCAAAACACATCCGACTTTAACATTATGGACAAAGACTTCAAAGTGGAGGGGATCATTGTGGTTGGGTTTGTCTTTAGGAATATCCTAAGGGGAAAAAGTGATATGTTGTGACATGGATAGGTTCCCAACCATGGCTTGGAACTGGGCAACATCAATATTATCTTGGACTACTGACTCTTTAAGGGCTTGATCCAAGATCTTTTGATGTTGGGGAGAGGCACATAGTAGGTCCAAAATGGATATTTTCATAGGGGTCTTGCCGAGCTATTCAACAAGACTATAATAAGATGAAGTAGGAGCAGTAGGTATACTAGTGGGTGTAGGTCTAGTAGAAGTAGTAGGTCTAGATCGGGCTCTAGGTAGGGTAGTCTTGATACGGTGTGTAGTGATAGTGCAATGAATGTCTTTAGCCTTTAATGTGAAAGTGGATATGCAAGAATCAAACTCAATAAAGAAATTGATGCTGTAGTCATATCTGGTGTATGTATAATTCACATTACTTTGTGAGTTTGAGTTTGAACTTGAGGGTTTCTCTTTTTATTGATTACCCAAAGGATCTTTGAATATAGTATGGTTACAGATGGATGCTAATAGTGATGGATCAATCATGATTACACCATCATTAATAAGGTCTTTTATTGCATGTTTCAATTGGAAGAATGATGAAGTCTTAGGTCCTTTGGTGCGATGACAATCACAATAGTTTTTATCATCCCACCAATCTTATTTAGTTAATGGTTCATCTTTGATTGGGGGTAACTTTAGGAAGTTATTAGTTAGTAACTATTGTAGTGCAGTCTCAAGAGGTATGCCCAATGGTATGAATTTTCTATCCTTGGTTCTAGGATGTCTTTGAGGTTTGTCTTGCATGGAAGTCTCAGTTTTCTGTTGTTGAGGTGTTGATTGATTAGGAGTTTGTGAATTTGTAGGATTTTCACCTTTCAAAGTTAGTTGAGGTTGCACTATGCTAATCGTGCGAGCATCCACAATGCCATCATTAGTCACATTCTTGTTTTTGGAGAAAAAATTTGGCTTTTCATTAGAGGAACTAGTCTTTGTGTTTTCCTTATTTATCTTGAGGACTCCCTTATGGATAAGAGCATCTTCAATACTAGCCCCTTTTTTCATCAGTTTAGAAATGGTGCTTGGAATCTTGATTTTGAGTTCATACATTAAATCTGGGACTAAGTTTTCAATGCATAAGTTTACTTGTTGTTCTTCAAGAATGTCTAGTGAGCATTGACTAACTAATCTTCTCTAGCGGAGTAAGAATGTGATGAATGGTTCTCCTACTTTTTTTTTAGCTGAGCAAAAATTAGAAAGTGTCACCTCATTTGTAATATTGAAGGAAAAGTGGTAGATGAAATTTTCTGCAAGTTCTGACGAAGATTTGATATTACTAGGAAGTTTGGAGTACCATTCAAGTGTGGGTGCACCTAGAGAATGAGGGAAAAATCTCATGAGGTAAGTGGGCTCATCACTAATTTCGGTACATGAGGCACAAAATTCTCTAATATTATCAATAGGGTTTCCTTTTCCTTGATATTTTTCAAACCTTGGAGCCTCAAAGTGTTTTGGTAATGGAGGCATATACAGACTTTTATCAAATGGGTTAGGAAGTAGGTCCCTTTATGTATATAGGACCTATTTATTTTAGACTCCCAATGCCTTGACTTGTTTGGAAAGTTGTTTGAATTGTTGTAATAACTCTTCATTGGGATTTTGGGTAATAGTCTTTCCTTCAAGTATTTTGTGCCTTTGAGTAGACTGTTTGTTGTGGTGGGAGCTATGTCTACTCAGTTCTGACATTTCTATGTCTGATGAGTCTGGTGATGTGTCACTAGGTGGTGGAGATATGTTGGTACCTCAAAGATAGAAGGGTTCATTTTGTTGGGGAACTTGTTGTGGGATTGACTACAATTGTTTTACCATGTGTTGTTGTGCCATGGGTGGCAGTTGCTTTTGGGATACCACTGTTGGTTGTATGCAAGACCACGTACATGCTTGTTATTGTTGAGGTATTTGTTGGGGTTGTTGTGACAAATTTTGTTGTTGTAACAAATGTTGTTGATATGCGATTTTTTTCTCAAGGTGTCTCTAGTATTCAAAATTGTTTCTTGACTTGCTCTTGTTGTTTAGCAAAGATTGCTTGTTGTTGTTGATACATTGGATGGAAGTCAAGTGGGTTTACATTTGACTATGTATTAGGGATGTTGGATGTTTGCACCATTTGATTTTTTTGTTGTTGTGGTTGAATTTGTTGTTGATATGTTGGATGTGTGTTGGAGAGATTAGGTCCTTGGACTGTCGTAGGTTGATTTTGTTGGGGTAGTTGGTTATGTCCTTGAGAAGTGATCATCATTTTGGTATTGTTGCTTTGGCTCCTTTGTGTGTTAGAGGTTCTTCATTGTGACATCATATTGACTTTACTATAAGATGTGTTCCTATTGGGAATGGGTGTAATGTCAATAAAGTTTTTCCTTTGTGCATGAATAGGGATTGTTGTAGTTGATGTTGCACACAGTGCACTTGAGGGAGGCTCTATAATATTTGATGTCATACCACTTGGTAGAGATAGGAACAAAGGTGCACTTTTTTGATTTACTTCCAAAGAAGGTATGTTTGGCATCCCTAGAGCACAAGTCCCTTTAGGTGCATCTTTCTATTGCATCATGTGACTCAAATCAAGTCTTAATGTCCTTTTGGGGTGTTTAGGAATTGGTGGTATTTCCTCAAACAAAGGGTTAACATTGATGTGTTCAAACGTACTTTGGAGGATTTTGATGGTTGATTCTTGATGGGAACTTATAGGTGCCATTATTGTGTTTGAAAACTCCAAAGGTTTTTTTCCCTTATCTAAGATGAAATTGATCATGGGTTGTATTTTTTCAATGGTTGTGGTCATTTGATGTTTGGACTTAGGTCCTTTGACATTTGGGTTGAATTTGACAATTTCTTGGGCTACCAAAAGTTTAAAGTTCTTGCAATTTTTTTTTTCTTGGCATTCCCTAGCCATTTCTTCATTAGTGATGTCATAGTCAGTGTTAGAGTCATCACTTAGGTGTATATTACCTTGTTGTATGTTTGATGTGTTATAGTTGAAAGTACTTGTGTTAGGTTGGCTAAATTCGAAGGAGTGTGATTGTTCATCTTTGAGTGTGGTTGGCACACTTCCTCCTCTAGATGGTATCAACACAAATATAGTTTTAAAGTTAGGACTCCATTGAACCATCCCATGTGCAGGGGAAGTGTTTGAAGGAAACCTCATGGTAGGTGCATTGTTCAAGGTTTTTTGTGTCATAGCTTGATTATGGTGCTCTTGTGGATACATGTTCAAGGGGTCTACTAGTAATGGTTGTGATGCCTTGATTTGGTTTTTGTCAAATGTCTATTGGGTTTTCTTGCTCTTCTTCTATTGTGGACAAGGTTTTAGTTGTGCTTGTGCCTTAGAAAAAAAAGGTTGATAAAGTTCTTTGGGTCTCTGGGTTGATTGTGTCCTAGTAAGTGCTAGCATGATACCTAAGAATGTAGATGCAATGGAGGGAAACCTAAATGGACTTTTTTGCCTCCCAATTGCACACCTAAACTACCAACTCTGCTCAGATAGTACCAAGTGCCCCCATGATGTAGTTGGGGGTATAAAGGTAAGTAGTTGGTAAGTAGGAGGTGTGCAATGGGTAAATAGAAGTGCTAGGGTGCCTAAAGTGCAAATTTTGAGTGATTTGGAGTGTTTCCTAAGGTCTTGGGATGCAATGCAAGGTGTGGAAGTGCATATTAGGGTTATGGAAGCTAGAAAGAAACACCTAATTACCAAGTGCATCTTGAAAACACCAACTATGCACTTGAAGTGTGCAATTCGTAAAACAGGCTTGTAGTTCATAAAAAAAGGTTTTGGTTGGTAAAAGAGGTCAAAACTTGATAGTTAAGATGTGGGTATGCAAGATATGAGTGTTTTTGGGATTTTTAAGTGTTTAGGGATGTTACGAAATGTGAGGAAATGCTAAATGAACTAGGTTTTTGACATGCAAAGTGCAAATATGCTAGGGATATTATGCAAATGTGAATGAAAGGTAATGTTTTGAAGGTATGCAAAATGAAGATTATGGTATGCAAAATGGAGGTTAGAATTATGTTTTGGAATTGGGAATGACACTAAAGGTAGGTTTATGCAAGGTGTATTATGCAAGGGATGGTTCTCTAGGGTTCACAATGATGTTTGTGATATGCAAAATGAGGGTAAATGCTCAAGGAAACAATTTGATTGATGGACAATCTGCTAGGGTTTGGTAGTGAAAATGATGCTAGGATTTTGATCAATGCAAGATAAAGGGGATATACCACTAGGGTAAGTCAAAATGACATTTAGGAATATGATTATGCTAATGATAGAGGTATATGCAAGGTTTTGAACTTAGGTAAAACCTTTTGAAAGTATTTTGTCTAGGAGTTTAACCTTGTGATAAAGAACTTTGGATCTTGACCAAAAAGTGACAAAAGATGAAAAGATCAAATTGATAAAAGATGAAAAGGTCAAATATATCAAGAGATAGATAGATTTTGACCAAAGAAAATGATAAGAAAAGATAAAAAGACTAGTCAAGATCCATTATCCATCAATACTAGGAGATACTCTAAGACTCATACTTTGTCTAGATTTTTGACTAAATTCAAAGGTTTCGGGGGTTCAAAATGATGTTTTGGGGACTCAAAATGGTGGTGATGCTAAGAGGATGTGTAATATGGACAATAACTATGATGCACAATGGGATTTTGGGTGCAAGATGTGGTTTTGGGTCAAGTGCAAAATGAGGATGTACAGAGGCTCCTAGATGCAATTTTTGGGTCCTAAAGTGGAGTTTGTGGGCCCAAAATGGTCATGTAGGTGCCTAAGTGTGCCCTAATATTGTAGACTATGTAAATGACATACTTGGTAAGTATTGGATGAATTTTTTAGTTTCTAGGTGTAGATGGTAACCTAGGAAAAATGTTTGGTAATTCTAAAGGGTATGGTTACCAAAGTGATATGCCAAGAAGCTAAGATGTTGGGTTTGATGTTATGATAGGTTGGGAGATGTAAAATAGAGGTTATGAACTAAGAAATGATGTCCTAAGTGAAGATAATGAAGACTAGGTGATGTAGAATGTAGATCTGGGTAAGCTAATGCAAGGGGGAGCTAACCAGGTACCTAAAGACATAGTTGAAGCCCCAAAATGTTATCTGGAATCCAAAAATAGGTTTGAGGACCACCAAGTGTGCTAAGATAGTGAAAAATATGTCAATGATGTAGTTGGTAATTTTTGGATGTAGTTGGTAATTTCAGGATGCAGTTGGTAAATAGGGCTAAAACTAAGGCAATTTTGGGAGCTATGATTTCCAAATTGATGTCACAAAGAGGTAAATAGTAGGGGATAGTGTTAAGACTAGAATGGAGGTTCAAAATGATGCTTAGGACACCTAGAATGAGGGTTAAAGTGTGAAATATTATGGTTAGGTATGCAAAGATCCAAGATGGTGGATGCAAAGCACAGATTTTGAGATTGGAATGCAAAAACTAAGTGAGGTAAACTAAACCCAAATGGATGCAATATGAAAGGTAATGGATAATAAATTAGGACTAAAAGATGCAATATGAAGTCTATATGATGAAATTATGAGGCCTATACTAGGGTGAATTGAAGTGAAGTCTATGCATAGGTGAGATCTACATTTTACCAAGCATGTTTAGGAGCACAAGTTGCCATGTTTTCCAATGTTTGAATGTGTTGAGCCAAAGTTTACAAAGTTTGGACAAAGGTTGAAATGTTTTGGAAATGTGTAATGTTTTGACAAGTGTTTGCAAGTTTCCAAGGTGTAAATTTGAATTTTGGTTTTTATCTTCATTATGTTCTACACACACACAAGACACATTAAGACAAGAATAGTTGTTGTTAAAAGTGAACAAGCACACCACAACCTAGGCTTTTAGGACTATATCCATTGAATTCATACTTGAAATAAAGTTTAGCCACACTTATCTAGAGTGGAAAACCTAGGATCTTGGCACCATAGGCTCCCCCTTATAGTGTACTCACTTCTCGGGGCTACTAAGATCCGCTTCCCAAGGGGCATGACTTCCCAAGGGACTGTTGCCTCTACTAAGGACCACAAGAATGTAGGATCTCTTCATGGGCATGGGTGACCCCTTGAGCCAATGGATAGAAAGGATTTTGGCCACTAAAACATGGTTTTTAGTAAGGGCATTCCATTTGGCAAGTGAATGATAAATGCTCACAAAAGGTCTCCTAGCCCCGAGAATCAAGGTTTGACACATCACAAGGGGACATGAGGAGAGCTATCACACAAAAATACTATCGACATGGCTTTCACTATAATTAAATTTTATATAGTGGTTTGAATGTTGACCTAGGTTTTGGCCCATTACCACTCTGAGGTCATCCCTTGGCATACCCAATATCGAGTGTCTTGGTTCAAGGCAGGCCTCCTATAGAAGTTACATGGATTTCTCGTACACCCAAGATCCACAAATGCCGAGGGGAGAGGATAGATACAATTTAAATCCTAGGGATTTAAACATTGTAGACACACTAGGAAGAAAAGAAAACATTCATTTTAAGCACTAAACAAAGTGTTATCTAATCTATGAAATCCACACACATGGTTTTGACAAACACACAATGTCTTTGACAACATCTTGCAAAGCAAACATTAGGAGTTTTTTATGATCATGTCTTCATCCCATGATTGCCACATGCTACAAGTAGACCATTATTAACACAAATCCTCTAATCTATTTAGAGGTGAATGGAAACCTTACATGTAGATTCTGATTGATGTGTGTGTTTTCTGTGAACCAGGTGTGCTCTAACAGAGAAGATTGTAGCCCAGAAGGCCAAAATGGCTTAGAATACCCCCAAGTGTGTCGAGATAGTGTAGAATACATCAATTATGTAGTTGGAGCCTAGTTGGGTGTAGTTGGGAGGTTAGGTGCAAACTATGGAGAAATAGAGCCTAATCAAGACCCAGAAAATGAAAATTTTTGACACCTATACTACCAAGTGTGCCCAAATAGTGCAGACTACATCAATGATGTAGTTGGTAAGTTAAAAATAGTAGAAAGAGGTTTTGGTGGCTCCTAGACTCCTAGAACTACTCCTAGGGGTTCCAAGTGCGCCTTGACAGAGCAGAGTGCACCCTAGGACAACAAGCTAACAAAATAAATAGAATAAAGGGATACAACCATATTACTAGACCCCCCAATTAATCTAGGAGTGAAAAGGAAGAGCAGATAGTCATTATACCCTTTCAAGTGAGCTCCTCCCTTGCACCTACAAGCACAAAACAAGAAAATCCAAGTTAGATAAGAATTTTCACATTGGGTTCACCAAAATGTAGCAACTAGAAAATGGGCTAAATGCATAACATACTATGAGAAAATCACAAACTCAATCAACATACATTAGCACCCACTAGTCTACCATGAAAGCCAAACTAATCAAAAGAAGCAAACACAAGGTTAAAAACCCCCTCCTTCAGTTGTAGCTCCCATGTCCTTCTTTCTTCTCCAAATGATGTAGCTCCAACTTGCCTATAGTGCATATAAAATTGAAGCAAAAGTCTATGATATGGATAATGTCATGAGAATACTTGAAGTTTTGATTTAAGCTTGAGAGAAAATGGTGTGAGAAAAAAAAGAAGCTAAGGACTTGGAAAGTGCTCAAGAATTATGACCTCAAGGATCTAAGGACCAGAAATAAGAGAAAGAGTGCTCAATTTATAATTGGCATGGAGGATAAGAGCATTGGATTTGTCACCCTCAGAAATGTGATGTGGCAAGAGATTCCTTTGAGAATCCATGACGCGTATGACAGAATATGCCAATTCTAAGATTCTATGATGCCTGGAAGTCAAACTTGGCTAAATGTGGAAGAGAATCTATGATGGGTCATAAGACACCTCAAGCCCACTTAAAGCCAATAATCTATGACAACTAAGCCAAATAGGGACATGCATAAGGAATAAGAATATTTGATTATGACATATCTTATCCAAGTGTCAAAGGACAATCCACGAGGTGTCATATCCAAGTGTCACTATGATGCAATATTTTATGGAATATTTGAATTAAAAATCCTTTTATTCTAAAAAATAAGAATTATTAGAAAATGTAAGTAATGATGAAAAATGGAACTTAAGAAATTAAGAATTTTCATGGTTTGTAGATAATGAATGAATTAATTGAGGATGATAATTAGGAAGAATAATTAGTAAGCATAATAGAATTAAATTATGGGTCATTTAATCCTATAGAGAAAATTAGTAAGTGATTGGCCAAATTGACTAAATGAACGTGATCGTATCCTTCGATGAAAATGTGATGATAATATAGATTGAATGAGATGATGACAAGTAGACCAAAGCCATTGTCAGATTGATTGATTGATTGAAATTGATAACATGCCAAGGACACATGACATGAATTGATTGATACATAACATTTAACTGACATTGCAAATGCTACAGGATCGATGTTGATTAATAAGATTGATCATAATAACATCAAAGGACATTGTCAATATTATTAAAATGGTTGATAATGCCATGATTCAACATTGAAAGCCTCAACAATATCAAAGATCAGATGACATGAATGATAGTTTGACCTAGCACTGAGAGCCATGACAATACTAGGGTTGGATTGATAATATTGATAGGTTGATAGGTTTCCAAGGCACTAAATGCCATAACAATACCTAGGATCAAATAAATGATGATTGATTTGGGTTGTTTGATATGTTTTGTGATGATTAGGACTGATTCTGACTGATTCTAAGTTTAATTGGGGTGATTTTGAGTTGATATGAAATGGTTTTGAGTTGATATGAAATGATTTTGAAATGACATGAAATTGATGTGAAAGAGGATACAAATGATAAAGTATGATCAATTTTGGCCAAAAGATCAAAGTTAGTAGAATGGGAAAATGTGATAAATTAGTATGAAGTGTTGAAACCATAGATGCAAACCATTTTTGAGTGTCTACAGCCATAACCAAACATCTTTTTGTTGTGTAAAGAAACATTTCTCATTTGATAAATCTAGATGTGAAACACTCAATAAATTATAGTTAAGTCCTTCAACCCATTAAACATTGTCACATTTTATCTTGTTAGTTAGTTGAATAGTACCTTTACCTTTTACAACACATGGGATATCATTACCAAATTTATCACATACACCTTTGTATGGACCAATATCCTCAAATTTGTCTTTATCACCAGTCATATGATTAAAGCATCCACTATGAATTATCCATCTATCACTTTTGTTTATATATGAGATTAATATAGTTTTCTCATCCTCATCAAAATATTATTTCATAGAAACATAGACAATTTCATCATCACTACTGTTTGATTTATTGTTTGTTTCTTCTTCAATAATATGACAAGATTTATTACCTTTTTCATCCTTGTTTCTCTTGTAGTCTTCGTCATATCTACTTCTTTTGTATTTTCTTTCCTTTATTTCACCCTTATCCTCTCTGTCAGGAAACCTAGAAGTAATATGAATGACATTATTGCATAAAAATTAGATAATAGGTAGTTTACCTTTGCATTTAACTTTTCTTCATCCAAATAATTTTGCAATGATGACTTTAAGTTCACCAATATCATCTCCAGAACAGTCACTATCACTCTTCACATGTTTACCTTTTATTTTTCCAAGAACTAATTATGACTTGAATGCAGATTCAATAGTAGGTGGTGTGTAGTTATCAAAGTTAGACATCTTGAAAGAAGTAAGTCTACCAATTACAACTTTTAAGGTAAATGTGTTAATTGGTGTACATCTCATTTGTTGGATAGTTGAAACTCTAATTGCATGTATGGGGAGTAGAGTCCTGAATAAATTTCTTATTACTATTTCATCTTTGATTTCTCCATTTTCACGATGAATAACATTAAGAATTTCTTTGACTCATGAGTAATATTGCACTATATTCTCACCTTCCATCATTTTGATGTCATCAAATTTTCCTCTCTAGATTTCTGATATAACACTTAAGAAATTTCCATCACCTCAATATATGGTTTTCATCTCATCCCATATTTTCACTAACACAATCTTCTAAGTCATCAAACTACGCATAGCTTAGTGCTGAGACAATCTCCAACATTGCTTGATTGTGTTCTTGCTTTTACTTCACTTGCTTAGTTTTTAGAGGAGAATTTGTTACCTTCACATAGTCATTGTCCACAAGGTTGATAGTAGCAACACTAATACTAGATATGTTGAATCTCATCAAGTTCTGCCATGCAAGAAATTTCTCCTTGTTCAACTATGGTACATCTCTCTAATGAGTCATGATCTTTGGCTTTAAGTTCCTTTAGAATTTTCTCTAGAAGAATTATTCTCTAATATCAATTGCTAAAAAAAATTAAAATAATTGAGAGTGGAGGTAGTAATCAGTTACTCAAGGTCTATAAGTACCATTTGAAAAATTGAACATAAACATTCACTATTCTACTTATCTTGTTATTGTTTGGTCTCCACTAAAATAATAAAATTATTGTCTTAAACATAACATGCTTTGCTTAATGAACACATCATCAAATGTAAAAACATATAAAGCATTCAACACACATTTGATAGTAGGATTTTATGTAGAAACCCAATTTGGGAAAACCACCAGCAACATGTCACCACCTTTTCACTCTTTCAAAATGAGCTCTATTAGGAGCCAACCCTATTAAAGGTTTAAAATAAACACTATCAAATGTGACTTGGTGAGAGGATTTAATGACCCTGTAAGGAGTGGCCTTGTTAGAGGACTTTAATCATTCCATTTAGAATGTCACCCTGTTAAAGGATTTACACAAACATTTAAGTATTCTAAATGACTATTTGGTAAACCTCTATTAAAAGGATTTCAATACAAACTATTTGCAATGATTAGAAATAAAATACTATGTTTTGATCTATATGATTACAACTCAATTTATGAGTTCATATCACTATTTGGTTCATCTGTTGAGCCACTCATAAGTTCTCTATTATCATCTATGTTTTTTATTTTCTTGGAAATCCTTCAAGAAATTAGAATTCCTCCTTTTTAGCAACACTTAATCCTTCTCCTCTAATTCACTTATCAATATCAACAACTTTTGCACATGAAATCTCCTTTAGCTTCACATTCACTCACACACTCTTGTGTTCACCCTCGTGCAATTTGCATACACCTTTATTTGTGTCCTACTCTCTTTTTTTCATAATAAGTTTAGATCCAACTCAAAAATATTATCTTCAACAAAATTTACATATTTGAAGAAATTAACTAAGTTAGCTATGAATCATGATTTCCTAAAAATCTATTCTCAGCATTATTGCTCAACAGTCACTAAGTTGTGATGCTTGGTCATCACTTAACACTCGATCATTGTAAAAATTATATCTTGGAATTGACTAAATTGCTCATTTGATACTAATGGTTGGTCAATAGTAGATTTTCTTGACACTTATTGTGGCTTGGTTGACACTAGCATCACTCGACATTCTTTACCATATCTTTCTTGATATAAATAATCAGTTTTCTTTAAAGAGGTCTATCTCATCAAATGTCCATTATAGCTTCATTTTCATAACTCAACATTTCCTCTAGGTGTTATTGTTATGATAAATATCTTAAATCCTCTTCATCAATCAAATAGATATGACATTTAGATTAGGTAGCAATATGTCTTACTAATATATTTGACTTGAATGACAAAACAACAATTTTCCTAATTGTAAGTTCTCAACACTTAACTACAACTTTTTAAGTGTAGCATAGTCTAATAGTTTATACTACAAAGTTGAAGTTAAGAACAAGAAAGTAAAGATCTGCTATGGTTCAAGAGAAATAACTGGAAGTGGAGATCGAACTAGATGTATTTTTTTCTACCTAGGCTTATTTGATTACACTTGTTTGTTTGCACAATGTGAGGATATATGGTTATGACATAAGAGGTTGTCATGCGAACTTTGAAAAGAATTAGTAAGATGAAGAAAGTAAGAGGGCCACAAAATTTGAAGAAAATTGATAATGTGATGTGTAAAGAATGGTAGTTGGGAAAAATGAGAAAGTCTAGATTTAATAGAAAAGCATGTACTTATGATGATATTTTAAAATTGGTTGATATTGACCTTTATGGACATATTGGTATCCAAAGCTACTGGGATGACCAATATTTTATTCTATTCCTTGATGAATTAACTCTAAAATGATGACTGTGATATTTCTTAAGGAATAATCTAATGCATTTCAAGTGTCTAAGTGCTATTTTGATAGGTTAGAGAAATAAATGGATAATATCATGAAGTGTCTAAAATCTAAGAAAGGATGTGAACTCAACACATTCTACAATAATAGAGGAATTAAAAGATAGATGTCTAGACCTAGGACCCCTCTACAAAATGGTATAGTTTAAAGGAGGAATATATTAATCATGGACTATGCAAGATAATTGATGACGGAGAAGAATCTTGCACCTAAGTACTCAACATGTGTTGTAAGTACAATTACTTACATCTTGAACAAAGTACAAGTCAAGAAAGGTACAAACATTACATCTTTTGAGCTATGATATAGACATGAACCTAATGTAATGTATTTCAAAAGTTTTGGAAGCAATTATTTTATAGTGAAATACAATAGGAATGGGATGGTTGACGTTAAAAGTGATGAAGACATATACTTAGGTTATTCCACTAAGAGAAAAGAATATAAGTGTTTGAACTCTAACACTAACAAACTTATGGAAAGTGCAAATGTAAAAGGTAATGTATATGGAAAATAGAATGAAGTTAAATGTAAATAAGAACCTAAAGATTATAAAATCTTTATATACATTGATGAAGTTGATCCCAACACCTTACCTAAACCTAAGAACAAAGCTATCAGTTACCAACAGCCATGATATGTTGAGTTACAGTCATAGTCACAGTGTATCAAACATCACAAAGTTGATGCCTAGCATCACAAGTTGCATGTCGAGCATCAGGCAAAACCTATCAAGAAACAAAAAGCCATTATTGAATAGATAAAAGAGCAAGAAGAAATACATGAAGTGGTACCTAAAGTCAATCTACAAGATGAACTAGAAATAGAAGAATAAAGAAGAGATCTTGTATTAGCAAATTATGTTACAAGATATCACGCACCTTGTTAGCCCCTCTTTGAATTTCTCCCTTTTCAAAAGATTTAGGTTCAAAGTCTGTTATTAAAAGAGTCATTTTAAAATAAATTTTAGGGTGGGAATTTTTTTTCAGAAACTCTAGTCATTAAATAAATATCTTTAAACTCATTATTATTTTTACCTTCTATTTTAGGGTTCTCTTTGGTATAGAATAATCTTTTTAAGTTGGTTATGTTTAAACTTTTCATGTTGTATGTCTTCTTTCTCATGAATTAATTTTTGGCAAGCCTTTCAGTTTTAGTTCCTCATTATTTTTTGTAACTTTGGTGTACCCTTGAAGAAAACTATTTGTATAGCCATCAGATCTTAGTTTTATCTATGGTCATCGATTTTTAACTATTCAAAAGTGTAAAGTTTTTAAGTTTTGCAACAAAGAGAAGTTATGACACATGTCCAGTGGGGCCATAGAACTATAGTAGTTTGAACATTTGAATAAGATCTATTAGATTAAGGTTAGATTCATGATTATCATATAGTCATTAAAGGAATATGTAGGGTCTTTAATCATAGTGGCATAGCATCAAAATATCACATGGATATAGTGGGGCTAGAGGGTTTATGAGATTCAAAATGTACTACATTTTCAAAAGTCAATAGGTGTCACACATTGATCTGATTATGGCTAAAGGTAAGTACGTTTTAAGATTCATTACAGTTGTTGATCTAGTTAAGGATCAATGAATGTCATATCTTCAATAGCAGGATATGCACAGTTTTTAAACAAGTAGAAAATGTGACATGGTGTTATGTGTCCAAGGTGGGCCATGAAAGGGAACAAAAAGTTATATTTCTTGATTACTAGAAAAAAAGCTCATCAATGAACATCACTTTTTCATGATAAAAAAGTGCGACAAAGCAAGAACATTCCACGTGTCCTAGGTAGGTGTTACCCTACAATAAAAAGTGATATTTTTACACCATTGATCTTTCCCAAATCAATAATAGTTTCTTTATCACAATGAAATGATACTTGTGGTTTAAGCAATGTGAGAAAATGACCAAATGCCACATGTTCTTGTGGGGCATATAAAGAAAGGAAAGTAGATTCTTCATAGTTATCAAATCATAAACTAATCCATAGCTATTATATAGTCACTATTTCAAGGTGCAAGAATTTTAACCAATTAAAAAATGTGATAAAATAATGTGTGTGCCCTATGGGCCAAGTTATATGGAATGCCAAAAAGAGATCCCAATGATCCAATTCAAAATATATTAACAAAAATCATGATATCACAACAATAAGATGCACGGTCTTTAGCGATAGTAATTATGAAATGTGAAGACACATGTCCAAGGTGGGCCAATTGTGGGGTGAAACATGGAAAGAATTGAGATTAATCTAAATCGTCTGATAGAGGATAGATCTACATTTATCACTATGTCACTAATGAAAGGTGCAAGGTTATAAATAATAGCAACTAAGAGATAAGTTACCACATATCCATAGTTTTGTGACCAGTATAGAAAGGATTTAAATAGGTAAGGTGCTTTCCAGCTAGAAAGGTATAACTAGTTTGACTGTGACATCAATAGGTAGAAAGATGATTCAAAAATAATTTTCAATTTCAGCCATCAGATGTGTTGAGAATCAAAAAATATACTTTCAAAATTTCAAAAAATACATACATACTCTCTCTTTACAAAACATTTACGGTAAGTTTAAGTTCCCTCATGTAGATTTTATATAGAAATATAATGCAAATTTAGCATTTTATTCTCCAAAAGAAGTGATAAAAGAACTAAAATGGAGTGCAAGGAATAGAGAATTTAATGCCAAGGAGATTCTGAATTATTTCAATGAGGAAATAGAAATATTATCCTAGTAACTTTTATTCTCCATCTTTCTTAATAATATTTCTATAATGTTCTGCAATTCTTGCAAATATGTGTCCCAAAAAAGACTTTTCTAGAAAGATAGATTACTAACACATAAATGTCCATGATGATTTCCTTAATAAATTGTGTGGATCTACAAATGATGCAGCAGAGACAAGAAAGTTGGTCCATGTCACTTCTCAATTAGAGTTGCCTAATGATTTATACAATAGGTGAAATTGGGCTCAGAATGCAGTGACAACCAAGAGTGGGTTACAACTCTTTAAGAAGTGGTTCTTAGAAAGAAATCTTTTTGCTCCACATGGAAATATTTGGAACTTTGACCTCATAAAATTGGTGGTGGCTAGAGTTTTTATGGATTTAGACCTCTTGAATTTAGTTTGAAAGAAGTATGATCTTGTCACTAGGTCTGTGTGAGGAAAAAATGTGGACTGCCTCATAAAAATAACACCCAAGAAGATCAATGAAGTTTTTCGAGATGGATCCATCTTCTAAGTACCAACATACTACTGATTTTTTAGGAATTAGAGAAAAGGTATTAAGCCTAGAGGGTTTATGTTAGACAAGAAACTTTGAGAGAACATCTGGAAGCCATTGGGACTATAACCTTGGTAATAGCTTCAACTCCAGATCCTTTCAAGAAATAATGTTTTAATTCTCGTGCTCTCTCTCTCTCTCTCTCTCTCTCTCTCTCTCTCTATATATATATATATATATATATATATATATATATATATATATCATTCTATAGGGATTTTGGGGAAGATGAATAGAGCTATATGTCTGTTAGGTCTATGTATATGATGGTGTTGATTTCTTTCTTCATTGTTGACATTATCTTTTATTTTACCTCATTTTTAGCTAATGAAATACCTAATGGATCAATTGTAATTACAAAGGAGAATGTAGAGAAATATTTTGGATGGTATTCAATGTTGATGCATATATTCCTCTTCAAGGGTGTCACTATTTCAAAGGAGAAACAAAATTAGCAAAGGAACATAATGGAGAAGTTATACTTGTCTAACTATGGAGTGCAAACATGTTATGGGATATGAATGAAGCCAATTTCATCATATTTTATAAATATTTTGCATCAAAATTGAGGACATTATTGTCTAGAGATAATCCAAAGATTCCAAAATTGATGTTAGATTTTATTAGATCCATGGGCTCCACTACTAGATTAAATATTTCTCGTAATTAGGTTGACATCATTCCTTGTCTAGTTTCTACTATTTTTAGAGTATATCGGTATCAACCCACTCATTCTTTACCATACCAAGTGCCTTTGAAGGTTAACCTGGCTAAGATTCTATGGAAAATCAGAGATATGGAGGAAACTAAGTTGGCTAGAAGGTTTGGAGGTTCATTTTTTCCCACCTGCACTTTTTCCCATCATTTTATAATCACAAAAGGTAGATGGGTGCTCTTTTATAATATTTTAGATCCCTATAAAATGGAAACATCTCATGCAATATTTTTTAACACTGGGGGATTCTATGAAATATTCAAAAAGAGAACAAAGGAAAAGCCTCATGAAAATATATTTTATTACCCTAAGAAAATCATAAAGAATGAGTCTTCCTTGTAAGAACAAGAAATTAAGAAAGACAAATAGAGGGTTTATTGTGAGGTCCTAGAGTTTGTGAATTCCTTTGATAAATATTATAGTCCATTAGTAGATGCTAAAACTATGGCTAATTAGGTAAATAAATTGATGAACTTCTCTAGTAAGATTATGGACACATTGAATGGAAAGGATTTTTTCATAATCTAAACATACCCTAATCAATCAAGAGAAATCATGTAGAGATTAGCTTTTACTCTTGTTGTGAGCTCAAGGAAATATGTTAGCCAAGAGAAGCTAGGGTATATCATAGTTAAAATGGAAGAGGATGTTAATAAGAAAGGATAGGAGAATACTGACAATTATGTGCCCTCTTCCCAACCACATACAAGACCTACACCTAGGATATACTCATCAGAGCATGCATCCAAGAAGAAAAATATTGGAGAAGATACTATTCCTTAGGTACCATCTCTATCACCTCTTTGTCATGATAATGAGTAGCTTAGTGTTGAACAATTGGAACAATTGGGAAATAAGGTTGATGTTATTGTTACTTAAATTAAATTAGAGGAGTAGACGCTAAAAGAACCTCCTATTCCAAGCATGAAATTAACAATTATTTAAAAGGTAAGGAGTTGGACCCTATTATTGAGAAAACTAGTCATAATTTTTTGATAGATAATAATTTTGTGAAGTCTAGAGAATTATTTAAATTTGCTTGAAGGTTAAAAGTTTCTAAATTTGAGGAAGATGTCAAAAAAAGAAAGCCAACCCCTGAAATATGATGCAAGAATTTGGAAAAACAACCTATAGGGAGGAAGAGAAATGATCAGGAATGATGCATACTAACTTCTTCTTGATTGAGATATTGAAGATGGTATGGTTTTTGATGCAGTAAGGAAAGATGTAAATACCATGTACATAAATGAAGAAGATGATAAGAGAGAACCAAAAGGTGTGAAATATATTGAACACCATGTAGCACAAGTCATCTAGTCATTATAAAAGAGAAATAGGTTGCATTCTTTTGAACATTCTTACCCGAATCCAATGGGGAGTTTAATATTAAAAAGATTTGATGATATCTCTAATGAAGAAGCCTCCACCATTAATACTGAGACAAAAAAATTTACATTAGCTACAATAGGGAGAGATAAGAAAATGATGGATGAATTCCATATGAAATATGAGAAAGTCTTAGCATCTTACAATGAAGAGACTAGGAGAAGATTGAAAGGTTAAAGAGAGATTTCTCAATACAAGGGAAAGTAGATTAAATAGTTAGAGGTATGAGAATATTTCCAAAGAATGATTGTATCCTCACCTACTCTCCTACCAACTACTAGTCCCATTGTTGAAATCCCAGATACACCATTGCATCAAGAAGAGCTTTCTAGAGAAGATATAGAACAGGAGAAAGATAGAGTCAAGGTAATACAAATAGAAGTATAACTAAGATATGAAGAAAAGATAAGAAACACACTGTTGCATTTGTCTTTAAGATTGACACTAGACTTCTTCACCATGTAATAACAAAATTGATTTCTACAATAAAATCTCCTTCTAATAATGAAGATAGGTTGTGAAGAATCTTGAATAAATGGATTGGGAGAGAGGAGAAAATAACTGAAATGTCTTTCAATGTGGATGATAAGATAAATGATTACTACCATATTGAAAAGACATATGATTGAGTAATTGGTTTGTGGGGTTTTGATATAAGCTTAAGGTAAAAGAGATTTTGCATCTCCAAGTTTGAGAACAAAGAACATGCATCTTTTCATTTAGTATTTACAAACGATGAAGAGATGAATAAACTCATAGTCTAGGATGATGATGTTGTTGCTATGTTTTTGAAGTATGAGATAGCAACCAGAAGAAAGGTGGGCTAACCCCAAAGTACAAATAGGCTGAACAACAGCCAAAAGTCACCTCTAACTTATCTAATTGATGCTAATTTTATACTTTAAAAAAAAATGAATAGCTCCAAAATAGAGTAACCCTTATCAACATTCCTATTCCTAACAACCATATAAAATGGAAAATTATGCCAACAACAAGTAAACATAATGCTACTACTATTCTAGTTCATGATCATATCCATAGTAAAAGCCCTAGAGGGTACCAAGTTGAATGGGATCTAAATGATAAAAAAAAAGAATCGGGGGCTTTCTGACTTTCTCTCCCCATTCCTCATCCTTCTTTTCCTTAAGCTCCTCCATGTTAAAATCCACCCCCTCCTATTTGATGGGTTTATCAAGAAATATCTTCAACTAATCCTCCACCAGTAAACCATAGATGGAGTGGGTAGTTTCTCTCTCTTTGACCATATATTTCTTATCCTTGTTTACATGCAAAAAATATAGAGTGGTGGAAGTAGAGTGCATGACCTTCATGGTGAAATCTTACAAGGTGCCAAATTTTTGGTAAATGCTACTATGGTTATCCACAAACTCCTTCATTGAATTCCCTAGCCTCTCCAGCCAAGCCTTGATTTGGCTCTGTCCATGGCTATGTCTTTCTTTGTTCCTCCCACCTTTGGGAGAATCCTTCATTGGGGAAGTGTATCCTCCCCCCACCTACTTCTATTCATGGATGTGACTACTTCCAAGGTATCTAAGATATGTGAGCGGCAAGGTAGGCAAGGTAGTACCTTGCTCCTAGTATCTAGATGTTGATTCTTCCTTTTGGTTGGATTTTTCTCACTCTTAGTGGACATGAAACTAAATTCCTATTTGGGGAGGTTTTTAATTTTTTGATTTGGATTCATTTACTAGCTCTCTTAGAAGTTTTCTTGCTCCTCTTGATCTCCATAGAAGACTTAATGAGACTTATGTTCACCTCAGAACTAATAGGTTATTTTCTTGGCTTTTCTATAGCCTGAGCTAGGGCTAAGGTCCATAGAGACTTTAGGAGTAATAGTACCCAATGGGTTGACAAGAACTGATCGATTTAAGGAAAGGTGGTGTTTGTAAAGTTTGTTCATGAAACCTTGAAGGATGATATAAAGGGGTTTTCCTCGCTCTTTGTTTTTCCTATCCTTAAAAAAATAGTCTTCCATGGAATATAGAATAAGGTATTGAGAGGAAGTCAAATCATGGTTCTTGAAATGGTTGAGAATGGTGAATTTATAGTAATATATTACCTATAACCAATCTTGAAGAGTAATACAACTCATAATGGCATAGAAAATCATAGCCTAGGGCTTTGGAAGATGCTCTTTTGAAAACCCACCTTGCATGCAAACTGACCCCTAATTAGGTCTAAAGTTCTTCCTTAGACTCATTTCATCAGACACCTTGGTCTTCTTGCACTAATTCTTGCCCTCTAGGGCCTCCAGGGATAACTCTCCAACCCTAGTGACAAGATACTCCATAATTTCAAAGGCAATCCCATTAATGTTAGTTTTCCTATTAGTCCAAGAGCTAATGAATTGAATGGTGATATGCTCATTATGCTTTTCCATGCCTTCCATGAATATAAGTGACCTCCCTTCCTATAGGCAAACCCATGTCACGTTTCTTTTTTTGATGTAATCCTCAATCTTCACTTGTTCAATGTGGTAACTGGCACTGATTCTTCACCAAGATCAACTAGCAACTTCTCAAGGTTTTAAAATATTCCCTTGTTGAAGACTAAACTGTGGCAGCCATGGTAGATTAATTAATTCACACTGAATCTAAAATTGTGAAGGAAATGAAAACATGTCATAAGATTACAAGGTTTCTTAGTTTCCAATATCACTCTCTCAGTGGCACATTTGATCAATACCTTTCCTTCCAAAATTAACCATCATCAGCCATATTTATAGTGAGGTTTGGTAAAATTATCCTTGCAATCTATCCCTATTAGTTTTTAAAAATCTGATCAAGTTTGTGGCACTCATCCTTTCTTACAAAAAAATTAATGCTCATGGTGAGAGGACCACAAAAGAAAATATTCAAGAAATCTTCCCAAAGATGAGTTACTTTATGACAATAAACTTGATGCTCTTCCCACCCACATAGATTAATAAAAATATTCCACCTATTGTAATGATTCATGAAGCATTATGAGAAGTAAGCTTACTTTTCATCATCACTTGAGTTGATGATGGGGTTTGGCTCACACCTTCCCATTCTATTATTCTCTTGAAATTGTGACCAAATTTCACCAAATCATTTGCCTTTCCATTTCCTTCATGGTAGATGTAGTCCATGTGGACCTCTTTATAGCCCTCTATCAAATAGAAACCTTTTTCTATTATCAATTTTATCTTTGAGCTACACTAACTCTCTCCTTTCACCTCTTTGATAATCAACATCAAATCTCCCTCAATTACCAATTCATTAATTCCTCTAGCTCTCACTATTCTCATACCCCGTAGAAGGTTCCAAGGCTCCATCTTTTTTGTTTTATTCCCCTCCATAATTCCTAGCATAGGTGACCACTAGCTTTCTATTATATTTTTGAAGACACCCATGACTGTTGTGCTCCTGTCTATGAAAAACCCATAATAATTAAATTTTATCCATGCTTCATGAGGGGGGTGTCATGTCTTTCTTCACCTAGCCATAGCTTTGGAGTTATCAAACTTTTAAGCCATTGGGCCTAAGTCCCAAGTTGATGCCCACATCAAATCTTATCTTCTCAAGTGGTTCAGGTTGGGTGGGGGGGGGGGGGGGTGCTCCATTACCAGATCTAGCTACCAAACTGGGAGTAGCTTTGTCCTTAAAGATTTTTATATTTCTCTGCTACAAATTTTTCCACAACACATACGAGGTAACTATTCTCCATAAGGTTTTCAGATATGGGTGATTAGAGGGACTGTCCACATGAAAAAATTGATGTAAGTTCTCATTAACACACCACTAGACCTCTCATAATGTAAGGGTCCCGCTCCAAACTTTTGATGCAAAAGGGCAGTGAATAAGGAGGTTTGGGATAGAATCTACTTCTCTATAGCATAACACATAGTAGTTAGCTAACTAAAACCCTCTCTTTTGAATATTATCAACGGTGAGAATTGTTTTAGGTAAGGCCATCTACCTAAAGAAATTTATCTTTCGTAGGATTCGTCAATGTCAGACTTTCCTCCAATCCCCCAAGGCCACATCCCCCTTGAGACAATAATCATAAGCAAATTTCTCTATGAATTCTCCTAAAGGGGTAAGTCTTCAAACCAAAGAGTTACCAACTAAGGGGGAAGGGATGTGATAACCCTAGAGTTCTAGTGATCCCCATTCTAGCATTTTCTTGATTATAAACACTTTTCCATTATTTTTTGGGGGTGATATAGCTTTAAATCAATGTACTAGTATGTCTAGTACCAGTCTCTCTCAAGGGTTGGAACCTGGTGTACATGAGGGGGTCATCTAGTATCCATTGGTCTTCCTAGAAGTCGATGTTATTTCCATCACCAATGACCTAATGAGTACCCATCTTCATAATTTTTTGGGTGTACATTTTTCCAAAATTAAGAACTATGGGTGAGAGCATGGGTCCAAAGGTAATATTGGAATGAGTCACCTCTAAGATACTTGGCATTTACAATATTGAACTAAGTAGCCAAAGATTTCATCAATTTCTAACTGACTTTAGTCAAGAGGGCCTTATTCATATGCCCTATCCTTCTATTATTCAATAACCCAAGGGCTATGTGGTAGACATTTTCCTAGCTCACTAAACACATTCTGGTCTTCTCTTCCATTCTAGACTATATGAGTTTTCTTTGAATTTCTTCAAGAATATCCCTATATCTTCCTAGGAGTTTAAAAATAGAGATGAAATACACTAGAATTCCCTACAAAGAGGTTGAGAGAAGCTAGAGTTTCCCCACATTGCTTAATATTTTTCCTTTCAATCCTGCAAGCTTTCTCTGGAAGTGTTCAACTAGCCCATTCTAGTGCATACTTATTTAATAGTGAGTAGGAGACCAAGATAGGTATCCAAAAAACTTCCCTCTTGGAATTTCAAGATTATGGTCATTTTTTCTCTTAGGCTAGTATTTGTGTTGAAAAAGTACACTTTCTTTTCAAATAATTTATGCATTGTCACAAAATGTTCTCATACTAATTCAAAATTGTTTTCCACTCTCTAGCTTCATGGAATGAAGACATGCCAAATAAGAAGGTATCATCAAAAAATTGTTGGATAGCCTATAGGGGGCACAAGGATGTAGGTTTGATCTATGTCCTCCATAGAAATGAATGTATAAATTGATGCTCAACACCTCCTCCACAATGATGAACAAGTAAGGAGATAGGGGGTTCCCTTGTCATGGACCTTGAGAGGAAGAAAAAATGTTCCTAAGGCCCCATGAACAATAACTAAAAATGTGACAATATTCATAGTGACCCTGATAATCCTAATAAAATTCTCATTGAATCCTAACTTGGTCAGAATATCAAAAATAAATTCACTCCTAACCTTATTGTAAGCCTTGGATATATAAATTTTAAGGGCCATACCTAAATTCTGGCTCCTCTCCATATACTGAATTACCTCATGTGTGTTTACAAGTGCATCCCAAATATGTCACCCTAGGAAAACGTCATACTAGTGTAGGCCTATAAAATTATCATGTAGGGGCATGATATTGTTAAAAAAATGTTGGAGAGGACTATATAGATCATGTTGCAAAGACTTATGGGTCTAAATTCTTCAAGATGTTTTGGGTTGTCTATCTTAGCTATTAATACTATGAATGTATGGTTAATTTCCTTTACCAACTTCTCTATTTTGACAAATTCAATTACAACATGAACCACGTCATAATTAATGATATCCCAAAATTCCTTAAAAAAAATTGGTTGAACCCATCAGGTCCTGGGGCTTTGTACTAGTTCATACTAAACACTTTCTTTCTTACCTCCTTCTTGAACTTACCAATCATTGCCTCATTCATCTAATCACTTATCACTAGGTTTACCAACATTAAAATACTTTCATGTGCGTTGGTTTTGACCTAATTGAATGCAGGGTTGTAGATTTCCTTGAAATAGTTATTGGCCCAATCCTCAATGCCCCCTACCTTTGTTATTTCCTAACCATTACTATCCACCACGAGTTTTATGGTGTTTTCCTTTTTTCTTCTTAATAGTGATCTATGGAAGAAGGCCATATTTAGGTAACCCTCCTCCAACCACTAAACCCTAGATCTCTACTTCCAGAATATTTCCTCCCAATTCAAAGGGATCTTCCACCTATCCTAATAATCCCTCTCATTCTAATGTTGCTCAATGGAAGCATTACCTTATGCTAACAAGGTTGAAGAGATTCTAACTTCTTTTCATTGGAATGTTGCCAAACAATGATTTTCTCCATCTTCTAACCTCTATGCAAATTCTTTCAAGTTTTCTAGCAATACAAAACATAGTCATTCCTTCAACCACATTATTCCACCACCGTGCAATACAATCCCTAAACTACAAGTTTGAGTGGTACGCAATTTCAAACCTAAATGTGCTTCATCTATTAGTTTGATTATGCATCCATGAGAAAACCAACATAGAATGGTCTGATATAGTCCATGGATCCAATTTTAGGGAGGGATGTGAGAGAATGTCCTAGCCAACCAAAATGAGGGTCCTATTAGGCATTAGTTGGATCAGATTTTTCCCCATTATATTGTTAGACCATGTGAAACTTGAACCTTGAATGTCGATATCAATCAAATCAGTCCTCCTAAGGAAGCCCTCCAATTCATGCATACTTTTAGAAAAATCCTCCAAGCCTCCCATTTTCTCTGAAGGATAAAGTGGAGCATTAAAGTCTCCCATACATAAAATTTTATCCTGCCTCATTGAGTCGACCACTTTTGATGCCTCATCCTAGACTACTAGCTTACCATTACAGGTGTTGGGAGCATAAATGTTCAAAAAAAATTGATTACCATCTTGCGAGCTAAATCCCATCACCAAAAAATAGGTTTTGAGGAGAATCACCCTACCTATAGGCTTATCTAGGTTTCATAGCATTGCAATGCCATCAAAAGCACCATTTGCACCACCATAAGAAAATTTAGATCTTGGCCAAATATAGTTAGCCACTCTAGAGAACACATGCTCTATCATTTTCACTTCCTAGAAAAGAATCATGTCACTATTAAGTAAACGATCCTTTTGTAAATTTCAAACTACTTCTTGGGGCTATTAAGTCTTCTCACATTCTAAGTATTATCTTCATCTCTTGTGTGGCTTGATTTACTTTGGGGTTTTTTTCCCCTACGTTATTTCCTTTTATGTTTTTCTCTAATGGAGGTTCTTAATCAGAGGTCTCCCCATCCTCACTATTGACCCAAAAAATGCCTTATTTCCACCTTTAGGCTTCCTCTTAGGGATTGTCACACATTCAACTTCATTATTTAGGTAGTCAAAGTTTGCAACCATAGAGGTAGGGGAATATATTTCAACAATACCTAGTAGTGAGACCACCAGGGTTCTATTTGTGAGTGGTCAATTTTTCCCCCTACTCAAGGATATGTTTTAGGGAGAAATTTGTTCACTCTCATCCTCCTTTAATAGGTTAAGTTTTCCTTCCCTAGGTTGGGCCAATTGTGTGGAAAAAAATTCAATAATCCCCCTCCTCATGCTCCATCATTTCTTTTTCCTTTGGTTGAAAACATATGATCTCCTTTGCATCATCATCAACATTCTCCCCTATAGGGGTCCTCATCTTCTCCCTTTCCTTACTTTGAGCTTCCTTTAGTTCATATTCTTCCTCAACACTTTTGTCCATTGATCTTACTAGTTCTTTGATCGTCTGAGGTTTGATCTAGTCTATCATTTCTACAGTGTTTGTGCTTTCAACCACCACCACACTAGGTGAGGATAATTTATCCTTGATTTTATCACTCCTTTTACATTCCACAATCAAATGGCCTAACATATTTCAACATTGGTAGAAGGGTGCAACATTCTTATAGATGATCAATTGTGGCCAAGTACCTCATTTTGCTTTCAGATCCATTATGGTTGGCAATGATTTGTTCATACCCACATTCTCAAAAAACCTAGCAAACCCTAGTTAAGTCTTGGAGCTAGTCAGTATATCCACTTTGATGAAATGCCCAATAGATTTTTTAATTCATCCAAAACACTCACTCATCCTAAAACTCCAAGGGGAGTTTGGGTAATCTTATCCCAGCTAGCACAAATTTGCAAGGATCTAGCTCGAGGCTAAAACCTTGTTTCCATTTCATTACGATCAATAGTTTTTTCGAAAACTACCACAAACCTACCATGAATAACTAATGATCTACTATAGAATTTAAACTAAATATGAAAAGGGAGCTTTCCATTATTGAAACAGTCAGTGATCTAGAGAGTTTCCACCTAGAGGATCACCATTTTGTCACCATGTCCACCATAGGTCAAAATGACAAAAACATACCAATGAGGTACAAGGATAGTCTCAAGGAAAAAAAATCAACCATAGAGCCTAGGAGTGGGATTTGTGGTTCTATAGCCCCTAAGGAAAATATGGCACTACTACATTTGGGTTTGAACTATGATGGCCACTCATCACTAGAGCGACACCAATAGGAATTGGCTCTTGTTGAATGGGTGTCACACTTTTGTCATTGCAATTTGCAATGAAAATGACTTTTCTCTCAATTGCAATGCAAGAAGATGTTATGATTTGAAACTAAACAAGGCCATACACCATCACAATTGTGATGGATAGCTATCAATGTTTCTATTGGAAGTGTGATGTTTATGTGAAAACTATGTTGTGGGTCTAACAACAATTCATTGGCAATGTCATGACATTCGAGACATATATGTGAAAACAATTCTATGGGTTTGATGATTATCCATTGGAATTGCAATGATATCATAATAGAAAAAAATGGAATGTGTGCTATTGGAGAAAGTGCTTTACTAAAAAATCTATTTCTAAAATTCAACTTTGGTTATGAACATTATTAGGAGACTATAATGCTCTTACCCTTATAACTATTTTTCCTATTGTTTTTTATATTTTGGGAGAGACTAGATGATTCTTATGACTATCAAATTCTACCCATTGCGAGAAGGATCAAAGATTAATAGAAAAAAGTAGTCTTCATTGCTAATGATAAATTCATCACATAGGTACATCCAAGAATGTCCTCATCACCTCCTGCATAAAATGAATCTAATATTACAAAATACCCCGAAGAAATAATAGTTCAAGTGAAACAAGTGTTGACATATGATTGAAAAGGTCATTTAAGTGGAAATATTATTGAAGAGGTTTCAATGATTGTTTTTTCACTGATGTCAAACTTGCTACATGTCGGCAAGACAATTTCTTATATGTTTTAGGCACTATCACTTATTTGATTGATAAGGAGGATTTGATCAATGAGATGTAACAAAAGTACCTAGAGGAAAGGTTGAGTTATGATTATGTATTTTAGTGCAAGAATCAGTTAAGACAGTGATAAAATAATGTATTGATGATCTACTTGAGGTTACAAAATGACTGGCTACACTTAGAAAGTCAGAAGAACAAGGTTAAACAAAGTTCATTTGCCAAGCTTGACGAGGTGGTTAGTAGGTGCCAAGAAAAGTTAGTGCAAGTCAAGAAAAAACATCAATTGGAGCTAAGTGAAAGTGAATTCTAGTGGATACCAAGCAAGATAGTAGATGCTAAGTAATTTTTAGTTGATGTTGAACATCAGTAAAATCTAGTTGATGTCAAGTGATGTAGAGTAATATAGTATGTGCCAAGCATCAAAAGATTGATAATGTCAAGTTGTTGCATTATGGAAAAGACCGAAGATATTCCAAATAAAAGTCAACAAGTTTTTTTTTTTGGAACTTGTGAATTAGGAGGAAGATAAGATAGATGAGCTGGTGACATAGAATCTTATGTAAACCATTTTGGAGGCTAATTCAAATGGATTATAGGAGAATTTTCTAGATAAGACAAGATATGGGGTAGATACTCTATATCCTACCTAATCCATAAAAAACCCTAACTTTGGTGGTGGATAATGAGTAGGAGAAGTTTTCTAAATTTCCTATATGTAGGAAGGACTGGTCATGCAGTAATAGGTTAGAGAGTTTTTGATGCAAAAATATAACAAGGAGAAGGAAAGGTTTTTTTCTTCATCAAGTGACCCAAGTAAGAAGTCTGCAATGGCACACTAAGAAAGAAAGCTTAAAGAGAATAAAGCTTGAAGGGTGAACAAGATGTCAAAGCTATAAAGATTGGAAGCCAAGCAAATTGAGGACTGAATAGTGATCTGTAATCTACAAGTAAGGTTGTAAGTTGTATCAGATCAAAGCTCTACTATTACTTTCTAACAATTGTATTAGCCTAGGGTAAATCATTTGGAATAAGGATGACTTAAGAGTCATTAAGAAATCCTTTAATAGGGTGGCATTCCAAGTGAATAGCCTAAAGTCCTCTAACAAGGATCACTTTTGACAAGATGATTGAAATTCCTTAAATAGGTCACATTTAATAGTGTGTATTGTAATCTTTAATAGGGTTGGCCTTTAATAGGGCATCACTTTAGAAATGTGAAAAAGGAGTAGCATGTTACTAGTGGTTTTTCCCAAATTGGGGTTCCACATTAAATCATTGTGTCAAATGTGCTGATAGATATGTTTTGTTTTATGCTTTACATTTCTAAGAGTTGATTAACAATAACATATTAGATTTAGGTAACACATAATGAATGCATTCATGCTTAATAATGTTTTATGGGTTCACTGAATTATAAAAAGTTTTATTTGTACATCTGGACCTTGAATAACTGATTCACACCCTTACCCCCAACCCCTTCTTTGTTATTCTAAAACAATTCCAACAACTGGTATCATAGCCATCTGCTTAAGAGGATTAGTTTTAAGGTACTAAAAGCACAAAGATCAAGATGTCAAAAAGAAAGGTACCAAACCTCAACAAACATAACTTTCTTGCATGACAAAGTTTGATGAAGCTACACCTTGGAGGACTTGGAGATTATATGCAATATTGCATTATAGTAGAACATGTTGATCCAATAGGAGCCCTAACTACTAAAGATTTGAAGAAAAAGAAAGAACACAATCAAGTGATGTTGGAGATTGCCTCTATGCTAAGCGATGCTAAATTTGATGATATCAAAGGACTTAAAAATGCAAAGCAGTTGTGGGGTGCCATAGACACCATCTATGAAGGAGACAAAAATGTTCAAAGAACCAAGTCAAAGAGCCTCAGAGGTAATTTTGATGACATGAAAATGAAACAAGGTAAGAATATTGAACAATATGTTGCTAGAATAAAAGTTGTTAGTGCAATAAAAGGTGCTACTAGTAAAATAGATGATGACACTATGCTAAGTAAAGTCTTGAGAGAAGTTTTTCTTGTGTATGCTATTAAAGTTTCTACAATTCAAGAGTTAAGATGTATACCAAGAAATGATCTAACTCTTGAAGGTTTGGTAGGAAGACCCACTACTTTTGAACTATCTAACTTTTACAACTACAAACCTAAGAGCATTGAATCAACTTTCAAATAAAAGTTGTTGCTGAAGGATTATAAGGTGGTAAAGTAGAAGAAGAAGAAGAAGAAGAAAATAAAGATGAAGTGTGCATCTATTGATAGTAACATAGATGAGGAAGACATTGAACAATTGGAAACATTGTTGGCAAGAAAATTTCATAGAGAAAAAGGAAAACTTAAATGAAAGATACCTATCATTTGTTTCAATTTTAATGAAGTTGGTCATATTGCAAAAACATGTACCTAGAAGAAGAACTTTAGAGAAGGAAACAAGCATAAAAATATAATAGAAGATGATGAAAGAGACTACAGAGATAAAGGCCAAAAGTCATCCTACATTGTTGATGAGCATGATTATGATGAAATGATGATGAAGTGGTATATGTTGCAATGAAGGAAAAATCTGTTGAGGATGAGGCAACTGCACTTATGACTTGTGTGACGAAGAATGATAAATGGATCATTGATAATGGATGCTCACATCACATGACTGGAGACAAAAGTAAGTTCATTACCTTAACCTATTATGATGGAAATAGTATAAGATTTGGTAATGATGCACCATGCTTGATAAAAGGAAAAGGGTCTATCAAAATCATAGACAAGATTTCATGTGACAATGGTTATTATGTTGAAGGATTGAATTATAACTTGTTAAGTGTGTCACAATTGAATCACTTTGGATGCAAAGTTGAGCTTGAAAATAAATCAGCCAAGATATATGATACAAATGGAAACTTGATTGGAAAAGTTTATCAAACTAGAAGTAATCTACTCTATTTGGATATAGAAGATGCTACTTGTCTTATTGAAATTTTTTATGATGTATGGCTTTGGCACAAGAGATTATGTCATGTTATTTTTTATTATTTGATTAGTATCAACAACATGAAAAGAGTTAGAGGTTTTCCTAAGTTGAAAAAAATAGAAAACATAATGTGAAAACAATGTTAGTTAGGCAAGATGACAAAGCCAAGCTTTAAAAGTAAAGCTTATACCTCTAAGAAAATATTTGAAATTGTTCATACTAACTTGTGCAGACCTATTGAAGTGCAAAGCTACAAAGGAGATAAGTATATAATGTTGTTTGTTGCTGATTACTCTAGGATGATGATAGTCATGTTTCTAAAACAAAACTCAGATTCTTTTCAAATCTTTAAATGGTACTTGGAAAGAGTGAAAAAAAACTAGTAAGAGTTTGAAATGCTTGAGATCAGATGGAGAAGGAGAATTCACTTCAAATGAGTTTGAGATGTTCTATAATGATAGAGGAATCAAAAGACATAAATCTACACCTAGGACCCTTCCAAAAAAATTGAGTTTCTTAAAAAAGAAATAGGTCTATAATGGATTGTACTAGAACACTCATGATGGAAAAGAATGTTGCTCCAAAATATTGGAGAGACACTATAACTACTATTCTATACACCTTGAATAGTGTGCAAGTCAACAAACGTACTCACTCAACACCTTTTGAACTATCGTATAGATACCCACCTAATGTTAAATACTTTAAGGTATGTGGAAGAAAATTCTATATTCTTTAAGATGTTAGGAGTGGAAAGTTTGATGAAAAAAGTGAGGAAGGTATATTCCTTGGTTACTCCATAAGAAGTAAAGTTTACAAGTGTTTAAATACTAACACTAACAAAATTGTGGAAAGTGCAAATGTGAATTTTGATGAGTTAACAAAAGCACACAAGGCTGAACCTATAAAAGAACTAGAAGCATACAAATCATTTATATACTATTATGAAGGACCTCCTATTGAAGAAGATTCTACAAATCATGTTGAAAGCCAACAACAAGTCTCAACAACTTATGAGTCACATCGTATGAATGACAAGTTGCATTCAAATGCTAAGTTGTAGAACAAGGAAAATGCACAATTTGACTCTGAGATTAGTACACATGAAGGAGATGTTGAAACGCCTAATAAAGATGTACACAATGATACTGAAGCTAAGAGACAAATTGCAACTACAAGAACTGAGCCTAGACTATCCAAATATGTCAAAAGACACCATCCTATAGATCAAATCATTGGAGACAAAGATACAATTCCAATGACAAGAAATGGGTTGAGAAGTGAATCATGTTTGTTAAGCATGAAGTAACCTAAGATGATGAGAGATGCATTGGAAGATGATGATTGGTACAAGGCTATGGAAGAAGAAATTTAGTAGATAGAAAATAACAAGACTTAGAGTCTAGTTCCTAGGCTAGAAGACAAGAATGTGATTGTCACAAAATGGGAACTCAGAAAAAAGTTAGATGAGAATGGTGAAGTGAAAAGAAACAAAGCAAGACTAGTTTGCAAAGGGTATGCATAAGAAGAATGAATTGACTGTGGTGAAACATTTTCCCCTATTGCAAGAATGAAAGGAGTGAGAATTTTGATTGTTTATGCTGCATACAAAGGTTTCAAAGTTTATTAGATGGATGTCAAGTCTGCATTTCTTAATGTCATATTAGAAGAAGAAGTCTACATGGAATAGCTAGAAGGTTTTGTTGATAAAAATAATAAGAACATGGTATGTAGATTGCACAAAGCCCTATATGGATCGAAACAAGAACCAAGAACATGGTATGAGAGACTTCATACTTATCTTGTTAAGATTGGATTTGAAAGGATAGATGATAATAACAATTTTTACATGAAGACAGATAAATAAAAAAGTATACTATTATCTAAAATATTTGTTGATGACATCATATTTGGAGGACAAGATACTTTGTGTAAGCACTTTGCAAATTAGATGAAGCAAGAGTTTGAAATGTCAATGTTTGGTGAGATCAAATTCATTATGGGATTACAAGTTTATTAGATGAAATATGGTGTATATATCACTCAGTCAAAATATGTCAAAGAGATATTGAAGATATTTGGACTAGAGGATTCAAAACCAGTAAGTACACCTATGGTGACAACACTTAAGCTATCAAAGAATGATGATTCAAGTGAGGTAAATCAAACATTATACAGATCCATAATTGGAAAATTGCAATATGTAGTACACAGTAGACCTAATGTTACATTAGCTATGGGGATAGTTGCAAGATTCTCTATTAGCCCTAGAGAGAATCACTTGATGATTGTAAAAAGGATGATGAGATACTTGAAAGGAATAGAAAAGTATGGTTTATACTATAAGAAGAATGAAAAGTTTGAACTGAAAGCCTACACTGATGCTGATTGGGCTAGAAATATTGATGATAGAAAGAGCACTAGTGAAGGAGCATTCTTCTTAGGTAGAAGACATGTTACATGGACTAGCAAGAAGCAGAGTTGTACTTCCCAATCTACTACTGAAGTAGAATATGTTGATGTTGCTATTAATTGCACAAACATTGTATGGATCAAATAGCTACTTAAGGGAATGAAGGAAGAAATCACAGAACTAGTGACACTTTATTGTGATAGTACAAGTGCTATCAATATATCAAAGAATCCTATAATGCATACAAAGACAAAGCATGTCCCAATCAAGTATCATTATGTAAGAGAATTGGTTGAAGATAAAGAGGTAAAGATGCAATATATTAACACAAAGGAGAAAATTGTTGATATCTTCAAAAAAAACATTATCTAAGGATGCTTATGAGTATCTGAGAGGTAAAGTGGGGTGATACCCCTATCAAAGGCTATGTAAAAGATAGAGGGAGTACCCTACATCAAACAAGCTAACACTCATTTCATACAAATTGATGCACTAGATCTTATTTTAGGAATTTCTTAAAGTAATCATAGAACTAGAATCAAAATAAAATCAGTCACAAGCAAGGTGATAGAGGGAGAAAATTGAAGAACCTAGAAAAGTCTATATACACATATAACAAAGATGCAAGTGTTGAGTGTATGTCTTATGTATTTTTTTCAAAGAGGGAGAAAGTACATTAAAATGATCAAGTGTAAGAGGAGCAATGGAGAGCACACCATCAGAAGATTAGAAGACTAAAAGAAAGAAAGAGGGAGAAAGATGAAAGCAATTACAGGAAGGATCAGAAGGAAAAGAGGGAGATATTTTGTTCATCCATGAAAGAAGAAGAAGATATCCATGAAAGAAGAGAATTAGATAAAGAGGGAGTTATATTTTGTAACCTAATTAGAAGAAGGAGTTACTAATAAATAGAGAAGCTTCAATCACAAACTTTCTTTTTGGTATTGCCTTACTATTTTAACCTAGCTAGTTTGATGGAACAAGATGTTCATCATTTATTTGACTGGTTGACCAATTTGGTTTGCCATCAATGCCAAAGAGGGAGATTATTGATATATGACTGAAAAGATGTTTTGATTGGAAATAATGTTGAAGAAGTTTCAATCATTGTTTTGTCACTAATTTCAAACCTGCTACATGGTGGTAAGACAATTTCTTATATGTTTTGAGCACTATCACTTAGTTGATTGATGAGGAGGATTTGATCAACAAGATGTTATAAAAGTACATAGTGGAAAGGTTGAGTTATGATTATGTATTGAAGTGCAAGAATCAGTTAAGATAGTGATAACATAATGTATTGATGATCTACTTGAGGTTACAAAATGATTGACTACACTTAGAAAGTTCAAAAGAATAAGGTTAAACCAAGTTTATTTGCCAAGCTTGCCCAAGTGGATAGTAGGTGCCGAGAAAAGTTAGTGCAAGTTGAGTGAAAAGTTAGTTGGAGCTGAGTAAAAGTGAATTCTAGTGGATGCTGAGAAAGATAGTAGATGCTGAGTAATTTTTAGTTGATGCCAAGCACCAGTAAATTCTAGTTGATGCTGAGTGATGCAAAGTACCATCGTATGTGTTGAGCATCAAAAGATTGATAATGCTGAGCTATTGCATTATGAAAAAGATCAAAGATTTTCCAAATAAAACCCAACAAGCTTTTTTTCTTGGAACTTGTGAATCAGGAGGAAGATAAGATTGATGAGCTAGTGGCACAAAATCTTATGTAAGCTATTTTTGAGGTGAATTCAAATGGATTCTAGAAGAATTTCCTAGATAAGACAAGATATGGGGTAGATACAATATATCCTACCTAATCCATCAAAAACCCTAATTTTGGTGATGGATAATGAGTAAGAAAAGCGTTCTAAATTTCCTATATGTAGGAATGACTGGTCATGAAGCAATAGGTTGGAGAGTTTTTGATGCAAAAATCTAACAAGGAGAAGGAAAGGGGTTTTTCTTCATCAAGTAACCCAAGTAAGAAGTCTACAATGGTGCACTAAGAAAGAAGGCTTAAAGAGAATGAATGCTTGAAGGGTGAACAAGCTATCAAAGATGCACAGATTGGAAGTCAAGTAGAGTTCAGGACCGTATAGTGATCTATAATCTACAAGTAAGGTTGTAAGTTGTATTAGATCAAAGCTCTACTATTACTTTCCAACAATTGTATCAACCTAGTGTAAATCCTTTGGAGTAAGGTTGACTTAACAATCATTGAGAAATCCTTCAAAATGGCGGCATTCCAAATGAATGGCCTAAAGTGCTCTAACAAGGCTCACTTTTGACAGGTGATTGAAATCACTTAATTGGGTCACATTTAATAGTGTATATTGTAACCTTTAACAAGGTTAGACTTTAATAGGGCATCATTTCAGAAGAGTGAAAAAGGAGTAGCATGTTACTGGTGGTTTTCCCAAATTGGGTTTCCATTTTAAATCATTTTGTCAAATGTGTTGATGGATATGTTTTGTTTTATGTTTTACATTTCTACATGTTGATTTAACAGTAACATATCAGTTTTAGGTAACACACAATGAATGCATGCATGGTTGAGAATGTTTTATGGGTTAATTGAAATGTAAAAAGTCTTATTTGTACATTTGGACCTTGAATAACTAATTCACCCACCCCCCCAACTCTCAAGCACATGAAAAATGAGACAGAGAAAAGAGGATTCTACTTACCAATAGGCATTTTCATTGCATATGTGGCCATGCTATGTGTTGAGTGAGTTTTATTGTTTTTCTATTGTACCAATATCTCTCTATTTGTATATGTACATGCATACACACACACTTACACACGCATACATACATACATACACACATAAATACATACATACATATACATACATACATACATGCTTACATTGTATATGAACAAGAGCAAAAAGATCACAAGGGCACAATATGGTAGTGAAATGCAATGATAAAAAATGAACAAAAAAAAAATCCTAGATCTCTAGTGATCCACCACCATTTAGAGCTTTCCACCCTCATTCAAGGCTCTGCACCCTCTTTCATGCATGACTCTCTAGAATCAATCAAAACAAATAGGAGCCACTAGATAGAATCTAAGAAACTATTGTGGTAGGAACTATGACATTGGAATAAAAAATTGCAAGTTTCTTTGAAACTTTATTGTCCAAATTTCAAATCATTATAAGAGTGCTTGAAGTATTGGCATAGTCTCCCTATGATGATCCCAAGTATCAAATGCTTATAAGATTGTTTCAAGGTTGGGAACAAATTCAACATCCTTTGCATATTTTAGAGGTAACGTTATTATGGAAGAGGCTTCAACAATGGAATGAGCTTTGTGATCATGGAATTTACATAGAAGTGTAGCTTTCTTCTTCAACTTATTACACACAACTCTTCATTGAAGTTATTCTTCCAATAGTGAGAATAACTGCTACAAATTCTTGGGGGCCAAGGGACCCTGAACCTATGCTATGTTTTATGGAGACATGGGAGAAGTTACTACCACCTTTATTACTTCATAACATTTTGGGTCGTATAGTGATGCCAAAACTAATAGCAACAGGGTAAAAGCATAGATCTGTGTCACTGTTTGTGATACAAAAACCTGTTTTGGTCAAATCTCATTTCTCTATCAAAACTCAATTTTAAAAAAAAGAACTAAAAATACCCATTTATAGATTTCAGATTCAATATCATCATTATATAAATTTTTGAGTGTTTTGATTAGTTATAATATGCTATAATCTAAAAATATTATAAGTCGATATTTCAATATTTCAGAAGATGCTCTCTCAAAAAATGAAAAAAAATAGTAAATCATATCAAAAAAATAAAAATAAATTATTTATCACTAGAGGAGAGAATCCTCTTCATGAATATGTAATTTTTTTTCAAGAAGGTATAGATTTGATAGGGAAGTTTTGACGGGAGGAAAAAACTATTGGATTCTGACAAGGTCAAACTTGAGTACTTATAACAAAGAAAATATACATAAAAATTTATTATTTCTTTTTTTGTGCACTAGCTATACATGTCATCTATAAAATATTTTCAAATCATAACAAAAAAAGATGATTTGCACATACTTGTTTGACGAGAACTACATCCTATATTTTATATAGTTAAAAAGGGACTTCAAAATAAAATAAAATGAATAAATTGTTAGTCAAAAAAATAATAAAAGTTATAGGCATAAAATTCATACAATTCTACACATTTCATCAGTTTACATCATCTTCATATTTTAAACGCAAATACCATTTTTTTATCATTAATGTTGAACTGTCACATTCTGATATCACTTTTCTTTATAAAAGGTGACATAGGTTTGTGCTTTTACCCAACAATAGATACTTGGGATCCTCGCAAGGAGAGCATGCCAATACATGCATGGTTTCATCCTTGCCTTCCATTATTGGTCCAACATATGGAGCCTTTATATCCAACCATTCATTATAAATTGGGGAATCGACTTCATGCATGTCATTCAAGTGATGCATTAGCATATGCAATTTTATCACCATGGAAAACTATATTTGATCTTTTTAGATGGGAACAAATGATTGTTCATTTTATTGTAGCTAATTCGACAACAGTTCTATAGGAATTTGTAAACAACCTAGCTAATCAACAACTAGATCCAATTTAATAGGTTATGATTTGTTTATTTTTAAAAATATCTACTAAGATATGTTTTTGTAAACTTTCTTGCGAACTCTTCCCATTTTTCATAGTATGTATTATATTTATGGAGGATCTTGAGGTAAGACACTTAGCATAGGTTGAGTGAGTTTTATATTGTTTTATTATCTAGATTTTGGAATATGCATGTAGTTGGAACAATTTTTCTATTGTGCCAAGATGATATAAGAACCTTAAAAAAGATCTTTAAATATACATGTTTATAGGGAAATATAAAGAAATACATGTTTGGCAAGGAGGAGATTCAAAAAAATGGTTGGGATAATTAGCATCTAGTTGTCATCAAATGTGTGTTTTGTTTAGTGGTTAATATTTTTCAAGTCAGATGCTACCGAATTATGGTAGAAGTGAGGGCTTAGAAATGTAATTGTAATAGTTCCCCAATGTAGATAGAAAAGTATGGTAGCCTATGACGTAGACTGTAAAGTTTACTATACTACATATATAGGAGATAAATTTAGGAGATTGGTGTAATGGAAAGAATAATATGACAAGAGAAACAATGAGAAATGCAATGTAATTTTGAACTTCTGATAAAATATTAATATAAAATATATTACCAAATAAAAAAACCAAAGAGAAGAAATTGTTGATTATTGTCTTAAAAAATCTAATAACTATCAATGACATCATTTAATAAATTAGTTTGATCGAAAATACAAAATAGATTCCCACTTCTATGCTTGATCATTTACAAGTTATTTTATTCTTTTATGTTTTTTTGTTGATTTATTTATTTGAATTTTTTATTAACATTTAAAGCTACTATTTTGTGAGAGATTGTGTTATTATAAGAAACAAAAATTCAAACTGAGTTTTTATACCTAGACTAACAAACATAAAGGTGACACAATTTTAAAAGCATATTTGAATACAACTTTAAAATCAAAGTTTTCCACAGCAAGGCATTTTTTAAATTCTTCTAGACAACTTAATTTTATACTGAAGCTTGAAAAGGAATAGCTACTACATAACCAAAGTTACCTACACCCATTCTTGATAAATTCTTTCAAATAAGCTCCCCTTTGAGTACTTTTTGCTTTGATTCCAAAAGCAATGCATAATTTAATTAGAATCACACTTTTTCCACCTAATACAATGTGACGATACATTACAAATGATTAAATAGAACAATTGAACTACAAAAATTCATAAACTACATAAACAATATAATAAACTACAAGGCATTATAATCTTTGAAGAAAAAAGGGAACTAACAATTCACTCACTCTCATTCTAGCCAATAATAAGTTTAACCCATTCTCTGAACTCTATTTGTAAGTTGCCATGGCACATGAAATTCTCCATGCAGATCCTCAAGATACTAGCAATGCCTCCCCTTTGGCTAATGCTTACTATAAATTCTTCTAGTATGTCCTCCATCACAAGCTAGTGCACATAAAAAATGTAATGAATACAAAAATGCTCCAAATATAAGGATTTGGGTTTAGGTTTTCAATGCATAAAAGCCCAACACCATGTTTAAGAAAATCCTTTGGTTGTGGTATCACCGAAATCTAACAAATTTTTCATTTTGTTATTGATGTTTTTCAGCTCAGATCATTGTTATTATTTTTCAAAGGAATTGTAACAGTAGTGATGTCCAGTGTTCTAAATCATGGTAGGAATTGGACACTAATTGTGAAAGCAACATTTACTCCAGTTTGAGTAATTCCATTAATTTAAGTAGTTTGTCAAAGATTATAAATTGGTAAGGGAAATTACTCCTTACACAATACTACAATAATATAAAATGATAATCAATTGAACAACATTTCCCTAAAAAAGAGGGGAAAAACTTCAAATTAAAATTATAAGTTTTTGTAAAATTTCTTGCAAACTCTACCCATTTTTCTTAGTTTGCACTATTTTTGTAGAGGATCTTGAGGTAAGTCACTTTGCACGGGTCAAGTGATTTTTATTGTTTTATCATTTGGATATGCAATTTTATCACCTTGGAAAACTATATTTGATCCTGCTAGCTAGGAACAAGTGATTGTTCATTTTATTGTACCTAATTCAATGATAGTTCTACAAGAACTTGTAATCAACCCAACTAATCAGCAACTAGATCCATTTAACTAGTTATGGCTATTTTCTTTCTAAAAATATTTTGGTAAAAATAAAAATTCGTGTCACCTTTTAGGTTGACTTATCAGAATGACTAAATTTGAGTATTTGTATCTAGAAAACAATTTTGTTCAAACATGTTGTCTTGATAAATTTATTCTAGCTAGGTTATATATGATCTCATCCTTTTCCAATTGGAAATGTCTATTAAATGCATTTTTTATACTAGTTAGTATCCAATTACTAAAGAAATACAATTATTTCAGAAAATTGATGTTTCAATATCTCTTACTATTTTTTATGATATTTTTTTAATAACATATAAACACCATTTTATAGAGCTCAAATTCAAAATATTTTCATATAGATTTCATAGTGTTTTAATTAGATATAGTATATTGTGATTAAAAAATTGTATAAGTATGTATTTTAACACTAGAGAAGATGTCGATTTTGAGAAACAAAAAAATACTAAATCATATCAAAAAAAGTTAAAAATTATAAAAGGGTATAGAGGAGAGAGTCCTCTTCTAGAATCTATAATTTTTCTTTTGGTTGTAATAGATTTAGTTTGAAAAATGTGGTGGGAGATGAAAACTATCTATTTGAATAAGTTGAAATTTTAAACATTATAAAAGAGAAAATATAGGTCTAAAGCCAATTTTTATTTTTGATTGTTCTAGTTAGATATGTTATTTATAACATGATCCGAGATCAAAGTGAAATATGTTTATTTCAATGTAGTTTTGTGGTGGGAACTAGACCCATAATTTCTAGTATTTTTCAGCAACTTATAGTTATCTTTAAAAAAAGGAAAATATATAATGTCTTATTCCAAATAATTATTACAAATTATAATCTTGAACTTCATCCATTTCTACACATTTCATTAGTTTACCTCATTTCCAAATTCTAAATAATAATACCAATTTTATGTCATCGAAGCTGAACAACTATACTTTTATTATTCTTTTCCTTTGTAAAAGTGTGACACAGGTTGGTGCTTTTACCCATCTTCTATGATATGTTTTTGTAAAAAATAATTGTGAACTTGGTCCAGTTTTCTTGGTCTGTATTATTTTTGTTTAGGATCATGATGTAAGTCACTTAGGACTAATTGAGGGAGTTTTTTTATTATTATTATTTGGATTTTGGAATATATATGTAGCTAGATCAATTTTTTGTTGTGCTAAGATGTAATAAGAACATTAAAAAATATCTCTAAATATGCACATTTAGAAGGAGATATAAAGAGATATCTATTTATAAGGAATTGAAACTAATATTTACATACCCTTGAAGAAAATTGCAGAGCTAGGGCATTATAACAAAATCATAGAGCAAGGGCACAACATGAGAATGAAATCATAAAGTTAGGGCATGACATGACACCAAAATTGCAAAGTAGTGGAATGCCATTGAACTCATAGAGCAACACAACAATGAAACACAAAGATTACAAGGGCACATGAACAGAATTGCAAAGTAAAACCATATTCTAAGAGCATGAGAGTGAAATGTGGGGATCACAAGGGCATGACAACCAAATTGCAAAGCAAAGGAATGACAATGAAATGCAGAGATCAGAACAATGAAACATAGAGATATATCATAGGAATGAAATGTACAAAGAACAAGTCCAAAATGAAGTTCAGAGCTCTCTACCCTCATTTGGAGCTCTTCACCTTCTTTCACATGTAGCTCTCCACAGTCAAAATAAATCAAGAATGATCATGTTTTATTTTTTGTTTATACTTACGTGGGCATCACAATTATGATAGTTACATTAGTTTTACAATGGTGTCAAGGAAAATTGAAAAAAAAAAAACGAATGTCACCACAAATTAGACCACCATCATAAATTTTCATCACAATTTGACCCCAAATGTTATAGTGGGGGTTCCTCTTTAGAGTCCACAGAGATCTTGAATCCAATGATAACCTTCAGCTTGTTTGATTGTGGGATCTTAGTCTTCTTCACAACCATTATAGGACCCTCTAAAGAGTGGGGGCCAAAATAGGAACAATTCTCAAGAACATCACATGGTTCCATCATGTTGGAGTTGATAAAATTCAACTCCGAAGATTCCCAAGATCACCTACATGCAAATAACCTATCAAAGGGAAGCCAAGGAAGGAAGAGTTTGGAGCAAGAGAAAAATCCTAAACAGACATGAGAGAGAATATTTATGAAACACAAGAAAATATGTATTTACAATATGCAAGATGTGATATGTTGTAGAATGAGGGAGCTCGAATATAAAGAGCTCAAGAAATCTCCTAGAACAAGCTAGAAGATGCTAGGAGATAAGTGTGACAACTAAGCATACATCCACATGAGGTGGCAAGTCCTCAAACAAGGTGAGAGTGTAAGTATGACTTAGGATAGAAAAAACTCTCGTATTGTCAACAAATTATAACTAACTCCTAGACTACAACTAATAAATGCAATGCATTTACCTAAGCAAGCTTAAGCAAATAGAATAAATAATTAATATATTAATTATTTACTCTAACAACCCCCTTAAGTGAAACTTAGGGAAATGCCTTAAGCTCACAAAATTAAGAAGAATGCAAAATGGGTCCTGACAATGAGGCTATGTTAGGTACACGTGAACAATGCAAAATGCAACCTCTAAAAATTGGGGAAAGAGAGAAAAGCATGTGGGAAAAACCCTCCCCCAAAAAGAGGTAACCTAGTGAAGGACTCAAGAAGCCTCCAACTAGAAAGATGTCCTTGAAAATAGGAACAAGAAAGTGATCATGAAGAGAAACATCAGTAAATTATGAAGAAGCCACAAATCTACCATTAGAAAGAAACCTCAACTACTGATTTGAAGAACCACCAAGGAAGAAGATGGTACAAACCAAGCGTGTCTATATGGTAGATGATCCATCTCACTGAAATGCATAGGTAGCTAGCCACTGTAATCACCTTGTACATAGGATCAACCACTAAATACATAGCTCACACTAATGAACCATCAAACCATAGAAGCATTAGAACAATAGAATAACCCCCCCTTAATGAAGACAAGGTGAGATGATAGGTAATTGAAAAGGTTAGCCAAAGACTCCTGCAGACGAACCAAGAATGAGGAGAAAGATGAAGAGGTACAAACACCCATAAAGGCATGATCAAATTGACTCTATATGGGCTAATTTCATGGAAGGGACACTCACTTGACAAAGGAAGAGGGCACAAAAAGGGCAAAACATATCCCCCCATGGTGCTTTATGAAAATAGTGCAAGTATAACTATCTCAAAACAACATTCATGACCCTTGGAATGCAAGAGTAGCACTTTATCTCAATGTGATACATAAAAATGCTTACAAGTGATAGCTACAATAATCAAAATAGAAAACAAGCTGCAACAAAACATAGTACAACCCAAAACAAAGGATCCCATACCAAGAAAAGGATCCTTAGACCTATAACACCTAAGATATCCACCATTGAAAAAAATGCCAAAATAATTATAAAAAGAGGATGGGGCAGAATTTGAAGGAAATGATAGCATTTCTAAAAAGTAGACAGAACCAACTTTCCAAAAATATAACATTTTCAAAAACTAGATATGGGATGCAAAAGAAAAGCTTGCCAGAGTCAACAAAGGGACTTCAGACTTTGACTACAAAAAAAAGTATAAAGCTACATCAAAACTTGAAAATACCTACACCAATGTCTCTATTTTAGAACCAACTTTTCGATGCTTCTTTTAGATTGGAAAAATACCTTTGTATGCTCAAGTTATGGCCAAAAAACCAAGAGTAGGTCCAAAATGACCCAAACAGGTGCAAGGGGATGATGCAGGTGATGTCATGCTGACATCAACAAATACTTGCATAAAATTTTATGGCTTGTGGCTCGTCAATGTAAAAAAGAAGCCATGTAGTAGTTCCATGTGGATGTTGTGTGCTAGAGAAGATGATGTGGAAGGGTCCACATGGAAAAGTGCCATGTAGCAACCTTGCCACATGTCAAGTGTTGACTGACTACAAACTATCACTATGGCTGCTAATGTGGATGTGCCCACTGGTGCTAACTAGGTAGGAAACATGTGTCACTAAGCTATCACAACAAACTGTGCAAAACTTAACACATGACCACTAATTGTACCCAGGAGGTGTCGGTAGAGTGGACCTACATCAGCTGGCAGTGAAACTGGCAATGTGCAGGAAGCTTCTACTAGAGGAGAGGCCCAATAGGGCAGCGGCTGAGTAGAACAGAGGCTGAGCAATGCTGTGGAGTTTTTATGCTGGTGGGGAAGCCAGAAATAGGTGGCGGCCGAAAGAATGTAGGCAAGGCAAGGGCAGCCATCCAGCGGTGTAATAGTGGTTGCTCAGCAGTGTGCCCTACAATTATTGTTTTTTATTTTCTTTTAAATTGTGTGTCCATACAATTGCACGAAAAAGACCTCCAACTAATTTATTTTTCCCTCCCAAAGCCCTTTCTCCAAAAATGATGAATTTATATGGATCCTAGCTTTAAAATGCCTTCTGAATCCAATGGCAGTGTCCATTTGGACCCAATGTGCTCTAAAAATTTTCTATCCCCCTGATTTAAAGAAAAATACACAAACAAACTAGGGTTTGTGACTTTAAATCATGACTTCAAAAATTCTTCAATGAAGCAGCAGTACGAAGGCTCTGATACCATGTTGGAGTTGATGAAATCCAACTTCGAAGATGCCCAAGATCACCTGCATGCAAATAACCTGTCAAAGGGAAGCCAAGGAAGGGAGAGCGTGGAGCAAGGGAAAAACCATAAATGGACATGAGAGAGAATATTTATGCAAACACAAGAAAATATGTATTTACAATATGCAAGATGTGATATGTTGTACAATGAGGGAGATCGAATATAAAGAGCTCAAAGAATCTCCTAGAACAAGCTAGAAGATGCTAGGAGATAAGTGTGACAACTAAGCATACATCCACATGAGGTGAAAAGTCCTTGAACAAGGTGAGAGGATAAGTATGACTTAAGAGAGAACAAATTCTTGTATTGTCAACAAATTATAACTAACTCATAGACTAAAACTAATATATGCAATGCATTTACCTATGTAAGCTTAAGTAAATATAATAAATAAATAATTAATTAATTATTTACTCTAACACATCAAACCAAGATTCACCACATAATGCAATTCTTGGGCTTTGTGAGATTTAGTAGAAAGTACCAATTCAAAATTTGTGCACACATATACCAACTCTATTGGAAGGGGGAATGGTGGGGGGATTCCTCTAGCCAATGACTGTGAAGGCATGAACCAAAGTTGTAGGCCATAGTAGGTAGGAAAGTTGCAGGCTAAATTTGTCAAAATATATAGTGCACCAATATAATTAAGAGGGGGAGGGGGATGAATCAATTATCCAACTAATATCACAATCACCAACCTTATTAAACTTTAACCATATCAGTAATATAATCAGATACTACAATAAGATACTCATACACAATAACATCAGATATGTTAACCAGGGAAGCCCTTGATCAAAGGGAAAACCTTAGTGGGGATGGTACCCACAAGATGATGTACTAATATAAATATTCTCTATTTATAGGATGGATCTTATTAGGAGTCTATGAATATATTCATTACATATGAGTCCCTATTAGGAATCTTTGAATCCCTATTAGGAGATTCCAACCTTGTTAGTATTTGTACCAACCTTGTTAGGAGTTGTGGAAGATAGCTAAACCCACTACCTAAATAGCTTCAAGCATAAGACCAATGAATCCACTATCCAAATGATCTATGTATTATTCCTTTCAAAATAATAGAAGTTAACTGTACTTCCTTCCTCTATTTCTATCATGTCAACCAAACCTCTACTCCTTTTGATCTTCTAACCAAATCACAAAACTCACATCTAATAATCCCTTTGATCATTTACATGCATTCACCAAACATCTACTCCTTTCTATAGTTCACACTTTAAATAACAATAGATACATTACAAATAAGGAAAACATCTTTCCTTTATACCATATCCTAAAAATAATTCCTTGAGTCAGCCTTGAGGCTTTCCTAGTTAATTATATTAAGATAATTAATTAATTATAATTACAACAGCACTATCATCTCACAATCTATACAAAACATCACACATGATACTAGGGCTTGCATATCTACTTACATCACCAAAGAATGTAATTTTTCACTACCTAACTATGCATCATCTCATTACATCTCAAATGAAAGATATCAAACAAACATCAGCAACTATTTTCCAAGCACTTTGTCTCTATACTTCTCTCATTAAATTAGGTACAACTTTTATACATCTTTGACTTAGACTTTGCACACTGAACCACATCATCAAGACATATTACAAAACATGTCCATGGCTACACATCACCAGGAAATCAAGCCATTATCCTTATGACTAAGATATATGTGTTCTACTCAGCCAATCTTTATAGAAACCATAATATGTTTACATCAATGACAAACATATTCATCAATTCAACATATCAATACTTTCTAATTCTTAGGGTACTACCCCAAAGTAGCATCATCAGTATTCATGCTAACAATCTCCCCCTTTGGCATTGATGGTGACATAGATGAAAAACATCAATCCTCCAAGAATACCAAAATAGTACTTCGCTACTGTTGCTCTCATCTTCTCAAATCCTCTTTATTAACCAAGTCTAAAATCCACTAGATTCTAGAATTAGCCTCAGTTACTCACATACTAAACAACTCTCAACACATTAGGTGCATATCTCCTAGAAATATTCATGCTTCCTTACATGAATCTTTCTAAATCTCCCTAGAGAGATATCTCTCCCCCCTTCATACTTAGGAGTTCTTATCCCCCATTGCCATTAATTTCAAAGGCATCAATTTGATAGTATACCAATTGTTGAATACCAATTGTTACTAAATTAATCCATGTCTTCAACCAACTTGATTGTCCGAAGACATTGTTCAAGACAAAATACCAAGAGTCCTCAATGACTCAACTCATCATAGGTATTCCCCGATTCAAGAAGTGTCATCATTCAATCTAGTCTAATAATAGTGCTTCGTACCACTAGAATGATTCACTTATTGCATCATCTGCTAAGAAGTAGGTAGAGGTATAACTCCAGGCATAGCTCTCAAGTACTCAAATGTATCTTTAGGAAAAGGCTTCGTAAAGAAATTTATAATTTGATGTTTCACACTCACATATTCCAATCTAATCTCCTTTTCTAATAATTTTTCTCTCACTATGTGATACTTAATAGATATATGGTTAGTGTTAGAATGCAATATAGGATTCTTAGACATCCTCACTATAATTGCATTATCATGGTATATGAGAATAGGTTCTTCTAACTCAATATTGATATCCTTCAACAATTTCTTCATCCACACAACTTGATTATAGTTATTTTGTACTCCAACATACTCTACCTCAAATGTACTCTACAAAATACAATCTTGCTTCTTGCTTAGCCAAGAAACCAATCTATCTCCAAGAAAGAATTCTCCATCATTTTTCTGCACAATATGCAATACTAGGAAAAACTCCATTTCTCCTATCATGCTCATTTTAGAGTCATTCTTTATTTCTTCAAAAAAAATGATCACTTGCTTCATGATTATCTCTAAATATGATTTCATCAACAAATATTACTATTACTAGAACACTGTTCTCAATTTCTTTCAAATACAAGTTACTATCTATCATACCTTTAGCAAATCCAAGCTTTTCCAAATAGGTATCCAACCTTGCATACCAAGTTCTAGGTGCTTCCTTCAGACCACATAGAGCTTTCTTTAGTCTCCATACCATGTCTTTGTCTTCTACTAAAGGAAAACCTTTAAGCTGCTCAATGTACACCTCTTCTTCAAGTTCTCAATTCAGGAAAGTTGATCTAACATCCATTTGATATACCTTGAAATTCTTATTTGTTGCATAAGCCAAGAATATTCTTACTACTTTCATTCTAGATATTAGACCCATATGTATCGTCATAGTCTATGCCTTCTTTCTATGAACATTTGTTGCTTAAAAGTTTAGACTTATTTCTTACAAATTTTCTTTGCTCATTCATATTATTTCTGAATACCCATTTGGTTCCTACTAGATTCTTATCTTTACGTCTAGCAAACAACTACCATGTTTCATTCTTCACAATCTGGTCTAATTCTTTCTTATTTGCTTGAATCTAATGATCATCTTTATATGCTTCATCTATTCTCTTACGTTCAACTTGAGAAACCAAACATATCTCTTCATTAACTCTATTTTTTGTAATCACACCTTTTTCTTTTCTTCTAATTATCTACTTTGGAGGGTGATTCTTTCTCAATGATAACTTCCACATTTTCATTCTTAGCCTTTGGATCAACAATAGTTATCAAAGCTACTAATTGCTCTTCCTTAACCAATTCAAGATCATTATCTTTAACATTATAGTTATTCAAGAATCTTTCCATACTTGTTTTAAATTTTTCATCTTCATCAGAAAGTGAACTCTTTCTAGATTTTCTTACTCTCTTAGGGCATCTATATGAAAAATGACAAAACTCTTTACATGTCCAAAAAATGAAAATTTTCATACATTATAATTCCCTTTTCATAAGCAAATCAATACCTTCCTCCATCTTCTTGTCTTCTTTGCATAAGGATCTAACTATGCATTTGTTCTTTTCTATGCAACAAAAGGATTCTAGATCAAGAACCAAAATGCTCAGATCTTTGTACACATATATGCCAACTCACCAAGAAGTTCTAACTTCTATGAGATAAGATTTCCTTCATCAGACTTAAGACTAATATTTCTCACCATGATCTCCTAAAGATGTTAAGCTTATCCTTTAAGGACCTAATGCTCTAATAAATTATTTTAGAATGTATAGTCCACCAATATAATTGAGAGGTGGGAATTAATACGTTATCCAAATAATATCACAATTACCAACCTTATTAAAATTTAACCATATGAGCAATATACTCAAAAAAAACAACAAGATACTCATACACAATAATACTAGATATGTTAACTAGGGAAACCCTTGATCAGAGGGAAAACCCTAGTGGGGAAGGTACCCACAAAATGATGTACTAATATAACTATTCCTTAGATTGTAGACCTTGTTAAGATTCTATGGATACATTTAGTACATATGAGTCCCTATTAAGAGACTTTGAGTCCCTATTAGGAGATTCTAACCATGTTATGAATTGTGTCAGCTCTATTAGGAGTTATGGAAGATAGATGGACCCATTGCCCAAACAACTTCAAGGATAAGACCAATGAACCCACTATCTAAATGATCTCAATATTATTCCTTGAAGAATAATAGAAATGAATTATACTTCCTTCTTATATCTCTATCCTATCATCAGGACCTCAACTCCTAATCTTGTAACTAGATCACAAAACTTGCATCCAATAATCTGTTGGATCACTTACATGCATTCACTAAACACTCTGCTCCTTTTCACACTTTACACTTCACACTTCATACAAAAATAGATACTTTACAAACAAGAAAAACATATCTCCTTTATATCGTATCTTAAAAATAATTCCTTTAGTCAACCTTGAGGCTTTCCCAATTAATTATAATAAGATAGTTAATTAATGACAATTACAATAGTATTATTGGCTCACAATCTATAAAAAACTTCACATATGTAATAGTAGGGCTTGTGCACTTGATGATGTCACAAAAAAACTATCCTCTATTAGTGCCTAATATTGCATCTTCTTGTTACATCTTAGATGAAATGTATTGAACAAACATCAAAAATTGCTTTCCAATCACTCTATCTCTATACTACTCTTAGCAAATCAGGTACAACTTACATATGTCTATGAGTTAGACTCTATGCACTCAACCACATAATTAGGACATCTTATAGAACATTTCCATGGCCATGCATCCCTAGACAATCAAACCATTGTATGCACGACTAAGATCTATGTCTCTTACTCGGCCAGTCTTGACAAAAACCATACTATGGTGACTGTTGGGATAAAGATAGGATAACTAAGACGGGGGGTGAATTAGTTACTTTAAAAAATTAATCTATAGATCCCTTAGATGTCTTAAAGATATAGTTACTATTGATACTCGGTAAGAAAATGTTGTAACTCGGTAAATTTAACAATTACTTTTTTTTAGGCATTCATGCATGTAACTGAAAACAAAATAAACACAAGAGACACCAAATTTGATGTGGAAACCCAATATGGGAAAAACCACTAAGTAACTAGTCACCAATTTTTCACTCTCCTGAAGTGAGCCCTATTAGGAGACAACCCTATTAAAGGTTACAATACACACTGTTAGGTGTGACCCTATTAGAGGATTTAATCACCTTGTTAGGAGTGGCCTTGCTAGAAGTCTTTAGAACAATTCAACTGAACTGTCACCTTGTTAGAGGATTTACAAGATGGCTATTAAACCAAACTCTGTTAAGAGATTTGAAATCAGTGCTACAATGGTTAGAAAGCAATAATGAATTGACCTGAACAAGATGCCACTAAATTTTCTAGTTACAGGTCTCTGTTCAGCAACATTAGATCCTCCTTGATCAAATATGGCTTTGCTACTCCTCAATGAGCTCTGATCATCCTTCAAATTCACTTCCATAATAATCAATTTTTATATTACATTAATTCCACATCCTATGCTCTCAGAATTTGTGACTTAACCTCTTACTTATACCATTTAGATTGTCAAGTCGACCCATTTACATGTTACATTTACCAATAAACCATACATCAGTCGGCTATAGATATTACTTTGAAAAAATAAATGTTATTTCATAAAATAGTGAAATCCTTTATTGGCCGACCCTGCTCGGTAAATACTGCTTCCAAAAATTACCTGATTTAACCTTCTTGACTCAGTTAACATTGTAATATCTATAAAATCCTTTTGGCTGCCAAGTTTACTCAGTAAGAATTGAATTCCTTCATGAGAGCTTGGTAAGAGCTGTTTCTACCACATTTCTTTTGATGACCGAGTGAGCTCGATAAGAACTACTTCAATCACATTTCCTTTGATGACTGAGTGAGCTCGGTAAGAATTGCTTTAGTCATCAAATGCTTTTGATTTCTCTCTTAGGTACATGACAGTCATCATTCTTGAATAATCATCAACAAATAGAATGAAGAATTTTTCACTTGTATAACTTTCAATGCCAATAGGTCCACACAAATCAGTATGCACAATTTCTAAAACTTCTTCAATCTGATAGTTCTTGCTTTTAAAACTAGTTTTTCCCATTTTACCAATTTGACAATTCTTGCATAGACCAACCTCAGGTTTCTTTATGTTAGTGATACCTCTTACTTTTTTGAATTTACTGATTTTTATTAAGTTTTCAAAGTTTACATGACACAACCTCCTATGCCATTACCAACTTACTTCAACTTGAGCAATGAAACATGAACATTCACCAAGTTCAAGATAAGATAAGTTACCTTTTGTTTGAGTGCTTGATCCAATTAGCTTTCCTTTTCCATCCAAAAATCTTGCTTTTCCATGCATAAATTCTACTTTGAATCCATTATTGAGTAGTTGTGTCACACTCAAAAAATTATGCTTTAGTCCTTCTACCCAGTATGTGTTATCACATACAAGTTCCTTGGTTAGTGAAATTCTTCCTTTTCCTCTTATACAACAAGGTTCATTGTTACCAAATCTTACACTACCACCATCATAGTCTTCAAAGTATTCAAACTTAGTTTTATCACCAGTCATGTGATGAGAACAACCACTATCTATGATCCATGTATCATTTCTGTTCATATGAGAAATGAGTGCCATTTCCTCATCATTATCAAACTTATCTTTCATAGGAATGTAGACAATTTCATCTTCTTCTTCTTCATTAGAATTATTAAAATCTTTAGCCATAAAACATGTTTTCTTACCTTTATCTTTGAGTGATTTGAAGTCTTTCTTGCCATTGTACTTGTGACCTTTCTTCTCATCTTTGTTCTACTTATTTGGGCACCTAGCAACAATATGTCTAATTTCTTCATAAGAAAATAAGATTAGAGGAACCTTACCTTTGTATTTCCCTTTTCCACTTGAATATTTTCTATCTAGTAGAGCTTCAACCACTTCAAGATCACTGTCTAAACTTTGTTCTAATTCTTCATCACCATCTGATTCTAGATCTTTCATGTTTTTCCCTTTTTCTTTGAGTGAAAGTTTGGCTTCAAATGTTGATTCAATGTTCTTGGCAGCTAGAACATAATTGTCATATTTGTCTAGCTCAAATGCAGTCAATCATCCAACTATGGGCTCTAAATTTATTTTATGATTTGCCTCACATCTCCTTTCTTGAATTGCAGAGACTTTGATTGCATAAATGGGAAGTAGAGTTCTAAGAACTTTACTTATAAATGTCTCCTCACTGATATCTCCTCTAGATGCTTTGATTGCACTAACACTTGCTTTAATTTTTTCAACACACTTTGCAATGTTTTCATCCTCTCTCATCCTCATTTGATCAAATTGTTCTCTCAAACTTTCTACTTTTTCTCTTCTCACATTATCATATCCTCCATAGATTTATTTTAGCTTGTTCCAAATTTCAAAGGCAGTTTTGCAATCCTTGATGTCATCAAACTCTTTATAACTCAGAGCAGATGCTATATCTATCATCATGTTATTGTGAGTCTTATTTTCAGAAATATCATTGACAGATAATGTACCAAAAGGTTCTTCATATTTTTCATCAAGGTACTTCAGCCCTATATCACCAATAGAAGCTAGATGAAGCCTCATCAATCCTTGCCATGCTGAGAAATTGTTCCTCTTAAGTCTTGAAATTTCCCTTTTGTAAGACATCCTGATCTTTAGATTAGATCCTTGAAATCTTTTCCTATAAGCACCAATTGCTCTGATACCAATTGTTGGGATAAAGATAGGGTAACTGAGAGGGGAGGTGAATCAGTTACTTACAAAAATTAATCTGCGGATCCCTTAGATGTCTTAAAGATCTAGTTACTACTAATACTTGGCAAGAAAATGCTATAACTCACTAAATTTAACTATTACTTATTTTTCAAGAATTCATGCATGTAATTGAAAAAAAATAAACACAAGAGACACCAGATTTAACATGGAAACCCAATATGGGAAAAACCAGCAAGTAACTAGTCACTAATTTTTCACTCTTTTGAAGTAAGCCCTACTAGGAACCAACCATGTTAAAGGTTACAATACACACTATTAGGTGTGATCCTATTAGATGATTTAATCACCTTATTAGGAGTGGTCTTGCTAGAGGTCTTTAGAATAATTCTACTAAATAGTCACCTTGTTAGAGGATTTACAAAATGGATGTTAAACCAACTCTGTTAAGAGATTTGAAATCACTTCTACAATGGTTAGAAAGAAACAATAAATGAACCTAAACAAGATGCAATTGAATTTTCTGGTTATAGGTGTCTATTCAGCAACATTAGATCCTCCTTGATCAAATATGGCTCTGCTGCTCCTCAATGATCTCTGATCATCCTTCAAATTTGCTTACACAATAATTAATCTTCATATTACATTAATTCCACATCCCATGCTCTCAGAATTCATGATTTGACCTCTTACTTATACCATTCAAATTATCAAGTCAGCCTATTTACATGTTACATTTACCAATAAACCATACATTAGTCAGCTACATATATTACTCTGAACAAGAAAATTTGATTTCATAGAACAATGAAATCCTTTACTGGTCGACCTTGCTTGGTAAATACTACTTCTAGAAATTACCTAAGTTAACCTTCTTGACTCGGTTAAATTTGCAATATCTATAAAATCCTTTGGCTACCAAGTTTACTCAGTAAGAACTAAATTCATTTATGAGAGCTCGGTAGGAGCTGCTTCTCCCACATTTCTTTTGATGACCAAGTGAGCTCGGTAAGAATTGCTTCAGTCACATTTCCTTTGATGACATAGTGAGCTCAGTAAGAACTGCTTTAGTCACATTTCCTTTGATGATTGGGTGAGCTCAGTAGATTTTGTCCTTTGTCTTGCTGACCTTCTAAGCTCAGTAGACACTGTCCTTTGCCTTGCTGACCTTGTTAGCTTGATAGAAACTATCCTTTCCCTTGCTAACCTTCTAAGCTTGGTAGACACTGTCCTTTGCCTTGCTAACCTTTTGAGCTTAGTAGGCACTGTCTGATGATTGATATGATATTTGTGTGACATCAAAGACAACACACAATTTGAACAATTGTATCCAACAGATGACATCAATGAAAAACATAGTCATGAATGCAACATGTCAATACTTTCCAATGCTTAGGATACTCCCACAAAGAAGTATCATCAACATTCATTCTAACAAAATTATGCTAGTATATTTTCTTTAGAAAATTCTTAAACCTTAAGTTAAAAGCACTACATGAAAGAAAACCCACTACTTCACTAAAGGTAAAAGTTAGCAACTCTTAATTAAGAAGCATAGTAGAGAGATACCCTTGCCCCACCATAGAATATTGATAGTTATAATGCATGGAAATATCTAATTATCAAATTGGAACAAAGTAAGTATTACAATTAGGATACCTTATGTGTGGTTCATCCACTATGGGTATACCTATGTAACAGACCATAAATTTTACTTTTAGAAAATTCATATGATGTCACATGCACCTAATTCAACTATCTCATGGGTTTCTAAAAAAGCATTTTTGTCTCTTTTGTAACTATGTTTTTTTGAAGGAGAGGTGTCTTTTTTCCTCTAGGCTTGAAGCTTGTTACAATTCATCCTATATAAATGAGTTTTCAAGGCTAGAGAAGGGTCTAAATTTTCATTTTGGAATGAATATATGCTTTCATATTTTGAGTCAATCCAAACCCATATAGGTGTATTGTTTCAAAAATGTCATTAATGGAAATTCAAAGTTAGATGGCTGAGTCTAATTTTGAGTTTTTTCTGACTTAAGTTGACAATGAGTTGTATATTTTCAAAGAAGATAATACAAAATTATTTAAGTTTTTGTTACCCAATATAGATCTTGTCTCTTCTTGTTTTTCTTTTTTTTTCACAAATTTAATGAATGTCTATTGAATTTCAGTTATAATTCATTTTGAATTATATTTTAGTTCATGTCTTTCTGATATTATAATGGGTTATGTAAATTCTTGATATGAATTTGGGAGGATTGAAAGTTGTGAAAAGGAAGATCATAATAAGAATGAGATTTTAGATTATTTATTGTTCTCCTCTATAAAAAATGATAGGTTAGATCTGGTTCTATGTGTCAAATTTATTTTAGTGTAAGGCTAATGGACAAGGCACTGATCATATGTTTAAAATGGTAAAATTTGGATGGACTATATAGGATAAAATTAATCAATTGAAATCTTTTAATTTCATTTTTGCAAGCCTAAAAGTATAGCCTACACTTATTTTAAGGATCATTGGGGTTTGAGGAGGTTTTCATCTTGCATCCCTTAAAATAGAAGATTCACGTGCATTCATTTTTTATTGTGAAATTCATTGTAAAAAATGATAAATATGTTGAAAACTCACATATTTGTAGGTATAAACACATGAATTTTGTAGAGTTCAAAGGGAAGAAGACTAAAGAAGTCACAATACTTGGTTGTATTGATTTTTCTAGGAAAACCCATTGTATTGTTTGGTTGTCTCATAGGTATCTTTTTCATTTACAAAAGGTACTTTTAATCTTGTTAAAATCAAGAGCCAAAAAAATGATGTATCTCCTAGGGAACACATGACATAAGTTTCTTTTCAAATAGTAAATAATTCATGCATCAAGGTAATGTCTTTTCCATATGATAGAGTATAAATTTATCAATGTATATCATGAAAATAAATTCATGTGTATTAGGCCCTTGAGCCAGATCTATGTTCAAATTTATTTTCTCTTAGAAGTCTCTTACTTTCAATCATATTAGGTATGTTCACCTTAGTGGGTGATGACTCATTCAAAGGCTCTAGTAGCTTTTTTTTTTTTTAATAATTGTTTAAAATGGATGACAAGAGAAGAAACATGAGAGCATACATGAAAATGAAAACCCAGAGATCCCTTTATATATAGAACTACCCCGAGCTAGTAGAAAAAACTTTCCAAAAAGAAAGGAGGTCATGGCCACACATGGAAACCCCAAGACAATGTTTAAGCTCTTTCTTAGTATAAAAGGTAATAGAAAGGGGATCTTTATCTTTGAATTCTAAATCTAAGAATACTAATCTTTCAAGTGAAATCTTCACTACCCCATTTTCTGAGTAAATATTATACCAAGATAAAAAAATTTCTTCTATAGGAGATACTACATTGAGACATAATATGTCTAAGTAAGTAGATCAACATTGGAGATATAAGAAAACCATAGCTAAGATGAAAAACCTTGGAAATGTTTCATTTGTTTAGAGAAACCTTATAGATTTAAGTGTTCCTATAGATTCAAAAACCACCTCTATAGAATATGGATGATTTGCTATTTGAAATTGAACCAGTTAGGAAAATAGTTTCAAAGGAGGATGCCAAATGCATGCATTTGGAAAAGGAGAAGGAAGTGGTAAGCATTCCCTTATAGAAATGGAAAGCTTTCCTCGAAGAGTGGAGGATCTTCAAGAAAAAATATGAAGTTAGAAGAGAAATCTTCAACTTGACATTCATATATATTTGGAGATATAGAATAAATGATGTCTAAAATTCAATATCAAGAATGTTCTCTACGTGAAAAAGAGGGACCCGCTAAGTCAAACCTTATAAACCCCTTTAGGAGAAGGTGATAGACCTCACTACTAAGAATTTTAATAAAGGAAAGAAGAAGGTTGTTGGTATTAAGATCAATGAACTTCTTGTTTCTCCTAAGAGTAATGATATTTCTAAGATTGATTTGGAGTTGGGAAGAGCTAAGAAGGAAAGAGATGATTTAGCAAAGGAACTAAAGAAAGTTGAAAATCAAGCTGAAGAAGTAGAAATGAAAAGTAAAACCCAATTTTTGAGATCCACCTCTTGTCTAACAATAGGGAAACACTAGACTTCACAAGGTGTATCCTCCATCCCAATATGTGTTCCTATGAAAAGTAGTCAAGGAATTTACCAATCAATACCATCTCCTTCTTAAACTACAACTTATCAATTATTTATATCCCTACAACGAAAAACTCCTATAAAAACCCAAGACATTGTACCTAGTTCTTCCAATCCCCTAGGATGTTAGAAAAGGAATCTTTGAATGGAAAGATATAAGAAATTTTAATTTCTTTTATAACTATCCTTGGTTTTCCCCATTGCATTACAAATGAATTAAGGGATAAAGTCACAAATTTATCTAGAAATAATGCTATTAGTAGTGAAGAAAACCTTAGATAATTTATTGATATGTTTAATGATTATGAGGTTGAGCATGAAGATTTTGCTATGAAGCTATTTATGCATTCAATCACAAAAGATGCCTTGGATTGGTTTAGGAGACTTCCTGATGACAACATTGGTTCATGGGATGAACTAGAGAAAATTTTCAAGGAATGGTATGGAGACAACACTAATGCCAACTTTCTCTTAAATTAATTTAACAATACAAAGAAGAATTATAATGAATCCACATTTGATTTTAATGTTAGATTGTAAAAGAGAATGTATAAGATATTTCAAGTCATGAGTTTAGGTGAGAATATATTCTTGAACACCTATTTCAATTTATTTGATAGTAAAATGGCTTACATATTGAGAGACAAAGATCCCTTGAGACATTAAGGGATGCTTTAAAAATAGTAGTGCACATTGAATACAATAGGAGGGCATCTAGGAAGTTAGGGAGGAGAGATGATCCTAAGTTGTTTAATCATAGGGGTAACAAGAAATAAGGAGACAAGTATATCAATCAAAAATCATAAGAAAGATAAAATGAATGATGTGTTCAATTTTTTACTAAATTTGAAGCCTCCAGTCAATAGTGTAAATAAGCCTAATATTGGTGAGAAGCCACATCTTAGTTCAAAAATTATAACAAACTAACCATGTTGCATAATTACTACTACAACACATAATGTAAAGATGGTTAACCTGTTAACAATCATTTGCAAGATACAAATGAGAAGAACACACCAGATTCATTATAGAGGAACTCTAAAAATATGGTTGAAGAAATGCCTTGGGGTGTTGTTTTCCAGTCTTCCCATTCTCCTAATTATTGAGTTGTAGCTCATTCATTTTCTACATCCAAACAAATACAACATGAAGAAAGGGAGGAAGAAAAAAGGTCATGATGATGTATCTTGCAATATGACAAATTCTTGTGGTGACTATGAAGAATCTTATATTAAAGAATCTGAAACAGATTTGAGCAATTAATGGAGCATATATGAGATCTACCATTAGTAGATATTTTTATATGTTGAAAGAGAAGTTGATGACAAAACATGCAACATGACCTTAGGGGTAGAACACATGAATTCTAGAAAACCTTCGAAGGAATAAATTGACAAGATAACTGTTGTGATGATTTCTCAAGTTCATAGTATATATAACCTAAGAAATAGAATGGTAAATAATGTTGTTGGAAAAGCTTCGGGCATCCTCATCAAAGATATAATTCAAAAAATGAATGATGACAACAAAGGATAGGGAAAAATGGTTGTCAAAATTAAATATTTTAAAGCTAAGAAGTGGGAACCTAAGAAGAACATGCAAATTTAGAATGTAGATATAGTCTAGATGGATGAAGAAGAAAAGAATCTAAAGATTGGTGTGCAACAAATTGAGGATCTTGTTGCTCAAGTACAATAAAATAAAGGTAATTCAACTAGACCCCTCATTTATGATCTTGTTAATATGATAAATATGTTGTCACATATTACTATGAAAGTTCCTATGTCGCAAATGTTTAGATTACAAGAGCATAAAATAAAAGCACTATATTTATTGGGAGGAATTGGAAAAATTAATGTCATTAAGGGGGGATCATCTCTAGGAAAAGCATTACCAATCACACTGAAAGAAAAGGAAGATAAGGGAGTGATAGTTTAGATATCTCAAATGTATTATGATTACTCATCAACAACATACATAGAAAACATTGGCCCTTTCTTTCTTAATTTAATTATAAATGGAAATATTGTAAACAATTGAATGATTGATTGAGGAGCCTTGAACAATATCATGCCTTTTAAAATCATGGAGTCCTTATTTTTGATAGTAGACATCGTACATGGTAGATTTTATGATGTGGATACAAATTAGGTCCCTATAATAGGTACTATTAATGCAATACCATATAGACTTGTTGCATACACTATCATTGATTTGACCATGAGTGTTTTGGTAGTTGATATTCCTCCCTAATATGGTATGTTACTATCAAGAAAATGGAGTGCTACAAATGGAGGAAGCCTAAAATGTGACCTATATTTTTCTACTTTCCACATAAATTACAAAGTAATAAATGTCAATAGGGAACCTAGAGTTAGGCAATATATGATTAAGGATAATATAGACAACAATGCCACATGATTCCTTGATACAAATGTAAATTTGTCTTTAGATTTGAAATTAATATTCCAAAAAATAGAGAAACTAGTCCCATTAATTGCACATGAATAAATTAGGTAATATGATTAAGAAGGATTGTGGGTTATGTATTTTGATGGTGCAAATTATGAACAAGGATCAAGGGCTAGAGTGGTTTTTGTGTCACCAAAAAAGAACACATTCAAATATTCCTTTGCATTAAATTATACATGTTTCAATAACAAAAAAGAATATGAAACAATCTTTCTATGGTTAAAATTTGATGCTAACCATGAAATTAAGAAATTACATTTACTTTGTGACTCTGCATTGGTAGTATCCCAAATCAGGTAGACTTATGTATCTAGAAACAAAGGGTTGAAAGAGTATAAAAATATTTTTTGGGATAAGATAGAAGTATTTTATGCCTTTGGGATAACTTGGATGGATAGAAAAAATAAAAAATGGCTGACCTTCTTGTTAACGTAGCTATTAAACCTAATGATTTCTCTTTTACTAGATTTTCAAAGATTTAGGTACCAAATAGGCCCTCTATTCCTAATAACATAGAAAATTGGTAGGTATTTGAAGACAAAAAAGACATATTGAAATTAATTTTAAATGAAGATATGTATCATGTCCATGAATTAGATTGCAACACCTTTGTTCAAAATATAAATGGAAAGGATGTCATTTTTTGTTAGGAAATCTTGCAATTAAAAAGAAATAAAGATTGTGTTAGAGAGTATTTTTGACAATCAAGATAGGGTTCAATCAAACGTCAAAGATAATAATTTAAAAGATCTAGAAGAAATTGATCTTGGAAAAAATGAATGTCCAAAGAATGTGTAAATAGGTAAGAATTTATTTCCAATTATAAGAATATCATAAGTTGATATATTGACAAAATTAAGACATGTATTTCCTTGGTCTTATGATGATCTAAAATTTTATAGGGAGGCTTTTTTCAAACATGGTATTCCTGTAAAAGAAAATGCTAAACCATTTATGCAAATATAGAGACCTGTTAATCCTGCATTAGCTCCAAAGATGCAAAAATAATTAATGAAATTTAGAGATGGAGGTATCCTCAATCCTATAAGACATTCTACATGGGTTTCAAATATAATAGCACTTAGGAAAAAAATGGAGATATTAGAGTATGTGTTGATTTTAGGAATCTCAATATTACCTCTCTAAAAGACAATTATGGTTTGCCCAGCATGGAGGCTATGCTACCAAAAGTTACTGGCTCTCAGCTAATGTGCATGATGGATGAATTGTTTGGTTACAATCAAGTATTTCTTGATGAAGTTGAATATTAAAATAATACTGTTACAACATCATGGAGAACTTATATATGTATTTTAGGATGCCTTTTCACTTTATTAATGCAGGGGAAAATTTTCAAAGAGCCATTGATGTTGCTTTTGTTGATTATATAGAAAAATTAATGGTGGTAAATTGGGATGAACTAACTAATTTTGAGAGAATTTTCATGAAATCCCTACAACATTGAGGTTTCTTGAATCTAAGAAAATATACATTTGGACTCACAGAAGGAAAAATATTGGGTCATATAGTATCCAAGGATGGAGTGAAGATATATTTAGAAAGGGTTGCATCTATTGATAAATTCCCCAAGCCTAAAAATGTCAAAGGTATCCAAGTTAATTTCTTGAGGAAGTTTATTTAAAAAATTGGAGAGATTAGTAGGTCAATCTCAAGGATGCTCAAAAAGGGGGGCAATATTTGAGATGGATGGAGAACCTTCAATTTCCTTGCATGAAATAAAAAATGTAATCAAGAATTGCACACCTATACTTAGGACTCCAAATTATACCAAGCCCATGCATATCTCTTCCTTTTCTTCTTATCACACAATTCTAGTACTATTGCTTTAGAAAAATGAAGAGATTCTAGTACAACCTATTGCATTCTTTAGTAAGCCACTTTAAGTTACAGAGCTAAAGTATGGCATAAATGAGAATAGGCCTATGCTCTAGTAAAGGAAGTCAAATATGTTAGATGTTATTGTTAGCATTAAAATTGATGCAATTCCTTTGGGGGAGTATCCTAAGCATTGGAGAGCATTGAAATATTTCATTCATAACTATATTTGTCATTGATGTCAACATAGTAGTAAGTCTTTGAAGACTAGCAGAATAGAAGACAAAGATCATACATGTGTGGTTAAAGTTTTGATGTACAAGTGAAGTGAATTTAAGGACATGTTGTACCTTGTCTCCTAATGATGAGGTTATATGCATAGATTCTAAGTCAAAGATGTAGAGAAGCTATAAGTGATTTGTATAGAGTAGTGCAGAGATAGAGTGCATGGAAAGCAATTTATTATGATCCTATTATAACTTCTAGTAGAGGTATAATCTAGTGATGCATAGTTAGACAGCGATCAAGGATAGTTAGATGGTGATGAAAGGAAGTTTGCAATCCCTAGTATCATACATGTAAATTTTTTTATATGTTGTGAGCTGACAGTGCCATTGAAATGGTGAATTAATTAATAATCGTATTAAAATTAATTGGGAAAGCCTCAAGGCCAAGTCAAGGAATTATTTTTAAGATAGGATGTAAAGGAAATATTTTTTCTTTCTTTGTAAGTATCTGTATCAAGTATTAAATGTAAAGTATGGCAAGTAGCAAAGTGGTTGGTGAATGCAAGTAATCCAAGGGATTATTAGACATAGAGTTTTTGATGTCATACCAAGACCAAAAGGAGTAGAGGTCAATTTGATAGGATAGATAAAGGAGGTACAATTAAAATCTATTATTCTACAAGTAATAATACAAAGATCATTTTGACAGTTGGTTCATTGGTCTTTCTGTTGAGGCTATTTGGATATTGGGTTGATATGTCTTCTTCAACTCCTAACAGGGTTGGAAACTCCTAGTAGGGATTCAAACTCTCCTAATAGGGACTAATTGTTGGCATTATGTTATATTTTTCATTACTGACAACACTTATTCAACTCTATATGGTTACCAAGCTCATCACTTAGTCTATAGTTTATACCGAGCAATCCAGTGTTAACCAAGTTTCACAATTCACATTAAGCATTCAAAAAGCTATGGAGTGAATATACATAGTGTGCAGGCCAGCAGTCATCACCAAGTAGATAGTGGTCACCGAGCTTTTCAGTGACTACCGAGTCATTAGTTTTTGTGATGTGAAGCTAGTGTCTACTGAGTGATGAAAGGAGCAGTGTTTACTAAGTTCTAGCAAGGTAAACTAAGTAATCAATTTCTATTAAGTAACACTATATCTACCGAGTCACCAATGTTCATCGAGTTTGAAGATTTGTATGGATTGAGCCTCTACTTCTATCAAGTGTGTGATGATTCTGAGTAATGTAGTGGATGTAGAGTATCATAAGGTCACCAAGTTAGCTTATAGAACCTAAGTTTCTACTATTTGGCTGACTTAGTAATATTTTGTTTACTTATGTTTTAGTCAACCTTGTAATTGTAAATGTTGGAATGGTATATATATGTAGTGCATTATATCATTTGCAATAGATATGAATGAACATATGAATATATGGATGGATGTATGGATATGTAATGTTTTGAGAAGAGTATTCAACAAGGTCTACAAGGAGCAGTAAAGTTATATTTGTCACAAGAAGTGATTTGTACTTCAAGGATCTAATCAGCAATCAAGTTGTAAGTTAGATCTATTGTTTCATCTTAATAGGTGACTTAGTTTTCTAAATCCTTTAATAGAGTAGACTTAACAGTCTTTCTTCAAATCTCTTAATAGAGTGCATGCTTCATTGTATGTTTGTAAAACCTCTAACAAGGTGGATTCTAATTTCTCTTAAGAGGGTAGATCATCAGAAAGGGTCAATGTAAGCCTTAACAGGCCAACTTTATACTGCAATAGTGAAGTTTTGTGGGTATCATCCCCACCCCAGTTTTACTTTCTACTTGGAAGGTTTCTGGGTCACCAAAATTCTATGTTCATGTGTCATGAATGTTTATCTATTAGTTTCTTATGCATGTAGTAAAGTAGATCAATTAATGGTGAATGATTTACATTGTTAAGTGCTGAATTTATGAAAGTTTTCAAGGTTACTGATTCACCCCTCCTCTCTCAATAACCTTGCTAGTCTTGATTATTTCCAACACTAATATATATTGAATGTTGTTATAGAATCCTAATAGGGTCCATCCTCTAAAAAGGAATATCTATTTTAGTACATCATTGTGTGGGTACCATCCCAACTGGGGTTTTCCCTCTGATCATGAGTTTCCCTAGTTAACATATCTGGTGTTATTGTGTATGAGTATCCTTTTATGGTGTCTAATTATATTGTTCACATGGTTAATTATGATAAAGTTTGATAATTATGATAATAGTTGGATAATTGATTCAAAACCCCTCCTTTCATTTATATTGGTTCACTATATATTCTAACAATTGGTATCAGTGCATTAGGTCTCTGAAGAAAAAGTTTAACAGGTTTGGGAGATCAATGTCGAATCTTTTTAGAAAGGATAGTTCTAAAGTTGATGCAATCAGCTATAATAGTTGGAAGGATAAGATGGAGACTCATCTATTATGTATGGGTCCAAGTTATTGACTTTTGAGGAAATGCAACAAGAAAATTGGGAAAGAAGAAAAGCTTGCAGAATGTAGTGAAGTAGAAAGAGACCTTTTTATGTGTAATATTTGAGCTAGGGAAGCCTTACTATCATCCCTTCAAGAGAGTGAATGCAATTAGGTAAAGTCTCTATTACCATCTTATGAGATTCATAATACATTTCAATCTAATTTTGAGGGTGAGACACATCCAGAAAGAATAAGATTGCAAAAGTGGATATGTTCATTTCAAGATGCTAAAATGATGGAAGATGAATTGGTACGAAGCTATGTTGGTAGGATATATAAGGATTTTCTAGGAATCAAATCATATGATGGATCCAAAGAAAAATATGAGGCTATTTTGAATATCTTGAAAATCTTCACAACATCATTTAAGCAAGTAGCCCAAATGATTGAACTTCTGATACCCTATATTGACAAGTTTTCTAGAGAAACCTTGATTGGAATATTGGAATCCATAGAAGTAGGTTGGAGACAGTCTGGAGAATTGACAAGAGTTGAAATAGCTTTCAGTCCTTTAAGTTTTTAGTCTAATCTAACTAGAAGTGCAAGCACACATGGAGACTTTTACAGTAACAATAGAACCAGATCTAATGAATATAAGAAAGTTGAAGTACATATAGCCCTTCTTATAAGAAGAGAACTAGATGGTAAGAATATCTTTAAATGTTGGAATTGTAATGAATTTTTTCATTATAGTTCTAAATAACCTAAAAGAGAGAAAAAGTATAAGGTAAATTTTAAGCCTAGAAGACCTAGAAATTATCTATATACAAATGAAGATGAGGAATCTAATGAAAATTTCAGAGTGGAAGTGATGGTGATCTAGGATTCATAGTCATTAAGGAAGATGATCTTGACATAGAAATTAGAGAGGAAAAATCTCTAGTTTCCCAAGTTGAAAAGAAGTCTTATTGGATAATAGATAGTGGATGTTCACATAATATGACTAGGGATATGAAAAAGTCTGTTAAATTTAGGAATCATGATGGAGGTATTATTAGTGTTGGTAAAAATGTAGTCTATTACATCATAGGGAAAGGGCCTATTACTCTTGATGGAAAGATTAAGACTGATGATGTCTACTTTTTTGATAGATTAAAGCATAACTTGTTGAGTATTGGGAAGTTGCTAGATAAAGGTTATCTATTGTAATTCATAGAGAAGACTTGCATTGTCAAAGACAAAGATGGTAAGCTAATTGGAACATAAAAAAGGTATAGATGTAATTTATTTCAATTGAATCCTACTAAAATAATATGTTTGGTTTCTAAGGTGGATAACAGTTGGCTATGCAATAGGGGGTTTTGTCATATTAATATTCATAATGTTATGAAGGTTAGTAACACATTTGAAGTTAGAGATATGCCTAAGATAATAAAGCCTACTAATATTGTTTGCAAAGAATGTATCTTGGCTAAGAAAAAGAAGATATCATTTTTCAGCTAAAAGTTCACTACTATAGAGAAGTTGGATATTTTTGACATAGATTTGAGTGGTCCCTCGAGGACAAGAGGATTATATGGAGAAAGGTATTTCATGATTTTTTTTTTGATTTCACTAGAATGATGTGGGTAGCATCCCTTGAAGAGAAATGTGAAGCATTTGAGAAGTTCAAGATGTTTAAGAATATAGTTGAGAATGAATCTGGTGTCAAGATAAAATGTTTGAGATCTCATAGAGGGGGAGATTTTACATCTAGATCTCATTTAACGTGTTTTGTCAAGAAAATGGAATCATTAAATAGTTGTCTTTACACAAGACACCTAGGTAGAATGGAATTGCTAAAAGAAGAAATAGACTAGTAGATAAGGAAACAAGAGAAATGATATATCCAAGACATTTTGGAGAGAAGTGGTCAATACAACAGTGTAGAATATGAACAGAGTACAAATTAGAAAAGGTACACGTTCCTTATGAATTATGGTTTGGTCATTTATCCTTAGTAAAGTATTTCATAATCTTTGGAAGAAAATTTTAGATAAAGAGAGATGATGATACTTGTAAGTTTGATCCAAGAAGTGATGAAGGTATTTTTCTTTGTTTATTCATTGAAGAGTAAATCTTACATATGTTTCAATCATAAAACTAAGACTATAGTTGAATGCAAAAATGTAAAAGTTGATGAAAATTTTAGAATTAAGGAAAGGATGATGGATTTCAATTTTGATGAAGAGGATAATTTTGGAATTGTTAGACATAATGTATAAGTTTCCTTTGAGACTAACAATGCTCTACAAAATGATGTGCATATTTTTGAGAAAAGAGGAGTAAGATTTGAACCAAGGGAAGAGATAAGATTTGTGTTAGAAAATCCTACTGCTAATGGGAATTTGATAAAGAATCACCCCCCAAAGAAGATAATTAAAAAGTAAATACAAAGGAGTGATGACAAGAAACAAAGTTAATGAAGAGATATGTTTGATTTCTCAAGTTGAACCTAAGAGTCTAGATGAAGCCTGTAAAGATGATCATTGGATTCAAGAAATGAAGGAAGAATTAGATTAGATCGCAAAAGAATGAAACATGGAATTAGTTTTAAGACCTAATGACTACAATGTTATTGGAACCAAATGGGTATTAAAAAACAAGATGAATGAGCAAGGTGAATTTGTAAGGAACAAGGCTATACTTGTGTGCAAAGTATATTGAAAGCAAGAAAGAATGGACTATGAAGAGATATATGTCCCTATAGCTAGAATGGAAGTAGTAAGAACATTCTTTTTTTATGTAGTGAACAAGAAATTCAAATTTTATTAGATGGATGTAAAATCAGCCTTCTTGAATGGAGAAGTTGAAGAAGAGGTATACATTAAGTAACCTGAATGATTTCCTCTTACAAAAGAAAATGACATGGTATCCTAACTGAACAAAGATCTATACGGTGTGAAAGAAGCAACTACCACTTGGTACACAAGGTTGGAAAACTATTTGGTAAAGCTTGGATTAGCTAAGGGTATGATAGATCGTAACTTGTATTTGAAAGAAATAGAGAATGGCTTGTTACTAATAGTAACATTTGTTGATGACATAATATTTGGAGGTAATAATGAGGTGAGTGATAAGTTTTTTGAAAAAATGAAGAATGAGTTTGAGATGAGCATGATAGGAGAAATGAATTTTTTCCTAGGTTTCCAAATTTTGCAAAACAACAACAGCATTTTTATTTCATAAGCTAAGTATTTGAAAGACTTGTTGAAGAGATTTGCCTCAAAAATTTGAAATCTTGTTGGTACACCAATGATAATTGTGTTGAGATAGTGGGTATTGCACACCTTTCATAAATTTTTTATATTGTATTATTTTATTATTTAATGTTGCACCTTTATGGATCAGTAAATTGTAAAGATTCCTATGGGATATACTTGATGAATTGTATTATAACATTGTGATAATATTTCACGTAACTATTTAAAATCGGAGAAATAATTAAATTTCCAATATTAAATGCGGGGTCAATGGGCTAAATAGCACATGGTTTATGTAATACCACTTGGTGGTTTTGTGGGACTTGCTACTATATAAGTAGCCACAAGGGTAGTTGTTGGTGTGATAAGAAGAAGCCAAAAGGAAAAGAGTCGAGTGGGACAAGGCTTGACAAGTTAGCTAAGGGAGCATTTGTGAAGGTTGGAAGAATGGCATGGGATGTGTGGATTCATACTTCTTCACATGGATTTATTGGTAGTGGCTATGGCTTTGAAGGATTCCATGGTTGTGTTGCAATGATATTTTGCTAAATAGTACATAAAGATGGATGCTTTTGGAGGCTAGGTTTTTCCCTCAATAAGGGCTTCCCAAGGAATATCTTGTGTCACAATTTTTGTGGGTATGTTGTTTTTTCTCTTGCACATGGATTTTAATTACATATTTATTTCAAATCTATTATGGTTTATGTGGAAACAGTTATATTTTTGTTGCAAGTTGGTATCAATGCTATGGTTTTATTTTTGTAACCCTAGATTGAATCCATGGGAATGGATGAGACAATAAAGAAAGTACAAGATATATGAGTTGTTTATTATAGATCTGATGGTTTTTGGTTTTCTATTATGATTGAATATTGGTAGATTTTGGGAATGTGAATTATTGGTCAAATAGATTTTTTGGGTGTTTCATTTAAATGAGGGTTTTAGGGGGAGCTTGCAAACATGACCTCTTGGATAAAAGAAGACCTCACCATTGGATCCAGGCCAACATTTCCATAAATTTTGATATATAATATGCCCTAGTTTGGCCATGTTTAAAGGAAATGAAAGAGATTTTTAGTTTCAACACATGATATCCATCAAATTTAATCCTATTAGAATTTTCATCACAAAAAAAAATTCTAGTAAAATGGTAAAAAGACTATCTTGGCAAAGTGACCAAAACTTTCTCTTAGGATATTGGATTCTAGACTTCTTATAGGCATTGGAAAGATAATTCAAAGAACTACGACTTGGTGTAGGTTTAGTTCTATGATTTTCTTATTTTGTTAGGTTTTAAGAACCCAAAAATAAGATGTTTTTAATTTATTTTGAGGATAGATTTAACCATAACTTAGGCATATAAAGTAAGATTCTGGACTTCAAGTAGTCAATGGAAAGTTCTTGGAGAGCCCTACATATTGGTTTAGATTTGATGTAGGATTGGCATGGTTTATTTTGTGATATATTGATCTAAATATTTTATAATATATATTGAATATGGTAGCATTGTGAGTTTATGATATTGTATGTTTGGAGATTTAAGATTTGATGTCATTGTATACTCAGTTCATATTTTTGGTTGGTCTCATGATGATATGGTTATCAATTTTTGGTTAGGATACGTATGATGACTTGTTGGATCTATAAGTTGTGCATTGTTATAAGCAGTCTATAATTACAAGTTACATTTATGGCTTGGATATGGGTTGTCTTTTCCCACTGATCTTTCATTATTGATGCATATTTAGACTGGTGGCTTGCATTTGGGTTGTCTATTACCTAAGTCACGTGATTTTCTTATTCTTTTTCATGTAGAAGGGATGCAATGTTTTTACTAGGTATAATTATGGTGGAGAATTGCAGTTGACTATTTTATCCTTACAAGTTGGACACATTGAGAGTCAGATGCTTGGTTCATGGATGTATCATGGTACCAACAATTTTGGCATGACATGATTGGATATATAGGTACATACTTGATGTTCATTGGCTTGGATTTCTAATTTGGTTATGGTGATATATCTTCTAGGTTGAGGATAAAGGCTATTTGGTTTCTTTTGAGGAGCTCATGATGTGCACTTTGAATTCTTTGATAGTTTGATGGTTTGGTTGATTCTCATGGTTAGAGGATGGTCTTTCATCATGATGTCATGCATAGATTGGATACATAGTTTAGTGGGAGCTTGTGGCAGTGATGGAGTGATAGTGCAGGATTAGTTCCTAATTTACTTTATATCTTCTTGGATTTGGAGTTCTTGGTTTCACTTGGTATTGACACTTTGGTTGTGTGAGTGTAGACTTGGAGGATCTTCACGTAGGAGATGAATTTATTTGATGTCATGGATGACTTAGTACCATGGTTGAGTGGGAGTTGCTAGAATTTATATATTTATTAAGTGTTTGTAGATGTTGGAGGTTTGTCTTAGATCCTGTTGTTGAAGAAAATTCTCTGACATTTGCATTGTGCATTTGTTATCTTCATGGTGTGTGAAGATGATTAGATCTTGAGGACTCATGGGGTTCTTGGTTATCTTCATGGTTTGTAGAGATGATTCTTCATGGTATGTAGAGATGGTTTTACTCATGGTATGTGGAGATGGTTACATATTGAGGACTCACATGATTCTTGGTAAAGGTGTGATTTATGCTTTCATTTCTCATGTTATCCTTGGTCTAAGGACAGTTTCATTATTATGTCATGATATACTCTTGATACATGTTTAGAGTTTTGACATGTTATATTATGTTCATATGAAGCATGTTATCTCTTTGGTTGAGATAGTTTAGGTCATGTTATCATTTTTATATTCACAAGTCCATGGTTAGAACTTTGACATTAGTCTTGGTTTAGTTTCTTGGTATTGAGTACATTGATCATAAGTTGGATACTTCATGATTTTGCTATGTTGCATTAGGAAGTTGCATGGATTGATTGGTTACAGGTGCTCATGGATACTTAGAAATGGTGGTGATGTTGATTTCTCTTGGATTAGAGAAGTATTTGTTGGGACAACTATTTGGTTTTAGCAGGAAATTTTAAGAGATTTTTCTTAGATGGGTCTTGGTTAGAGGCTTGGATATCTTGATAAGAATTAGCATTCCCTACTCTTGGTCTACTTGAGAGGTATAGTACATTTTTTCTCTTAGGTGTATTATTTTTATGCTTGTCTTTCATGGATATGGATCTTGAGCTATGGTACATGAGTTAATTTTGAGGTTTCGTTTGAGAGATGGTTTACCATTTTCTATCTCATTGTGCATATATTATTGTGTTGGTTGATTTTTGGAGATGGTTTTATATTGGGCATATTCTTTGGATTAGGAATGATTTATGAGTTTGATTTTCTTGTGAGAGGCTTACATCCATGATTAGTTATATAATATAGTTGAGGCATTTTTGTGGCTTCTTGGTTGAGGTTTTATGGAGGAGATCATACTTGCACAATTTACATCTAGAGGTGTGTATAGAAGGACATGATACAAGTTATGATTTGCATGGTTTTTCTTTGGTCTTGGTTATCTTCCTAGATGTTCAATTTTTCTTACATTGGATTTGAGATTTTAGAGATTGTGATCATTGGTTTGTGCTCATGTATCTAATGTGAAAGATGGCATAGTTATTCTTTTATCTCTTTCCTCTGCTGGTTGTGGAGAACTTGGGAGAGCATTGGAGATTAGTTATGAGAGTTTTTATTGTAAGTTATTGGTTAATGTATTATGGATGTCCTTGATACTACATGGACTGACTTTTTTGAGATGTTGTGAGTAGATTGGTTATAGATTTGACATTATCTTTTATCATGGGAGTTTCTTAGTATATATCTAGTAGGTGTTGCTCTTGAGACTTGTGATTGTAGGAAACAAATTAGATATGTTGATGATGTGAGATTCACTTAGTATATCTTTGAAGGTATGGATAGTTAGATGATTTTGGCACTTGTTGTGGGTGTTATTTCAACTATGGATATTTTGACAACATATACATGTGATTACATTGGATTAGGTTTTTTGTGCTTGGCATTTCAATCGGTACAGGATTTTATGATCTTCTAATGTGATAGGTTGGGTGAAATTCTCTTGGGATGACTTCTATATATGTCTAGTGGAAGTGGCATAATAGGTGGTGAGAGAAATCATGTTTGAGATGATTTATACTTTGATTTCACTAGTACATTTGACCCAATTTTTAGACCAAAATTTTTGACCATCTATTAAAATGTTTTAGATTGGTCAAGATATGCAAGGAAAAATACTTTTTTCTTAAATCCATGCCTGTGTTGATCAAAATTTCAACCAACATGGGCTTCATCATGTTAAAATGAAAAAGGTTGATTTTTCCCTATTTCATCGTTATGCAGCCATTGCGAGTAGTGAAGCATAAGAAGTAGTAGGTGCTTTGACTGATTAGTGATGTGATATGCATTAAAGGCTATTGTATATTCAAGTTAGTCTTAAGATAGGATTTCTCATTTCTATTTCTAATTTTCTTTTGTTCTTTTAGTCCCATTACACATCTGTTAAAATTGACGATTTTAGCCAAAAATTGCAAAAAGAGGGTTAATTGCAAAAAAAAGGGTAACATTCAACATTCATGAAAAATATTGAGGGATTTGCATATAATTTATGAGGTAATTCATTGAATTTCATGGATTTCATAGCAATACCCTATATAATTTAATGCATATTCAACGCAAGGGTTTGTAGATCTAGCATTACGTTTAGATTTGTGGGTTGATGTTTCATCTATGAATTTGATTGATGGTCCTGTGAGAGTGTTTACCTAATATAGATTGTTTGCTTCAAATGTACAATCATTTTTAGAATTTTTTACTAGAGATTAATGATTCAGAATATCGACCTACTTCCTCAAATATTTAATTTGTAAAGAATGTTTTTCCATAGTTGAGTTTCTTGGCTGATTTGAATTGGGAAATTTTGAAGTTGATCTTGCCATGTGAATTTCTTTTCTATGGATAGATAACCTTGGAAGTAAGACATTGATTATTCTGTTATTTATTATTACAATTCTGTCTACTTTTTCCCACCAAGTAAAAGTAGTTCTTATTGTAAGAACTTTTTGTTACTTTTTCAAGAGCAATGTGTTTCATTTTATCAACATTTGATTTCATTTTGCAAGAATTTCAAGTGTTTTTTTTTTGCATATTTCTTTTAATAGCATTAGCAAATATTTTCTCACTATTATTGAAATTTGCATTATCTCACTGTTTTAGCTAGGTTTTTTTTTCTATTGGAACACTGGAAAGTTTTTTAAACATGTCCTTTAAAATTTGATGTATAATGGATTGTTCATTCTTTCATATAATTGTGTACATTCAAAATAATCTCATTATCACAAATATATTGTAAACCTTTGTCTCTATTAGGAGCACATACTAGTTCAAATGGGCAATACCATATTAGTGTTTTATGAGGTTTGTTTAGTCCATATAATAACTATTATAATATGCCAATTTACACCATGTCCATTGCACATATTTGTCAATGTTGCTCTCAAATTTTTTTAAAGCTCTCCATTAGCTTATGGATGGTATGACTTATTGTTCTTTCTACTCATGACATTGTTTGGTAGCTCTAAAATGGGTTTCTTGATTATGTTTCCTTGATTGTAAATATCTTGTTGGAATGAGTTCTGATATTTCCACAAATGAAAATCATAGAAATTTGGGAAAATAATATTTTGTGACTTTAGCTTATACAAATTTAGTTTATCTCTATTTATATAGTGTACACCTTCTTGATGCCTTTCATGTTGGTGACTATTTGTTAGATAAATTTAATTTTTTTCAAGGGAGATTGTACCATGATTAGTTATGGTGTAAATCCACCCCTACAAGGAGGCTATCCTATCCTTTGACATAAATTACATCCTCTTATTTATGTATTTGTATATTTAAGTAGGGTGGGTCACAAAAATCCTACTAATATTAATTTTTAATTAATGCCATCATTGGAGCTCTGCCCCCCAAAATACATTTATGAATATTTTGCCATAGTATTATATTTATCATTTTTTAGAACTACTCTTCTATGACATCATATTTTCTTTAATTAAAGCCTACAACAATATGTATTTTATATTATAGTACTCCTTTCATTAGTTTGCAATAATACATGGTGTAATTAAATATTCTCAGTGACACTTTAGTCATGTTTTCTTGCAATAATGCATTACATAGTTTGCATATTTGACACCTAGGAGTATGCATCTTATTTTTGTACATGGTGTTGGCTAAAGTTTACTTTAGCTGTTGATCTAGTTACTCATCACATTCTACTTTATATGTGAGATCCACCTTTAATGCTCTTATCCACCATTGATGGACATGGGATTCTACTTAACATGGGTGATAGGTGAACTACTTATCTCCTAGTTATTATGCCTTGCCTTATAAGAAAATATTTTTGCATTGCATATTAATGAGTTCAGTTAATTTGATTAGTATTTTTTTATTTGTTGTAGTTCATTATGATATTTTCTCTCTTTTGTGTTATTATTTAGGCTTCTAGATCTTGGTCTACCTTGGGAAAATTCATTCATTGCATCAAAATAGATATGATTGAACATGCTAAGAACTATTGCTAGGACCAAAATTGGATCACTCAAACCACAAAGTATTGATCTAAAAACACAATCCACTAGAACAATGCAAACCATCAATGAGACATGAAATTGTGAAATAATTAATGCTTAGCCAATGTGAACACATCACCCAATATAGGGGATCAATGAAGGAAGATATACAATATGAAACCAACCAATACACTACATGGGCACCATGCTATCAGTACACAACTACCAACACACCAAAGTTTTAGATAATTATGTTGACATCAATGACAACCATCAACCTCACATTTTACCAAAGCTAAACCACCTCACTAATTAAAAAATACACTCCAATAATTTTTTTTCTATGTCTCAAGTTCAAATGGGTAAATGAGGGACTGCATTGGATGATTTATGAACTAGCTATTATGAAAATATTCATTAATTCTACATTAGCTTGTATATTTTTCCTCTAGGTTGTTTAGATGTTTTACATTATTTCTCAACCACCTATCTATTTGTTGGTGTTATTTCACCTCATCCAATGACCCTAGTTGAATTGGTGTTTGTGATTCTTGTCTTATCATTTTTGGTAATTAACCTTTCTGCACTATTGCAAATCTTTGAGGAGTTCCATATTTTCATGGAACATTTTTCAGTTGTGACCTTGGTCACATTTATATGGGGACCTATACTGCTAAGGACTTGATTTTGGAAGAAAGTATTTGTAAGGGCCCATTGTTCTTCCTCAAAACCATGCTCTAGTTAGCTGCATCCAAATCTTTTTGATGATGCTTGGCATTGCAAATGTCCTTTGGACTTGTATTTCAACTCGAGATGGACACATTTAAATATAACATGGTTAAACTTTTAGGAGAACACATTTGACTTTGCCTTGCATTTTATTTCAAGTAAACAAACCAAGTATTCTACTAGATTTGGCAATTGAGATCAATGGGTAATATTACTTTTTCTATCTATATCAAATTTGTGGACATCTTCTGGATAGGCATACACTATTTATCTCACACAAACATTGTAGTAGTCTTGCATATGTGACTAGGTCAGGTTATTCACCTTTATCTTCATGTCATGTTCATCGTTTCTATTTATATTTCACTGGCTACAGCATAAGTGTTTTAACTTAAGTCTCATTATTGGTATGTAGTTAGATTCTTCTAATGACTTTGCTAATGTCCACTTCTCTTTTGAAGCATCATTTTTTAGGAGGGCTACAGATATTGTGTTTTGAAGAGGCCTCAATCTTGCAGCTGTGAGGAGCACATATGTTACCACTTACATATGAATGATAGTTAAAATTATTTTTCCTCACAAGGCCTCTCAAAGGATGGTTGCACAAAAGTTCTCAAGGTTCTATCATATTGACATAAGGGCTAGGTGGATTTCTCAACCCAAATTTAATTTTCTTCAAACTAAAGCAATGCAATTGGGATTATTTCAAACTTTTTTTGCATACTAATATCTTCGGCCCTCTATTCCTATGGGATGATCAAAACTACCAATTGTTTTATAGAGGGTATCTAGGTTCTCATTAGCACAAATGGCATTAACAGTTGGCTAAGGAGACTATAGAGTGAGTATTGTAGAATATTAAAGACATCCTCAGAATCCTATATGCATTATCTAGGTATTTTAATATTATGGTTTGCAATCTGACTACCTCTCTCTATCTCTAGGGTTCATGGTTTCCCTAACTTATGGCTTCTTTTGTACTTATCACATTTTTCTACCATTGGTTCAAGTTTGGGGTTTCTTGCATGTTTGTTTACATGAAATTGCATGTGTACAGATTACTTATGGTTTTCAAAAAAATTATGTTTTTTTCATGTGCAAGAATAGGTGTCAAACCTACTATTACAAATCTAGAAAGTATAGGATCAAATGAATGATCTCTAAATTTTTCCACAAAAAGTATAAGGTATATAGTGAGAAGGTATCCTATAACCAGGTATATGACATCTAGATTTCCTATACCACCCAAAATAACTTCAAATTTAAATCCTATGTTACTAATGAAATGTGATTTCTATTTCCACTCATTACAATTTCATGTCTGATTTTTGTCTTTTTGATTATGTTATAAGTTTTCATTTAGCATAATTAGGCTTCTATCTTACATCAGTTTTTTGTGTCTTCTAAAATACAACTTATTCCAATTCATTATCATCAAAGGATCATTTAGTAACTTAGTGCTTAAGTCATATTTGAGCCTATTGGGCCATCATCATTTTGATTGTACAATTAAAAAAATGTGGGTCACCTCTCTCTACTCTTCTAATATTCTATCCTTCCATATTTCTCTTTAATTTACACCAAATAATATCAAATATTTTCAAATGAAAATAAACTTGATGAGGCTATAGGCTTGATTTAAGTGTATGTTTCAGATAGATCATTCTTTAATATTAATGAGTTTATTAATCCATGAAGGGTGTGAAATGAGTACAAAAGTATCTTTTTATTAGTTAAAAGGGTAAGAGTTGTGTTATTATAAGAATAAATTTTATCCCTTTTTACTCGTGTTTTTCTTACCATTAAATATTATTTTGCTATCTTTAGAATATTGAGATCTCATTGAGCTAGTTATTAGAAATAGAAAACTAACAAGCAATACATATTTCTATTTTTTTCAAGTAATTTTTTTTCATACTCCTCTACTTCCTTTTACTCTATCATGGATAGTTCAAGAGCATGATTTGTAATACCTTCATTTGAAAAATGTGATAGATTGACTAGAAAATAAGCAAACATGTCAACTTGATGTATCTTCAATGTCTCTTGCATTGATTCACAATTCAGGGGTAAAGGAAAGATGAAGAATAAACTTAAGCTAAGAATTAATAGAACCTCCTACCTCTTCTTAGGATAATATTTACCAAAGAAGGAGAGTCTAACTTTGAAATGTAGCTATTTTTTAATAAGCTTGAGTATGCTAAAAATTATTGGTTCAGGAAACAATTTGATGACATGAAGAAGCTTGTGAAGCAACATAATAATGATTTTCCATCTTTTTACTTAATATTTTAATTTTTTTTATCATCTCCGCAAACTTTTTCATCTAAACATACAAGTTTCATAGGTATTGAAAATGAAGATGATAATATGAAATCTCATGCAGTTATTGCAACACATGTTAATAGCTAAAAGATACTAGGAGAGTGATGGGGTTTCAATACAAGTTTGTGAATTGATAAACATGTTTTAGGTGATAAGTATTAGGATTATTTTGAGTTAAAATGAATTGTAAGTGAGATTGAGTCTAGTAGATGAAAGGACTTTTTTTGTATTGAGAATTAATGCATGATGTCGAGGAATATCTAGGAAGGGTTTTTATGATGTTAAGATTCAAAGGATTAGAGGTTGGGGCCTTCACTATTAGGCAAGGGATTAGAATTTGAAATGCAACCATAGATAGTCTATGATAGTCAGTGAAGTCAATGAATGCAATCAGAACCTTACTTGAGTTTCTAGCATTGAGGATATAAAGGATAAGAGTTTATTTGATAGAAATAGGTGTCAAATAATTTATTTTAATAAAATATATTATGCTTGTATTTATCAATAGGTATCTACTATTTGATACACCAAAATTTTCATATCATCTTGAGAGATTTATTTTCACCAATCAGTAGTCCAATATTTCATTTGACTTAATCCACTATTTAAAAAGTAAACTTGGCAATAGTACCACATTTTAAATCTTTTTCCTCCAACTTGTCAACAATTTTATAACAACAACTCTTTCAATTGAGAGTGTAATCAAGAAAGAAATATTTTGGCGAATCATGTTTACAATTACAAGATAGAACCACTAGATGACACTTTAGTTATTATTGCACATATTGCTTCATCACATAATCATACATTCTGTTTGGAATATCATGCTTATAGTTTAGTTTCAGTTGGAAACCTCATGCTTAGAACTGATTGTTAGCATTAACAATTATATATTCTTTGGGATTGCTTTCACATTGGCATTCTATTTTTATATAGATTTCTCATTTAGAGATATTAGATTTCCATAATTCATATCAATGAATTATTTTTTCTAGGTTTGATTGTACAATGGTAATGTTTTAGATGACACTATATGATCCAAAATATGATACTATATCACCATAGATTGTTGTATGTAAATACCAAGCATATTGAATTATCTCGTTCCAAAAGCCTGTCCACAAAATGTTCGTAGAGCAGTTCCTATTCCTAGCTAGCCTCCCAAGATTGGTAAAACCATAGACAATGAAATGTCTAATTGCACTTAGTCTGTAGTCCTTGGGATAATAATCTTTAGCAACAATGATAATTTTCTCTTACTCCAATATAAAACTATACAAAATTTTTAATAAATTGATGAAAATATGATGCCCCTTTTGAATGATTTTCAAAAGGTAATGTCCATCTTCCTAGAGCACACATAGATCACATCTAATTCATATTTCCTTTTATATCTTACTAAACAACATATATTTCCTTGAGAAAAACATTGCTATACATTAATATGTTTCAATCTTTTAGTCATCTTCATTAATTGATGCATTAATCACATTAGTCATTGCTATCAAGATTAGTCAAGGCATGTTGATAATACCTAAGTATATTTCACCTTGTGACATCTCTTTGAGGAATTTTCCAAATAATTAAGATACATTATGTAGAACTCCACATTTTGCAAACATCTAGGCCTTCTAGAAATTATAGGATCATTTTAGCTACATTTGAAAACATTAATCAACAATTTCCATATGTGCAGATATAAACATTAACTACAACATGTCCAATTTATTTGCAAGTATATTTTTCAAAGACCACACTTGACAATATGAACCCATAATAAAATAATGAGACAATGGCCGCATTATGGACTCAATTCTAAAGAAAACCTGATAAATGTTATTTTCTAGAGTCATTATAGGCAACATGATCACATTGAAGGGGGCCACGATTTTTGTCTATTGTTGAATGTGGATTTTCTACTAGAGGAACATTAAGGCGTGAGTATCCAAGCTAAGGATAACACTCCCATGGAAGAAGATGATAATGTGCCAGAGGACATGAGTGAAGAAGATGGTCTTGATACACCTTCACTTGAGAAGGCACACAAACCCTTATATGAAGGCTCCCAAACAACTCTTCTCTTGGCTATAGTGTTGTTGGTGAACTTAAAGGTTATGAATGGTATATCCAATGTAGCAATTTCGTGTATGCTAAGGTATGCCATTTTTGTCATCTTCAATGGTAGCATAAAATTACTATTCATTATATTAACAATGCATATTTGTTGTTGTAGGTTGATTAGAGAGTTTTTGTTACAACCATCAAACATTTTGCCTTGTTCATACTAAGAATTATCTACCATTATGGATTAGATTGGAATGAAGTATCAAATAATACATGCATGTCCCAATCATCACATTCTATATCATAAACAACATGAATTTGCAATAGAATTCCTTGATTGTCATATTAGTAGATATCAATCATATCAAATAACAAAAAAGGTGCCTCACAAGGTTCCTCAATACATTCCCATTATTTTGGATCTTCAACTATTATTTAGGTGTGCTAGCTTGGCACAATTTATGAATTACCATGCACACAATAGAAGTCAAGAGGAAATTATGTGAATGCCTACCAATGGTTTTGCATTTAAAGAGATATAAGAAACATGGTCTCACTTTAAAGAAGAACCTCATAATCTAAAGCTTTCATTGACAGTGGACAGTGTCAATCCATAGGGAGATATGAGATCTGTTTACTCAATGTGGCCTATTTTTTTATTAACAATAAAATTAATCTTTGGATGTCCATAAAGAGGGAGTACATAATGTTGTCAATGATTGTGCCAAGTATTTTTTCATTTTATAGTTATCTAAATTAATTTATGAACAGTGCATGAAAATGGTCATAATAATTATATAATGTTTATGTTCATTGAATTACTAGGTAAGTACCAAGTTAAATATATATACATGTATATTGAGCACCTAATTGATGAGTTATTGAAGTTATGGAATGGCATCACTATGTATGACATCTCTAGATTGATAGGACATCGACAATTTTAATTCCATGCAATGCTTGTATGGACAATACATGATGCCCCTGGGCTAACTTATTTTTGTGGTATGTTACATTATTAAGATCTCATATTTTTGGTATGTTATAGTGCTTAAAAATTACCATCATATTCTTAAGTTGCACATGATAATTGTATATCATCCAATTATACATGATCTTTTAGGTCTTCAGATAAAGGGAAAATTTGCATGTCTAGATTATGGTCCAAAGATGAAATCTCGTCATTCGAGAAGTTTAGGAAAGTAGGTGTTCGATGAGTTTAGCAACTTTCTCCAAAATAATCATAGGTATCAAATTGTCAAAAAATATCTTTTCAATGGGAAATGAGAGACATCATTAAGGCCATGAAGAATGACAGCTCATCTATGGAAGTTGGAATATGATCAACTAAATTGTTGATGTAATTTCCAATTTGTCATTTGAAGTTTAAAATTTGTATTTTGATATTGTCTTATATTTACTAATGTTGTAATTGATGCTCATGAAGGTCATCAAGGCATCAATGACCAACTTCCTAGAGGAATGAAAAGTTATCCTACTCAATTTAGTAGGTTACCATACTACAAGGATCTTCCAAACGTGCATTTGTTTGATGCTATGCATATTGGAAAGAATGTAACAAAGACACTATGAAAAATTTTGGATGGAAGGCATGATAGAGAATAGATTGCTAAAATTTGTACTAAAATTCATTAATCTAATCATACAATAAAAGATTTCATTGAATCAAATAACAATGAAGAATGCATAAATACAAGTGCCCTTCCTTGGTTATTAAGGGAGAAACAAAGTGATGCATTAAAAGAAGTTATAAAAAAAGAAAAAATTCCAATAGGATTTTCTGTAAATACAAGCACTCTTCTATCAAAGAAAGGTGATTTTGGGTTAGGGTTGAAAACACATGATTGGCATATCTTTGTCAAGGTAAGTCATGTTCTCTATTTATAGTATCTCTATAAAATTCAATGTACAACCTATTGCATTATTTAATAATATATTGAAATGATCATTTTTAATGATTTTAGTACATCCTACTTCTATCCCTTCCACACCAATTTGACAATAGTAATAAACAAGTTATATATGATCTTGGAAAATACATCAGGTTAGAAGTGTTTTTTCTTAGATTTGTAGCTTTTTATCTGAAATCTATTGTATAATTTTATTTGAAATCTCGTTTATGTGTTTTTGTGTATTGAATCTATTTTAGGTGGTTATCATTTAAAGAAATTGATAAAAAAGATATCAAATATTGGAAGAGAAAAATTTCACATCTTATGTGTGAAATGCAAAAGTGTTTACCTCCAACCTTTTTCAATGCTCAAAAAAACTACCTCATACATCAAGTTGAGGAGATTGAATTGTGTGGACTTGTGCAAACTAGGTCAATGTAGATTTTTGAGAGGCACTTGAAATTTGTGAAGGGCTTGGTTCAACAAAGAGCATGTCCTAAGAATTCCATGGTAGACGGATATATGGTACACCTGACCATGGAATACATTAGTTAATATCTTTCAAAGTTTGCAACAAATATCCATGTAGGTCACATTTGGGATCCCAACTCTAATGACAAATTTGAAGGGGAGTACATGATGGGGAAAGGTAGATTGAGAAGTGTGAGATGTAATTATAAGTATTCTTTTTGTAGTTTAATAATTCTTATCTATAATCAATATATATAAGTTGTTTCTAATAGGTGTAATTGTCTTCTTTATAGTTGGTCGTCAGTGGGATGCACTACATTTGTATATTGCAAACAATCTTGATTGGATGATGGTACAGATTAAATAGTCTCAAGAAAATGGTCACTCATTAACAAGAGATGGTGTTGCATTGTTGGTTAAAGAAGCTCGTCATAATGGAGATCCCAAAATTATGCCAATGGTACTTGATCTAGTATATGGCTTAAGAGATACAAAGGTACACATAAGATTACTAATCATTAGACATAAGTTTAATATCAACTCATAGATTGATGCAAATAATCTTGACATCTTTGAAAAGTTATAGGTAAAACACCACAAAGCTATGTACTACCATGGCTATAAATGTCACACAAAAAAGTTAGACAAAACGAAGAAAACATGTGATTCCAAGATAAGTGTTGTCTTCGTGATCACCAATATTTTGTCTAGAACAAACATACATCCTCAAAAATCTAAAAATTTATACCGTGGCATTTTGGATGATATACTTGAGTGCAACTTTAATTTATTCAAAATATTTCTATTTTTCATCAAATGGTTCAAGCTACGACTGAATCAAAATGATCTTGATAGGACTATTATTAAACATGAAAGTGGATTTACTATGATTAATACAAGGTCATTTGTGCTAGTCAAAGATGAGCCCTATGTTCTTCTAGGCCAATGGGAGCAAGTGTTTTACTTTGGTGTTCCACAAAAACTAGGTTGGTCATTTTTTTTTAGACATGATCGAAGAGGAAGGATGGTAAAGTATAATAAGATGGAAGAAGAAGATATTGAAGAAGCACAAGATGAGGTAAATGATTATCAAGAACAATAGTTACCTAGTGATGAAGAAGAAGAAGATGGTGATGATTTTGGTCATGCTAACAATAATGGTGATAATGATGATGATTATGTTTATGATGATGATGATCATGGTGATGAAGATGGTGATGATCATGGTGATCATGGTCATGATGATGATGGTGATGAAGATGATCATGATGGTGATGAAGATGGTGGTGGTGATAAAAATGATCAAAGTAACAAGTACGATGATGGTGATGATGATGATGATGATGACATAAATGAAGATCATGATGATCAATGAAATGTCCATGTAGGATCAATGTCAACTATGATGGGGTCATGTATGACCAAATGTTTCTTTCCAAACCATATGTGCAGATATCAACATTAAGTAGAACATGTCAAATATTTTTTTAGATATACACATTAGTTACATCAAATTTTTGGTTAACTTAAGACAAATGATTTACATATACAATCTACTTTATTATTAATATTTTTTTGGTAAGCCTATTACTTTAATTTCGCTACTAATTTCTAAGACTTACTAATTTTTTCATAGGGTGACATGGATGCACCATCTTAGACACCTTCAAAGGAGGTAAACATTAATTATTGCAATTTTTAATGTTAATATAGAAACACATGTCATATTATTATGTTCTTTTCTTTATGGCTTTGGAATTATTTTGATGAAATTTTATTGATATTTGATGTCACAAATGATATTCAAAAGCTAGAATGACCACTGATCAAATGTGATCTAAAATACGTACATCATTTCTACATGACACCACCCTTAGTGCTGACCCCATGTTCATGGCCCAACAATTCAAACAAAGATACATTGATAAAATTGTTAAAATTATCATCGAGGGTGACACAAGTGAGGAGAAAGAGGCATTGAGAAAAGAATTCGATCGTAGGGTCCAATCTTTGAAGGTAAGCAGTAATTCGACTAAAGCAATAATAGAAGTTCAATAGATGTTAATATTTTATATTATCTTATGGATCATGATCTCTAATTCTATGTGTTCTTGTATAGAAATATGTGACAATTGCGACATCACATGGTGAACATGGTGAGGGTTGTAGCGCACAACCTTTGTGTAAGTAACACTTTCTTTGTTTGTTTTCATCAATATTATAACACATAAATTATGTCTTTGCTAACAATATTGTATTCTTTAGCTCATGATGAAGTGTGGATGCCTCCTTTGGTCAGTAGTCCAATATTACCTCATTATCAGCAACAAGGACCATGCAAACATCCTGGTATATGCCCACTAGAACTAGTAAAACCTTGTTTTTCTATATTTCATAATGTGTTATATTTTGTAATTTCTATGCCCTCAAGATTTTATTATTTTATTTTTTTATCTCTATCTTGAGCTTATACTTCTTATATATGATCTTTGGTATTGCATATGTAAGCTATAGGTATAATGTATTTGTTTTGGTGTTAATATGAGCACTTTTGTTGGTGAATCGATAGTTTATTTTAGTAATTGTTTTTATCTTGTGAAACAATTGTCAGTATGAGATAACTATCTTTATTATTCTATTTACAAAAGATACTAATATTTGTCCATCCTATATCTAATTATTAAAGACCATATGCTAGGACTAACTGCATGCATGGTGAATTATGCTAAACCTGACTGACTACATGTTGCACTGACCATAACTGTGAAATAAATTTGGTCATAATGATATCAACCATTCAAATGAGTACAAAAAGGTCTCACTTATTAATTCATCACCATCCCAAGAGAAACAGTCATCACAGGTTTTGCTTCATGTTGTTAGGTAATTACTACAACTGGAAGAATTGTAGTCACAATCTCTGACCTAGATATTAAAAAGATATACTAAGAGTTGGTTCCACATTATTTATTTGATGTAGGTCAAATTGTTAACTATGTTTTGGGCCTTAAGGAAAATTTTTAGTTTGGAAAATAGCTACAATGAAAAAGCTACAAATCTTGCGAATACATTATAGTAGTATAAAAAAAAGTACCTACAATGTCATGTTCTTCCTAACATACCCCAATCCCTCCTTTCCAAATTCCCAATATTCAAATGTCTACTATACATAGGCTTCTACTTGTCAACTTAACAATACAAATCAATTGGTGTGCTTCATTCTTTTCCTCTACTTGAATGAATTTCTTAGTCCAACTTTTGGAATGAGTTATTAAGATGAATATTTGCATTGCATTATTAAGGTTTATTTTACCTTTATATCATCAAGACAAGATGCTCTCCATTTCTAAAATATTTATGTTCTTTGATATCACAATGCACTTGTGTGGATATTTCAACTGTCATGGTAGAATTATTACCAACTAGCAACAAATATTATGTGCTTGCAAGTAGAAACAATTTTCCTTTTCCACATTATTAAATCTTGTAAGGACTATAATAAAAATTTTGCTCAAGATAAAAACACCTTCCATGATTAAAACTTCAGTATCATGTTGATTTTCAAACATGTTATATAGTTTTTCTTGGAATATAAAAGAAAAGGATAAAATAGACAAGAATACAAAGGAGGTATTGCTATTTTAATAGATGAGGATATCAAAAAAATTTCCAGTCCCTCAAATCCTAAAAATGAACTAGATAGTGAATGAAAAAAAAGAAGAAAAATGTTTTCAAAATGCAAAATCCAAGTAGCTAGAAAAATTATCTCCTATACAGAAAGCTTCTTCATTTCTTTTTTCATAGCATTAGCTCTCACTAGACTTCCAATTGCGTTGATTACAAGTTTAAAGTCATCAAGTGGGTTGCTAGGTACAACAGTTTTGTAAAGGTAACTATCAAAAGTCATCTTCTATATATAATCATCAGCACAAATCTCCATAAAGGCTTCTCTCATGGGGTTTGATCTATAGAATACCTTCTGAAGAATGTCCAAGACTTTGTAAGTAGGTATATACTATTTATCCCACTTTTTAAGATAACTTCTCAAAATAGATTCATCAATCATCTTGGAGCCATTTGTAGATCCTTCAATTATAGCCTCCCCACACATCCTTCTAGACTTTGTAGTGAAATATATACCTTCACCAGTACACTTAGTCACATATCCAACAACATCTCCAACCAAAGAAACCCTACCCTTAACCCTCCTAGGCCTTGGATGTTCAAGAAAAGGATGTGCTTCTACCTTGATGATCTTCTCGTCTTCAGTCTTCTCCTTAGCCCTGTTACTAGTAGCCAATTGGTACTATTTAATAGTAGGCTTATTAATCACAGTCCCTATCGCCACTACTACATGATCACATTTAGGGAACACCCACCCATAGAAATAAGGAGAAACATCATCTCCATCATACATTTCTAATAAATTATCATTTAGGTGTATATGTTGGCTTACAAGCTTTAGAAACTCTGAAATGTATATGTTTGGGAAGAGAAGTATTCTAGTTTTTTTTTTTTTGAGCTCTTTGTTTAGGGTCTTGTTTGATAGATCTGCACTCTAGTTTGAAGTAAAACAATTCATATTGCAACAATTTCAATATTGTGATTGGTGGTAATACTTTCACATGCTTTTATGTACGCATTTACCAATGAAGAAAGTGTGACTGGTGGTGTCTCTATGTCTTTCATTTCATTTGTTGTGTCCTTTAACTCTCATGATGTTTGATTTACATTAAATAAACTTCAAATTTTGATCCTTCTACATCAATGTTTGTGTATGTGTTTTCTTGGAAGGATTAAATGTGTTTCTAGGATAACATAGTTAGGCAGTCTTAACCAGAAGGTTCATTAATTTTACTAGAATGAACTAATGCATCTTAGAATTGCATTATATCACCTTTGGGACACATTTTGCAATTCTCTCCATAGATAAATATCTGATCCTTACAGAAAGCAGATAAACATTTGATGATTTTATTGATATGTAATGGGGAAAATTTCAGTTTGAATGTTTTTTTCACATGCAGTCCTAATTTATGCACTAATAGATAGACCTTTAGTTGATAGAGAAATAAAGAGCAGCACTATTGAAGCAGATTTGTTTCCTAGGGTAGTCCATGTGATTAGTACTAATCAATATAAAAGGGCCCTTAAGGAGAACCCAAAGTATGACCTTCCTCTTATGATTCCACTTATGAAGTGGAATGAAATAATAGAAGATGCAAAGGAGAAAAGGCTACGTGAAAATAGAGTAAATGAAGCAGCACAAGGAAAAAAAAGGTATGTCATGATAGTATTAAGTGCATTGTAATCATATACTAATTATTGATATTTGTAAATATATAATCTAAGATGTTTGAAATTTTTCATAGATTGTAGGATACATCCGTGGGTACAAAAGTGAGACTACAAAAGGTTGGGCAACACAAACTTAGCTCTGGTGGCTATATGAATCTTTGGTCTTGACTTGTAAGTAGGAGAAACGAAATTTCATATTTATTTTTTTATATAATGTTTCAAAGAATTTTGTTTAATGAAACCATACAAGGAAAATTGATGATATTAAGCAAAAATATAGGGCATAGAATTCAATGTGGAGCTCACAAATGAAGATAGAAAAAATGCCTTGAAGGAAGGCTATAAAGTTGTGGCTACACACCTACATGAAGAATCTAAAAGTGCACAAGAATCTAGTGCACCAAATGATATATCACAGGTAAATTGGTTAGATTAAAACTAATTGAAATTGAATAGTTGAGAAGATTCTTTTTTGGTATTAGTTTTGAACATAAATTGAATGGATAACAATGTGCATAACATTTTACTACACCCTTCATATCCTATCATAGAACCTACTCATGATGAAGGTCATGATGTGCATTATAGTGGTGGAGGTATTAATTTGCTATTGGAAATTAATTATGCAATTATGAATACAATTTAACATATTCAATTGCAATTTCACATGTATCCTTTTTTTGAATATTTCAGAGCATGTTGAACTTCATGGTGAAGGAGTGGAGAATGTTCCAAGTGTTCAATATGTTGACATGGTGGCGGATCAAAATGTTAATATAAATGATGTGGCATTTCCATTTAAGAAAAATGCATGTTATGTTGAACTAGTACTTAATTACAAACTTGTAATAGATTTTTTTAAAAAAAGAGTATGCCAATTTATCATGTTTACTTGTTCTTGCAACAGAGACCCCTTTAGTGCAGCAACCTCCTGCTCCTCCAAAGAGAAGGAGCCATCATAATTTGACATTACATGTGCTAGAAGAGGAGGAGAATGAGGAAGATATGGATGTTCCTATGAGAACTTTTCTTAAGAGAGCTAAGAAAAACAAAATGAAGAAATGATTTTTAAAAATGCTCTTTGACAAACCTTGTTAATATTGATTTTAAGTAATTATCTATGAATGATGCATATTAATACTGATTTTTATTTTATGTTAATGAATATTTTTATGTGTTAATGAAGTCTTGATTAGTATTGTGCATTAATTAATTTTATATCATATTAATGAATGTTATGTGATTGTATTGATTGAATGTTATAGTTCATAAATGGATGAATGAATGAATGAAGTATGTAGTTAGATGTTAATGGGTAATTTAAATTGATGCAAGGGGGAGGGGGGTGAGGCTAGTTGAGCTTCCACCTTCATGTGGTTGGCCTTGTTAAGTAGAGAATATTATAGTATTATTGAAAGCAAGTGAAGCTCAAACTAACATAGAAAGGAATCACAAAACCCAAATCCATCTACCTCTCATTTTCTCATCCCAATAAGTCATCTTTTCTGCCACTTTTATTTTGAAGGGTCTAAAGCCTGATCAATTCATCATCTGCATATCCTAAAACCATAGTGCTCCAAAAGAAAAGAATGATGTGCTTGAATAATGTACACTATTTCTTTCACCCACTTTATTTGGATGCCAATTGCTTGCATCACCAAGTTGATGTAGTGTAACTTGTAAGATGCCCAAAATATGTGCTCATATGTCACCTCAACTGATCTAGAGTCTACATCCTTAATCCACCAAAATTTTCTTAAGTGCCTAGTATCACCCAACCCACTACAAGATGCCAAGTAAGGTTACTAGCCTTTACCCAATGCTGACCTTTGTCTCTCCAAGTGGTCTCCAATTCTCTAAGATCTTACCCCCTTTCTAGGGCTCTTACCAAACTTGGGTCAAATTAAGGCTTTAGGGAAAATAGCCCTCAACTAGGCCAAATATGGCAAATTAGGCAAAATGCTTTCAAGGCTTCAAACAAAGACTAGTTTTGTCATTCCTAGTCCTATATACCTTAGTTTTTATCAAATACAAATACAAAAACTCCACCACTTAAGCTTTGATTCAAATATGACCCCAGTTTCCAACAATATTATCTAATATGAATCCTGAAATCTCTTCCTATGATAGTGGTTGGCTTTGACATGATTTCTACTAAGTTAATTTTTCTGTATAAAGGTTGGAATGGAGCATTGAGCTCACTGGGTTCATTGAAAATTCAATATGCACTAAAACATATCTAAGGTAATAAGTATTGATAATGAGTGTGTTCCATATGATGAGAGTTGCAAATTATGCAATTGTTGACTTAACATTTTGCTCCACTTTAGCAGGCTTGATGAACTAGGAAAAGGAGCATTTTGAAAGTAACTATATAAAAAAATTACTACAAATATGAGGATACCTAGGAGCTTTGGCTCTTTCTTCATTACAATATGTGCTCCAAATCTGCAATATATACACACAAGGATGAATAGTTATTGTTCATTATGGAAACATGGCAACCTGTCCAAAAGAAATAACATCACACATGATCTACTTTGTTAGCTAGTCCAAACAACTAGAAGAAAAAAAGGTTCTCTAGTGGGTTTCTTGGATTGGAATTGAGCCAAGAATGAAGAAGAGAATATGGGTATGTAGGAGCTGCCTTGACATAGATTTAGCTATGTAGAAGCCACTTGATATATGTGGCAATGAAGGAGTCACCATGATCTAAGTACTATGGCTATATTGGAACCACCAAAAATTCTGATAAAAATGATAGAGGGACCAAGACAAGGCTGAAATGAATTAGGTAAACTAGTTTCAGTGATATCAAACAATGAAAACAAAATGTTGCAAATATAGCCACTATGATCAAGTATGTAAGATAGGATAATGTATGCCTCCCCTTTGATTGATTTTATGTAAGAGAGTACAATTAGTCTAAGGAATATAGAAAGAAAGGAATAAAGCCTAACCTAACATAACATGGATAGGATGGTGGAAAGAGGGATAAAAAAAGATCAGTGGCTCTAAAGTGAGAAGAGTATGTGCTAATAGTACAAAAGGAGAATGGTGAAGAAGAGAAATACCATAGAAAATGATAAAAATAGAAATCCCTTGATTAATAGGAGAACTCCAAGATAGGTTGCTACCAAGACAAAACTAGAGAAAAAGTGTTGCTTTAGAGTAGTTGTAGGTAGAAGAAAAAAACAATAAGAGACAAGAAAAACCCCAAGAAATCATAGTTTAGAAGTTCTCCAGTCACCATGCAAGGAAATTAAGATAGAGAAATAGTGTAGTTGGAGGAAGTGGACACCTAGAAGTGGGCACTTATAGTTAGTTACTAGTGTGGAGGGCTTTTCTATGTGAATAAACTTTTGAATAGGCAACACAAACCATCCTCACTATGGTTCCTTACTACCTTACACAAAAAATAGCATGATTTATTTGGATGTACACCTTAATTCCTTAGCCATATCTTTTTTGGCATTAGAACACAATTAAGTTTGAATGTAAACTGATCCATGCTAACATCCCTCATTATCACTAGAACTACTAGAAGTGGTCTCCCCATGGTCAAGCTCCTTTAAAGTTATGCCAACCAGCCCTCTTTTTGTATTTGTAGCATTCTCAACAATTTTTTCTATTGGACTGGAGTCTCATCATTATGTTAGATAATGTATTCAGTGGGTTTGTTTAGGTTCATTCTACTAAAAAATGACAAAGTGGGAAGGGCAACAGACAATGCAAGATGATTCACATTCATTGTAGAGTTGTCCAATGTTCAAAGCTTCATGATTTTATGGCACATGATTCATCTAAGCCACAATTTTTTAGTGTATTTCTTGTTCAAATCTTGCGTATTATCTAAAATAATGTTACAAATAGCTAATTATCTATATGTTGTGAATCTATATGCACAATTGACTCATCTCTCTCAAATTGTTGCATGGGAAGGTGGGCATGATGCTTAGAGGTATGGGATTTAATAATAACACATCCATATATTTAGCATCTACAGAAATATACAAGGTAGAGAAAAACATGGTCGCAGTCGAATAAATGTTTCCCCTATTACAAACAAAGGCAACACTTACATCTCCAGAAGAATTAGTTGCATTTAAGGTATCCTTCTTTTCTTGCATTGATGGGAACCACTACAGTGACTTATATAATTTGTTCATTTCCAAATATTCAAGCAAATGTCTGAGTTGTAAGTTGTGAAACAAAGGTGGCTAATGATTGTAGGACTACTCATCAAGAATGGTTGCATTAGACTATACTATTTGCTTGCACAATGAAGTTTTTGTTACTACCCAAGAAGGCAACTTTCCACATTTTTTGACGGGTCAAAGGAGGTATCTTTATAGAGGGCATGCTAAGAAAATTAGTCCAAATAAACACAAATTGGCACTACTTTTTAATAATCCAAAAATAAAGTAAGTTTGGTTGGATAACCAGTCATTTCTTTTGACAGAGAATTTTTTTTTGGTGTTGATCCCCATTTTTCTCATCAAGCAATTTTTGTATTATATGTATCATTATATGGAATACCTAAAATCATTTTTTGCAAGGTTCTATAAATAATCATGTTTAAGACAACGTTTCAAAATAGGAAGTTTGTGTTACCTTTGGAATAGTTATATTTAAATAATTTAATAAACAAAGAAGATCAAATCAGTTTGAAACGATGTCGTAATTGGATATTTTTGTTTGTTATGTAGGTTTTCCAGCATTTCCAAGAGTTGTTTTCTATGATAAAGTATAAAGAAGTGGCAAAACTTACAACAAAATCTCCTCAAGGCATTCTCGATACACTAGACATTGTAGCAAAGCTCCAGGTAGTTTTGGATTTCATCAAAGATATATCCTATCAAAAGTAGGTCTAATAAATAGGAAGGGTTCAATATCTAAAATTATCATACTCAAAATTATTATTAAAGAAATAGCCAATGTTTTTACAGAGCATTCCAATACAACTAGGGAAAACACCATCGCTTCTCTAGTATTTTGGTACTTTATTGACAAGAGGAAAGCTAAATGCATCTGAGTCTTGTGAACTATCATGATTAGTTATAAATCAAAACTAAAATAACTTTTTGGAGAATTGGCTTGTTGAGGACAAGTTGGAGTGTAGTGAGGAATTGGGGGATCTTGTGAAGGTTAGTTTTGATACTTTTGGTTAAAATTAGGTAGCATGATTTGCACATTGATCAACACTACATTTTGTAATTACTAAATTAGTATATGGTCTTTTATGCCTTAAGGTCTCATATAATCTTGGTAATTAGTATAATTCTATTTTTGGCTAAAGTTGCTAATGTCAAGTCTATTATTATTTTTGATCATCTTCTATGTCTGCTCTGTGACTGTAAATTCCAGTTATTTCCTCATTTCACATTTTGAGAAAGTGTGTTTTGGAAATTCTTATCCCCATTATATTCTAAAATCTAAATGGCCTAGGTACTTGTTACTGGGGAACTTATATCTTGTTTTAGTCAAGTGGAATGGAATTGTTTATAATCTTATAGTTGTTTCTTCCTGCTCTACTTTAGCAAAACCCATTTTGTTTCTAATGCTGCAATGGCTTCTAATTTGTTTTTACTGGGAAGTTACAAAGTTTCAGAATGTTTTATTAGTGGATTTCTCTACTCTACTATTTAATCTCTTCATGCTTTTGCCAAATGTTTTTTTTTTTATTGTTTAGGTCTCTTTGTAACTTCTTTGTTCTATTTAAAAACTTGGAATCATTTGTTTCTTTTAGTTCAACATTCTCTTTGTTGTGTTTAATGCTTATAGCTTTATAGATTGTGAATGAGGTATAACATAGGGCACTCATGAATTTTTTAGGTTGGGTACACTCCAGATTACTTGTTTCTCCTTCAAACAATTCTGTGCTCTGATCCCCAAGTATTATCAATTTATAAAAATATATTTCTAATAGTCAATCTGAAGATGTTTTTAATAAGAAGGTCTTATTTGTTGAAAATTATTTCCAGGGTGCTATTAATTTTGCACTGATGATGTCTCAAATGAAGGGGAGTTGTCCTATTGACTACAATGTCATTATAGATCTTTTTCTTAGAGTATATGCTTTCTAGATGTTGTAAGTTCAAATATTTTCTTCATATTTATAAATAACTTTTGGATATTGATGTTGAAGTTTGCAGTAGAGGTGACTATCAAACTATTGCTCTTATTGCAATTTATTTGTTATATGATTTTTTCTTCTAGGGCTTGTATTTGGTCATAAAACATATTTGTTTTGAAAATACTTGGAAACTAACTATAAAGTACATTCTCCTCAAAATCAGATTTAATAACTTTTGTGTTTTATCAACACATTTTTGAAGTTTTTTTCATTTGTCAATCTGATATATAACATTGTCTAGAAAGTCAAATATTTGTGAAGGATAAACTTCTTATGCTGAAGCATAATTATTCTTCAATATAACTTAGTATACTTTTGTTTCCAATTTAAATCTATATGCAATGTAATATGATCTATGAAGAAACATCATTTTTCTTGGATGTTTTGAAGCCTAATTTTCCAGAACATACACATCTTCAAACTAAGGCAAGTACACTAATGTGCAAAGTATGGAAAGAGTGAAACTGTAACTATTTATAAATTGTTGATTGTAGAAATTGTTGTGGTTTTGCCTTTTCTAATTTTATTTTCCTTGCAGTTTCTTGAGATTAATTTGGTCACTTTCTCTAATGTTTTTGATGCTCTCTTGGAAAATGGAATTTTCAATCACTATGTCCCCATATAGCACAGTTGTGTGAGAAAGCTAGTTTATATATACGTGCACTTCAGGTAGGTGATTCATTGGGAGTACACCTGAGCTTTAATATAGATTGAATATTTTGTATAAAATATTGTGCATACGAATTTTTGTGGAAATCTTTTTTAGGTTTACTCCATTTGATTTGACTTCATTTTGGATGTCATTGGTAGTAAGGATCCTAAAATTCACTTCAAATACATTGAAGTAGCAGCCAAAACTAAACAAACCAAGGAGGCAGAACATGTTACAAGGGAGTCAAACTTCTATGATGTTGTTAAAACAAAGAACTTCCTTATGGAAGCAAGACTTCCACATGCTGATCCACTATTAAATGTTTGTGATCGATTTTGATTTATTCCAAACCTTACCCACTACTTATATTTGAATAGTATGTTGCGATACATTGATGGCTAGGTCCAAAAGCTAGGTTGCTATATTGAACACTTATTTTATATGTCAAAGTGGTGATTAGTCGATTGTTTTCTGTAAATATGTTCTCTATTGATATTAAAGATGAACTACAAGAACTATTATTCATTGCATTTACAATGGATGTCATAAAATTGTCCCTAGGTTTAAGTGAATGGACAATAACACTTAGCTAAAACTCTTTCAAATGAGTTTGATTGTGGAGTTCTTGTTTTACATTCACCTATAGTGATCTCATACTCTGATTTTCCTTGTAGAGAAGTTTAGTATTATGAGTATATTTTGAAATATTATTTAACCTAGTTTTCCAATTTTTTCAAATACATTTGATTTCAATTTTTATTCCATTGTAGCAAGAAAAATTACTTTATTGCATACTTTATTCCATAAACTCAATTGGGCTCTAGTTCATAATTGTCAATGGATTATATTTTGTGATTCTTTGGAGCCCACTATCTATAAGATTTAATCTTACCATTGTTCAGTATCAATACAAGTAGGTAAAGGCAGGACAGGTTTGGTGGTGTGTGTGTATCTTGTATACATGGGTACTCTAGTTGAGGAGGCTTTGCATTTGTATGTAGTTCATTGAAGCTATGTCAATGAAGGGGCATGCGACATTGATTTAAATTAGAAAATGTTGAGAAATTCCTATTGTGACTTCTCATTAGCTTAATAATTTTTTAATTTTGTCTTAGGTAACTATTGCAATCTAATGACGCTATGTTGGCTACTGGAGTAAATCAATTGTATTTTACAATGGGAACAAAACTCCTAATACTTGTACTAAAAAGCCAAGAACTCCAAAGAATTTGCTTGTATGATACTTTATGTTCTAGTCCTATGCAATTTGTTATCCAAGAAATTAGAGAGGTATGTATTCAGTACTTCATTTCAGACCTTCACTTTAAACATACAAAATGTTGGGTTTCTAGCTATTCCATAGATGTAATATATGCTTATAAATAGGTTTCAACAATTCAAGTTCTAATTATGATAGTAATAATAGATTTTGTGATATGTACATTAATAAGAGATGGCTCTTGTGTGTTTGGTGATATCATTTTTTTCTTGGATTAGGGACTTCCTATTTATAAATGAAGGAACACATTTTTTTTTTTTAGTATTAATAATTTATGTTGATGTTTAATTGTTTATAGTGAGCTAGAACTTAATATAGAGATACGTGAAGTTTAATATTGTCATGAATTTTAATATGTAAATTTGACGAAGTGTGAGATACAACCTCCATTTCAATGTCCATAATTTTTTTGTTGGGATTTTTAGCAACAAAGGAATTTTCTTTCTCCCTTTTTCTCTATATTTAGACGTGTAAAGTTTAAAGCTAGGAGAGACATCAATACACAGATGATATGTGCTTCACCTCACTAACTTGATGAAGATAAGAATGCATTCTAATGAGAGGCTGAGAAAATGTGTATCCTATCCAAACTAGAACTAAGAAGATATAAAAATCATATATAAATAGCTCCTAAATCTTATTTAAGAAAAGCAATAGTTGAATCTTGCTCCTTGGCTCCAAGCAATTTATATGCTTCCCAAACTGAGAAACTTGAAGCTTCCACTTATTCTAAATGAGCTAGAAAAAAAAGCACTTGGCAATAAGCCAAAACTAATCCAGTCCTATCATCCTCCACACTCATTAAATTGAGAAAGAAAGCAAACTAAGTTTCTTATGGGCTCTGAACTAAAAACTAATGCCAAAGCCAATTCAATAGCATTATCCTTAGATCCTGTTAAAGAATGCTAAAAATTAAATTGAGTAGTCTTCTAAAAAATCACACTTCTTTGCTTTCAATTTACATCAAAGTATAAACCAATCAAAGCCAGCTTATTCCCTTCACTTTTAAGAGGAGTGTCTTCTTCTTCCATACAAGAAGGCATTTCAAACATGTTAGTGGAACTTCAATCAGAGAATAAAAATCACAACTTTTAACATTACTCTATATTGAATGAAGGGAAACCTAGCAGCTTTAAGCTCTGTGTCCCCTGTTCTACTCTTTTCGTCAACTCTAAAATAATTAATGATGAATTCAGATCTCTAGTAGTTGAAAGAGAACAAGGAAAAAATTTGCTCAATTGACATCCTATTTATCAACAAAGCTTTTTTTAATCTTAGCATAGATAAATAGAGTAGACTCAAAAATAGTTTCAACTTGACATCTTGAAATATAGAAGCTTAAACTTGGTGCATAAAAGAAAGCCACCAAAATTTTCAGCCTATGTTTAGTCATCTTACTTTTTTCATCTTAATCAAGTTGAATATAAATTCTATTGGAAGGGGGATATTTAGATCCTTCTCATAGTTTCCCCTCAATTTTGGAGGTGCTTCATTTGCATTTTAATTATTTGAAGTGTCCCAATCTTTCCATGATTGTTGCACAATTGTTATTTCATGACCACATTGCTTTTAGTTTGAATGTTGTTCCTTGGGATCACTACCAGTGTGGTTGTAGAATGGTTGTGTGCTATAGCATAAGTATACTATTAACCAAAATATTCTCTAACTCTTGCATGGTGCAATTTATATAGCACTCCCTCATTAATTTCTAGACCCGCTTTGGTGTATATCAACCCATGTCCTCATTGGTTTTAGTGAGTTCATGAGGGGATTGTTGCCTTGGAAACATAGTATCAAATGTTGGGAGGATCTACTTTTGGGCCATAAACCTTTGTGCTATCTCATGCTAAGTGGCCTCTTTTTGTCCATGGATCATCTTGGGGTGGAAAACCTTGATCACTTCATCGACTAGGGTGAAATTCTATTTAAATTATCTCATCTTAGTGGTCTTTCTGAGGAACATCTAAGCTAGTGGGTGCTAATCAAGAAGAGTTATTTGGTATCCTTTCTATTTCTCCTCGTAGTGCTGACAATTTAATGTGGAGTGACATTAGTTCCTGAGGTTACTATTATGTTAGGCCTAGCACTCATTCCCTATAGGTTGGAGAATCTTTTGATTGCTACTTATATAGCATATGGAATTTAAGCATTTATCCCAATTTTAAAATATTTTAGTGGTTTATCTGACATAATAAGATGGTCATTTCTAAAAATATCATTCAGTGGGGTATGATAGGTTTTAATATTTTCTTCAGATTTAATACTACCTCTTCTCTACTTGGAAGGAGGCCTTCTCCATTTGGACCTTTGTGTGTGTGTTTTGGGGTCCACTTTTGAGACAAAATTAGCTTAGAAATCTCCCCCTAGCAATGAAATGCCTATTACTCCATCTTGTTCAAAGGTGAGCATCTTAAAATTTATGGTTAGCCTTATCTTTTTGTTGGATGTGGTATATTTGGATTTGTTAAGAAAAAAAGTTATTTTTTGAGATACAAACACTCTAAAAAACATTCTAATCCACAAAAGTAAGCTAGCTATGGTGAACAATGTTAGGTCTCACTTCAATAATACACAAAATCTAAATGTACCAATTAGTGCTAAACTCTATGTTATCAGAAAGTGGAACCTTGTGGGTTTCATCAACAATGCTCTGGCTGGCTTCCCTACCCTTGTAAGTATTTCAATATTCTTAGCTTCTTTGAGGCATTCTATAAAGTAGTTCACATGCCTTAGCTATGATTTGACATTTTGCATTCATCCTACACTCTCTCATCCTACTGGTGATGGATTACAGAGAGTGATCTAAAAAAATGATGCTAAAACCCACACACAATCAAATCCAAAACAAACTTGCATTACAAATGGATTGTAGAAATTTGATACATGTTAATTTTGCATGCATGTTTACTAGGAAAATCACCATATATATATATATATATATATATAGATTTGATGAGATGATATATATGTTTAAGTTGTGATTGTCCTGGTAGACATGCATGCAAAATTAACAATATCAGATTTCCACAATCTACTTGTAATACAAGTTTGTTTTGGATTTGATTATATGTGTTTTTAAGCATCATCATTTTAGATCATTCTTTGTAATCCATCATCTTGATGAGAGAGTGTAGGATGCATGTAAAATGTAAAATCATAGGTAAGGCATATGACCTATTTTATAGAATGCCTCAAAAAAAAATTTGACCAGGCTTTGGTCAAAAATTTGACCAATGTCTAGTAGTTTTTGACCAAGCTTCTACCAAGCATTGGTCAAAATTTTGAACAATGCTTGGTAGATTTCTACCAAGTATTGGTCAAATTTTTGACGAACGCTTGACAATTTTTGGGTAGTTTTATACCAAGCATTGGTCAAAAGTTTGACCAATGCCTGTTACTTTTCTGCTAGGCATTGGTCAAAATTTTGACCAATGCCTGGTAGAACTTGTGCCATGGCTTTTCAAAGATTTCAACCAATGGATTGGTCAAAATTTTGATGAGAAATTTTTTGACAAACTAGTTGGTCAACATTTTGACCAACCTGGGTTGAAATTTTAACCAATATTCATCAAAAAATGAGGTTAAATGTACTATTTTTTTTTGTAGGTACTAGGGTGGAGCACTTGGTGTACTTTGATCCATGATGGTGGATATACACAAAGGGATTGTTCCCTTGTTCATTTATGTGGCTACAGATTGACCCTATGCAATGTATACAACAAGTGGGAGATTGCTGACAGAATGGGCATTGCATGCATTGCATAATATTGTTATATTGTATTATTTTATTTTATTATATAATATTGTACCTAGATGGGTGTGAAACATGTAAAGATTCCCATTGGATATACTTGATGAGTTGTATTGTAACATTGTGATAATATTTCATGTAATTATTTAATATTGGGGAAAAGAATTAAATTTCCAATATTAAATGCTAGGTCAATGGGTTAGGTAGCACATGGTTTATGTAATACCACTTGGTGGTTTTGTGGGAGTTTCTATTATTTAAGTAGCCAAAAGGGTAGTTGTTGGTGTGATAAGAAAAAGGAAAAAAGGGAAAGAGTTGAGCAGGACAAGGATTGATAGGTTAGCCAAGGGAACATTTATGAAAGTTTAAAGCATGGCATGGGATGTGTGGATTCATGCTTATTCACATGGATTTCTTAGTAGTGGCTATGGCTTTGAAGGCTTTCATGGTTTTATTGCAATGGTATTTTTTCTAAATAATACACGAAGATAGATGCTTTTGGAGGCTAGGTTTTTCCCTCATCGAGGTTTTCCTAGGGTATATCTTGTGTCACAATCTTTGTGGGTATGTTTTCTATTCTTTTGTATGTGGATTTCAATTACATATTTGTTTTAGATCTATTATGGGTTATGTGGAAATGGTTATATTTTTGTTGAAATTTTTATTGCAAACTAGTTATAAGTTATCTATCAAAGATGAGACACCTACATTTAAGAAGATGTATAGATCTATGATTAGAGATTTACAATATTTGACTCACACCAAACTAGATATAGCAAATATAGTTGGGATTGTAGCTAGATTTAAATTTGATTCTAAGGAGTATCATTATGCAACACTAAAAAAGATATTTGAATATTTGAAGGGGACATCCGATTATGGAATATGGTGTGATAGATAGATCAATTTCACTCTATGTGTATAGACTAATGCAGATTGGGTAGGAAGTATGGATGATAGAAAGAGCACTAGAGTGGTGGGGCATTATTTCTTGTAGGAAGATTGGTTTCTTGGATAAGAAAGAAAAAAAATTGTATCTCATAGAGTACAAATGAGGTGGAGTATGTAGTAGTAGCAAATAATTGTAATCAAGTGATGTGGATGAAGCTCATGTTGAAACACATTAGGATAAAATTTTAGGAACCTATTGTCATATACCATGATAACACAAGTATAGTGAGTATGTCTTAGAATCATGTAATTCATTATAATACTAAGCATATATATATTAAGTATGATGTTTTGAGAGAGAAAGTAGTAGAAAAGTAGTAGAAAGGACATCTTAGGTAAAAATAGACCTCACCATTTGATCTGAATTGATGTTTCCATAAATTTTGATATATAATATGCCCAAGTTTGACCATATTTAGAGGAAATGAATTTTTTTTTAGTTTTAGCCCATGATGGCCATCAAATTTAATCCCATCAAAATTTTTCTCACAAAAAAATATATCATAGTGAAAACAGGAATAAACAGTATCTTAGTAAATCAACCATAACTTCCTCTCAGGATATCAGATATCAAATTTTAGACTTCTTATAGTGTTGGAAAGCTAAGTCATAGCACTACAACTTGATGTACATTTGGTTCTATGATTCTAACATTTTATCAAGTTTTAAGAGCCTAAAGGTTAGATGTTATTTATTTTAAGCACAGATTAGGGCATAACTTGGACATATAGAGTCAAATTTTGGACTTTGAGTATTCAATGGAAAGATCTTAGAGAGCTCTACGCATTGATTTTAATTTGGTGTAGATTTGGCATGATTTATTTGGCAATATATTGATTTGAATAGTTTACTAATATATTGACTATGGTAACACTATGAGTTTATGACATTGTATATTTTGGAGATTTAAGATTTGATGTCATTGTATACTCAGTTCATATTTCAAATTGGTCACATGATGATATGGTTATTATTGTTTGGTTTTCATATGCATGATGACTTGTTGGGTCTACAAGTTGTGCAGTGTTGTAAGCAATCAATACTTATAGGTTGCATTTATAGCTTTGTTATGGGTTGTCTTTGCCCATTGATCTTTCATTATTGATGCATATTCAAATTGGTGGCTTGGATATGGGTTGTCTATGCCCTAAGCCACATGTTTTACTGATTTTTCTTCATGTAGAAGGAATGAGATGTTGTTACAAGGTATAGTAATGGTGGAGGATTATGGTTGACTATTTTATGCTGATAGGTTGAACATGTTGAGAGTTAGTTGCTTGGTTCATGGATGTGATCATGGTGCCATAGATTTTTGTATGATATGATTGGATAGATAGGTACATCCTTGATAGTCATTAGCTTGAATTTTTTATTTGGTTATGGTGGTATATCTTCTTGGTTGAGGATTAGGGTTATTTGGTTTCTTTTGAGGAGCTCATGATGTGCACTTTGAGTTCTTTGATGGTTTGATGCCTTGTTTCATTCTCATGGTTAGAGGATGGTTTTTTCATCATGATTTCTTGGATATCTTGGATACAAAGTGTAGTGGGAGCTTTTGGTAGTGATTGGGTCATAGTACAAGATTAGTTCCTAGTTTGGTTTATATCTTCTTAGTTTGGAGATCTTGGTTTCAATTGGTATTGACACTTTAGTCATGTGGATGTAGAATTGAAGGATCTTCACATAGGATATGAATTTTTATGATGCCATAGGTGAATTGGTATCATGGTTGAGTTGGAGTTGTTAGCATTGATATATTTATTGATTGTTTGCAAATGTTGGAGGTTTGTCTTACATATTATTGTTGTAAAAGCATCTTTGACATTTGTATGGTGCACTTATTTTCTTCATGGTGTGTCGAGATAGTTCTTCATAGTATATGGAGATGGTTTTCTTCATGGTGCATGGAGATTCTTTCATCTTGATGACTAATGGGGTTCTTGGTAAAGGTGTGGTTTATACTTTTATTTGCCATGTTATCCTTGGTGTGAGGATGGTTCATTTTTATGTCATGGTATACTAATGATACGCATTTAGTGTTGTGACATGTTATAGTATGCTCATATGCAACATGTTATTTCTTTGGTTGAGATGCTTTAGATCATGTTTTCATGTTTTCCTGAGGCCATGGTTGGAACTTTGACATTGATCTTAGTTTAGTTTCTTGGTATTGAGTACATTGATCATGAGTTGGATACTTCATGATATTGTTATATTGCATTTGGAGTTAGGATGTATTGATTGGTTGCAGGTGCTCATGGATACCTAGAGATAGTGGTGATGCTAATTTCTCTTGGATTAGAGAAGTATTTGTTGGGATGGTTGTTTGGTTTCGGCAAGAAGTCTGAAGGGAATTCACTTGATATGGACTTGAGAGGAGATTATTCTTAGATTAGTCTTGGTTGGAGACTTGGATATCTTGATGAGAATTTTCTTTCCCCACTCTTCCTCTACTTAGTGGTTTTTCTACTTGAGAGGTATAACCCATTTTTTCTCTCAAGTGCATTATGTTTATGCTTGACTTTCATGGATATGGATCTTGATATATAGTACATGAGTTAGTTGTAGAGGGTTCATTTGAGAGATAGCTTAGTATTGGTTATCTCCATTTGCATATGTTGTTATGTTGGTTGAATTTGGCAGATGGTTTCATATTGTGCATATTCCTTGGATTAAGAATAATTTATGAGTTTGATCTTGTGAGAGCCTTACATCAATCATTATTTATATGGTAAGGTTTGGGTGTTGTTGAGGCATCTTGGTTGGGGTTTTATGGACGAGATCATACTTGCACAATTTACATCTAGATATGTGTGCAAAAGGATATTATACAAATTTTGATTTGTATGGTTTCTCTTTGGTCTTGGTTATCTTCCTAAATGTTTAGTTTTCACTTAGATTAGATTTGAGATTGATTAGAGATTGTGATCACTAGTTTTTGCTCATGTATGTCATGTAAGAGATGACATGGTTATTCCTTTATCTCTTTCCTCAATTGGTTGTAGAGGGTTTGGGAGACTATTGTAAATTTTTTATGAGATTTGATCTTATAGGTTATTAATTTATGTGTTGTTGATGTTCTTAAGACTACATGGACTCACTTATTTGAGATGTTGTGAGTGCATTGGTTATAGAATTGACGTTATATTTTGTAGTGGGATCTTCTTGGTATATATGTGGTAGGTATTGCTCTTGAGGCTTGTGATTGTAGGTTATAGATTGGATATGTTGATGATGTGAGATTCAATTGGTATACCTTTGGAGGTATGGATAGTTGGATGGGTTTGACACATGCTATGGGTGCTATTTCAGCTATCGATATTTTGATAACTATGGATACATGTGATTACCTTTTGGATTGGGTTTTTGTGCTTGGAA